>NC_069408.1:77412052-77438120 GCF_026875155.1 Cherax quadricarinatus
TAAACCCCCAGTTCTTGCCTGCCCCGCTAAAACCAGCAACAAGTATTCTTGCAGGCTCTCTGAAAATATTCAACTCTTCCTCTGTAAAGGTACAGCCCTTGTCCATTTTCCCCATCTCAAATGAGCCTTTTTGTAGAAGAATAATCTTATATTTTAAAAACCATTTCTTTTTTAGTTCAAAGCAGAGGGGAGGGGGGGAGTTTATCCCAGAGATGAAGATAACAAGCCAGTACGCCCTTCTCCCGCCAAGAGACCATAGAAAAAAAAAGCCCGACCGACAGTGAAGGTCGTCTGGATATTACACAGTTTCACTTCCTCGGGCGGGGCCCCTACGCCAGGTGGCGGTGGTAGAATTGGTGGTCACAGACAAAGAGAAGCAGGCCCCACCACTTTCTGCCAGCTGATGGCTATTTATTTATTTTTATTTTGGGGAAAAATATATTATTATTATTATTATTATTATTATTTTTAAGAATACTTAGTTTTGGCGATAGAATCTATAAATTAAAGTAATCATTCCCTCGCCTGGCTTTATACAAATGGGAAATTCACATGACTATGGCAATTTACATAACCCTCCCTACTTGCCCTTTCTAAATTCTTATTTTTTCGTTCGGGAAAAGAGTTCTTCCCAGATTTTACCCCTTTAAACTTTATTGACAATTAAGAAATCTTTCTAGATTATATTTATAATATATGACTTGCAGGGATTTTTGTTAAGAGATTCTCGTGAAAATAGAGAGAGAGATGTGTGAAAAACCGTACCTCTACTTTGGGGAGAATTTAAGCCCCTTATGAGCACGCTATCCTAAAAGTGAGCTATAATATCGCTCACCCTTTTCGTCTAGGGCGAAAGGTGGTCTTCCCGCTCACTCAAGAAAGTTACCAGCTTAGATTTGTGCAGGTAAAAGCTTCTCTGTCTATGGGAGATTAAATATTTCTATAATTTAAATAATAATTTATAGAATATGAGCGTGTGTGTATTTACAGCTATGGCAGTCACCCAGCTCAAACCTATGCGGGCGATTGTACCTCCAGGATGCAGCTCATCACACATTCCCTGTAGTTTCTGCGGGCTATCTGTGTGTGTAGCCCAATGTCACAGCTCATCGCAGGAATGCGTGGGCAGGTAGATTACCAGGTTATTGCTCTGAATTGATGTTTTCTTAAAACTGCTATTTTCAGATAAAGAAATAAGTCTTGAGCTAATAATTAATTTTTTCCAACAGTTGGGGCGGGGCAATACTCCAAGCAGATGATCCGGGGGGCGGGCCAGGAAGAAAGAGGTGAGCGCTCTTTTCTTAATCAATTATTTTTATTAACAGTCAAACATTTTTTAAGATATGTTTATAAAGTATCTCACTAAACAAGAATAAAAATCATTTTGAGAACTGCATATATTCCATAGATTGCTTAGCTTCTCCCAGTTTTATACTTTAACAGTAACATTTTTTGAAAGATTGCTCGAGTTATAATTAGTCTAGTATGACACTAAAACAAAAGAATGATAAATAACTTTCGCTAATTATATTATGCAGATCAGTGTGTGTCCTCCGGCGAGTCTTCGACCGTAACACTCCCACAAGAGCAAGTCGAGCCGATTGCCGGTCCCAGTGGATGGAGACTAGCCACCACAAGTGACAGCTCCTCTTCCAAGGATCATTACTACTCTTTCTTTGGTTCCCCCTCCTCTGCTAAGCGAAGGTTCACTTCAGGTAAAAAAAACGATTTTAGTTCGGATGAGGAAGAGAGCGAAACAGAAATGGGAGATGATTCCATTTCAGAAAAACTTCACATAAAAGAACAAACAAATTGTTTTCAAGGTCACTTCTGTCGAATAAAATATTCAATTCCTGGCTCTCATAAACACGACCCCATATTATTTCTTCAGACCTTCGCAACAACATTTATGCAGCATATATTGCATTTTATCACTGTTCTATCAGGACGAGCACTTTATGAAAATGCTCTTAGGATTTATGCCGAACTGAGGCTTATTCTACGCAGACAGTCACTACTGGGAGAGGATGACAGTCGTGAGCATTATATAATTTTTCCCGCGCAACTAGTTACACGAGATGATATATCTCGGCTCTTACGGTCATGGAGGGTGTACCTTAGCACGCGATTAGAAACTGAAATTTCATCGGGCGAGGGATCAGGCTTCATACTAGATTATATAAAGGGTTTTCATATTGTAATATGCAAGAATGGAGTGCGTGGATACCTAGGAGACTATATAGAATATCCCACATCTTTACGAGGGAAAAATCAGATATTTAACCCGAGAGGAGTAAAAAATAGCTGTTTTATTCAATGTCTGGCGGCCTTTTTCTGTCGTAGACTTGGCTGGGGCTGGTATAAAATCAGACGATATTTATCTAGATGTGATAGCCTTCAGAAATTTGTCAATTACTCGCGACTGACTCTCCCTGTCCAGTGGAGTGACATCCACAAACTCGAGTCTGACAACAAAATATCAATATTTATTTATTGCTTAACTTCTCATGAAGGGACCTATCATGCTACTTTATGTCGTCGGGGTAGTAATAAATATTCACTGGTAGTGCCCCTGTTATTGTTGGGAAAGACTCATGTAGCTTTAATCAAAACTTCCAGAAATATATGAAAAATTTTCTCGAGAAAAAAATTCACGCAATAAGCACTTTTGCTTGAATTGTTTAAGTGAATATAGTGACATTTGCAACTTAAAAACTCACTTCAATTCATGTGACAACCAACAAAAGTTGATTTTTCCCCCAGCTGGAAGAGTTTGCAAAATTCAAAATACTCACAAGGGCTACTTGCCCTCTCATACTGCCTTTGTGGATTTAGAAGCTTACCTCGATAATCGTAAGCCAGAGGGGGAAAATAACAGCTAGACACTAGCAATAGCTTATGGCTATATAGTGATAGACAGAAATAACACTATAATAGAAGATATGTCCATCGGGGGGGACAGTGTATTGATCAAATTTTTGATAGACTTTCGTCTTTATGGGATTGGATAAAGATGAAAAATCCCTTTATCCACTTCATATGACCAGGGAGCGCATATACATTTTTGCCATACAGAAGAAGTGCAACTTCTGTCATCAGGACTTACTCTTACCAAACCAAAGGTGAGGCATCATGACCATCTTATGCCCAAGGCTAATTATTTAGGGGCCCTCTGCAATAATTGCCCAATTTAAGACAGAAATTTTTAGGTAAATATTTGCTGTTATTATTTTATAACCTATCATAGATATGGGTAGTCATAATTTCTACAGAGCGCACCCTTCCGGTTTAGGGGGCGGGCTGAGCGGTGTATCCGGTCTAGGACCAGCGACTGGAGGGTCCTTTTCACACCTAGGTGTTACTTCCCGGGTTTTATCTTGACCTCGCCCTCGAGACTACCTCACCCTTTACCCCCCAGCCAATACCCCCGCCCACGACCCCCCTTCGTGACCCCCCCCCCCCGCGCGCCCGCCCGCCGCCGGCGCCCCCGGCCCCCGCGCCCTTCGCGACCCCCGCCCGCGCCTTCTGCAGCGTCGTCTGGGTGCCCCCCGCCCTCGAATTTTTTTTCCCCATTTTTTTCGAATTTTTTTGAATTTCATTTTCTTGTGCTCTCCATCTCCTCGGTCAAGGTTTTTAGATCCCCCCCATGGGGTTTTCGAAATTCCCCCTCCGACTTTCACCCCCCAACCCCAAAAATTTCTCGATAATACAAGTTTTTGGATTCCTCCCTATGGGGTTTTTTGAAATTCTTATGATCTCCTTGGAAACAAGGGTTTTTGGATCCCCCTATGGGGTTTTCGAAATTTTTTATGATCTCCTCGGATCAAATTTTTTTTCGATCAAAGTCTCCAATTCCTGAATCAAGTTTTTTGGATTACCCCTCCCACTTTCACCCAACCCCCCACCTCAAATTTTTCTCAATATTACAAGTTTTTGGGTTTTCCCCCTATGCCTCCCGGGGTTTCGACAATTCCCCGCCCACTTTCACCCCCAACCCCCCAGTATTCCCTCAATATTATCCAAGTTTTTTTGGGTTTCCCCCCTATGGGGTTTCGAAATTCTTATGATCTCCTCGAATCAAGTTTTTTTTTTGGAATGCCACTCCATTTCCCCATCCCAAAAAATTGCTCGAAATCAAAGTCTCCTATTTCCTCGGATCAAATTTTTCTCGAAATCAAAGTCTCCATCTCCTTGGATTCCCCCTCAAACTTTCAACCCCCCAACCCAGGAAAAATTTCTCGATAATACAAGTTTTTCGGATTCCCACCTATGGGGGTTCGAAAATTTTATGTTCTCATTGGATCAAGTGTTCTAGATATCACAATTATTACAAAGATTTCCCCCACAATCCACTGTCTTACCCTCTATGTCACAAGTTTTTTCCTCCATCTCCTTGGTTCAAGGATTTTTGGATTCCCCACCATATGGGGGTAAGCATTCAAAAATTGACTCCTCCTTACTGGGAGGCAGCTTACTACAGGGTCCTATCAAGTCAAATGAACTAAGAAGGGTGTTTACTCGGCGGTCAGGTGCCATTACCACATACTATGCTGAATCTTGTCGACTTACCCCTAGTGTCAGTGACGTCACGTGATGACCCACGCACCCCCCCCCCCCCAAACAAGCTGAAACTTGTCGAGCATTTTAGTTCATTAAAGATAATAAGGGGGACAGTAGTGACGCTCACACACACAGGTTGAATCATGAAGGACCCTTTGAGTCATTAAAGTTAATAAGGGGGATATAGTACCTACTTCATAGGGTGGAAAACCATTTTCATCTCAGAAAGAACAAATTTCAGGATAACACTATAATAACACATATTTTTTTTTTCATTATTTATCTCGTATACAGTCATTACATTTCTGGTAATACAAAACAAATACCAATTTCATGAAAAAGCTACAATTCATTGGACTAAACTCAACGTCATAGAGTAATTTTTTCTTCTCTTGTAGAATTTCTGTGAAATATTGTTCAGGGTCGTCTCTTTTCCTCATCTGTTATTACAAGAAACTTCTGGGGCGCGGATGCTGGTGGATAATAAATGGGGGAATCTCCAATCGGGGGGGAAGTCTGTGGGGATTATTTATGGGGAAGCTGACGGATAATTTATGGGGGAATCCTCATCCATTCAGGAAGTAGGGTTGGGAATTTGTCATAAAATATTCATCTCGCTCCATACGCATTTATTGCAATAACATCTACTAACACATTCTCTCCATTCATTGAGCATCTGGGGAGAAGGTACGATCTCGGGTGGGTAGTGTTACATATCCTGGTTAAAAAGCGTTAACATCAACCCCGTGAGTAGGAGGCACATTCTCAAAATCACCTGAGGTCGGGGAGAAGGACCTCGTTGGTAGGAGGCAGCAACAGCATCTCCATATGGTTGGGTAGTAGCTGGGTGGTTCTCGCTCCTAACAATACAATTCAACTCGCAAAATCATTTTGCTCTCTGTCGGATTCGATTTGCGCGATAAGTTCCAACAACCGAATTATATTAGCATCTGGCAAGAAAAAAAAATTTCGCGACAGAGAAGAATAAGGCGTATCTTTTATTGCTTTTAAAAAGTTTTATTGGTTAATACATTACACTTCTAAAATCATTTATGTGTAAAAGATTTTTCAATATGCACTACGGTTAAATCACTTACCATTTACTAGCAGTAGGATTATTCCAAAACATACACAGGGGATGCA
Organism: Cherax quadricarinatus; assembly: GCF_026875155.1. Lineage (NCBI taxonomy): Eukaryota > Metazoa > Arthropoda > Malacostraca > Decapoda > Parastacidae > Cherax > Cherax quadricarinatus. The sequence goes on from NC_069408.1 coordinate 77,417,756, forward strand.
GGTCTCTTCTCCGCCATCGAGAACTCCAACGGGATACTGAATTGGATTCATCCTTGACCCTACTTGAATGACAGTAGATCCAAACAGTGACCCCAGCACAGTCATTTATAGCAGCGTTTTCCTCCTAAAGGATGGTTCCTTGATGTTGGTGAGGCGGCTCCTAGATTTAGGGGAATTTGGTATCTGTGCTCCTGTTCCACGATTTAAGCATGAATGCTCTACCAAATACCCTCCACAGGCTCTGTATAATCCTCCGGGTTTGGCGCTTCCCCCTTGATTATAATAAATAATAATAATAATAATATAGCAGCGTTATAACCTTTTATCCCGCCTCTAAACACGCCTCTACCCCCGTTCGATATTTAATATTTTACACAGATTTTAATTAATTCCAGGTTGAATTATAAGCAAATACACTTGAACATGATGCGTTTTTTGAAATGTTTATATGCATATTTCATTATAAATTGGTCATTCTTTAATTTATTTCTACCATAATCTTTAAACAAAATATGGTATAATTTTCTTTACGCTATAATTTGTTAACATTATACACTATAAGTATATAGCATATTAAGACGAACCAACAATGATTTTCTGTTGATCCTCTGATTTAATACCGTACATGAAAATTATCTTGTATATAATTTTCTCATATATATTTGTTATAATGGTTTAAATCACCCGAAAATATCTAAATATAATAATATGTATTTGTTCCATATCTTAGTAATACATTGAGCCATATTTCATCTTGATCGTTCAATATATTAATGATGAAATTACGGCTTATCTTTTATCCTATAAAACTCATTTATATTATTTGCGGGCAAAACATCCCAATACGAAGGCATATCTTCCCGTATGAGTTCAAGCGCAAGATTTATTTCTTCACAATTCTGATCTATTACTCGCGTATGCACTATCACTGTTACTATTTTCATTTATATTTATAAATCGTTTCTCAAACATCCGACAATTTCTATTATCATTCTTTCGGTCTTTCAATGTCATATCTATTCCAAATTAACATTCTTCTCGACAGACTTATAGCATTCCTTAACCTGTTCACTTTCTGATCAACACCTTATATAGTCATGCCTTGGAGGAAAAATCCTTATATGTAATCAGTTGATCAGTCTCCAAACCCTAGATTTCAAGGTGAGTATTTTAACCTAACTGCCGTGAGGTAGGAATTAATTGTACCCCCGAAATTATTTCAAATCTTCATGTTTGAAAATATAATGGATATTAAACTTATATCCATCCATCATTTGTCTTAATATAAACTATTATATAATATCAGTATCGGGTAATGACTTGTCCACTGGATTATCTGCGATCATATTGTGTTTGATTAGATGTTAGAATATATGATTTAAATAATGTCTTCTTGAAGGTATTCACAACCTGCGGGTTTACCTCATGCTTGAATAAATTGCAAATTAGATTCGTTATACGGAATAACCTTTTTCGATACATAATTTGAATGGAATATTAATATTATTTTTATATGTTTTCCGCTTAATGGAAGTCATTATTGCTGCGGGTGAATGCATTTCAAGTCTCAATGACATTCGAAATATCCGGGATATATTCGGGGAAAAAATATCACATCCAGCATCAAGAGGAAAACAAGTGCTGTATTCACTTTCATTCGTTTCATTTACCTTTTTTTTTTTTTTTCGTCTTTCTTAATATCATCTAAATCCAGCTGTTGTAATGTAATACTTGCTGTGTCTTTATTAACGAAAGAATGCTAATTTCCTCAGGTATCTAATTTTGATGGGGATAGATGCTTAAGCAGTTTAATATAAACCGCACATATGAATAAAGTGGATTCGATTCTTTAAGTTGTTCATTGAGAGATATCTAACACACAAGATTTGAAATTGTCTGACTTATAAGAGTTCACAAATATGACATTATTAATCGTCTCCCAGTGCACTCCCATTCTCAATTGTTATTTTTATGTTATTTCCAAGGCCCTGATCGTTAAATCTATAAAATTGTCCTTCTGAACTTTGTATTCTAAATTCGAGGAATTCTTTAATCAGATCCATGCTGATTTAATGTGTAATACTTCTCAGGTCCGTCTAGTGTATATTTGAGGTTTCAATTAATGGCAATGTCTGGTAATTTTGGGAATCCATCAGTTATGATTGGATTATGTGGGGACGGGGGCGTTGAGGCCCCCCGGTTTATGTAACTTATTGGAGCACCAGCCGAAATACTAACAAAATGAAGTTAAAAAACAATAACTAAAATTTATTTAATATTCCATTTTCATTTTATTATTAAATTTCAATCGTTTCATAACCAATCTTTCTAATTTCTAAGGATAATAACTTCTGTCCGACTCCACTTCAATGTTTCTACGCCTATGATTTTACGCAGAATTTATCAATGCAATACCTTTATTAACATCGTTAAACTCTTTTTAGACAGTATTGGTAATACTCCGGAGCAAAGGTATTCTATTATGAATGGTTTTGCTTTTCTGGCCATACCTACGTGTAATGTCTCATATATCCAGCCCCTTCCTCTAGCTTTATATAATATATTATCTCTATACCTCCCCTTTCTACCTCGTTAGGATACTAAGTGTTTAGGTAGGTTTTCCTACTGAAGGAGGAGAGTACATACTGGTTCTCTTCTTGAAGGTACGCTTACATTTATTTAACTCAACTGGACATTCACTCTCGTGGTTAGGTCTTAAATGTAGTACACATACAGTAGAGCATTATCTTTATATTGAATTAACCTTCCTTTCTGATTCAGCGAGTTATACTCACTTGATCATATTATCACTTTTTTTTTAGTGGTTTATACATTGTGGGGTTTATATTAGATCTTAATGTTATATTATATATCAACTACTCCCCAAAGGAAGACTAACAACTGATCGCCAAAATAATGGGATCAATCAAATCGTATATATTAACATATAATTAATACCTGATCGGATAGGGTGGGTTTACCGCTTCACACCAGTCTCGTTAAAATAATCTCTTTTTTATTGGTTATAAGACATACAAAAATTTCATTTACCTTAGCAACCATATGATATCGCTTCCTTCCTTTATCAAATTCCAACCCACATAAGCATGGTAATATCTGAAGGTTGTAATAATTTTTTTTTTTTCAAGTTAATAACCACTCTGTTTTTTCTGATGATATGGTGAATCACAAATTGAGTTTTGGGGGATGATAATATCCCTGTTGTATGTTTAACTGATATTAAGAGATTTGCATTAATATCCCTCAATATTATTGCCTCTAAAATCCTTGTCATTATCACCTCCAATTATTTTGTCTTATAAATTTTATGCATATATTTATTTACTGTAGATTTTCATTGTAATAACATATCTTCAATTCATTTTGCGGTTATATATGTGCGTCTTGGGGGAAATTATATTATTCTGAGCAAAACCTCATAATTCAATTTATTATCTAATTAATGGGGTCATATCATTTATTAATGAAAGCCGAAGGTGTATTGGCGGGAAAAAATCGGACTAGAATCGCTACACACGTATTGAAGGACGTTCAGCCATACTCCACACTTCTTATAACACACCACGAAATAAAAACATGACATCACAGAGTTTATATACTCACCTATAGTTATCCACGATGTTTTCTCTCCCTTACACCGCCTCCTTTATGTAATAATTGTTTTCTCACTTGTTGTATTCCTCCACAAAATAAAAATGGATACCTGTTATAATTTAATAAATGCTTTATTTCATGTTAAGTAATCAGAATCAAGCGAGGTCTTCTCGCTGATTTCAATTTTTTTTGATTAAACATTTAATATTTGCAATAATATTACGTCCAGTAATGGGGGTAAGATCCGGTCACCATTCTCTCCCAACTCACAAATGGATTTCTTTGCAATAATCCAACATTGGATTCACAGTATTACTATATTTCTCGCAACACTCTTATGTGCATCGAATCTTGACAAACTGGAGTGTTTTCTGGAGGTTTCACCCGAGGTGGAGCAGGTGGGTGGACCTGCATAGCGGAAGTAGTCTTAAACTTGCGTTTAACACCTCGCGTCAAGCATGCACACCACCACCCCATTTCTAAATTTCACCACCCTCCGATTTTACTAACTCGAGGGGTTTGATTAATAGAAGTTGGTAACAGATAAATTCTTTCTTGTTTATTAAACAATCTCGTATAATAATATTTGACTGATAGACGGTATTATAATGCCAAGAAGATTTCCACCTATGATACTCAGCCAATATTTCTTTTTACTCTGAAAACCGTTTTCTTACAAGCTAATGATTTAATCTCGTCTCTTGTTGTACTTTTTAAATATTTTAGGGCTACAATGGTTATTTTATTCTCTTAATAAAATCTTGAAAATCCTCACTGATACAACTTAAGTGCGTTTTATTATAACTGTTGTAATTTAAATACTCTTCGATTGCAATTGCCGTGTAGAGACCTATTATGTAATGTAATTATTTCTTTAAAATTTTTCTATAATGATTTTTTACATTGTAACTTCAACAAATTCTCCTTCTTTTGACCACGAATTAAAAGTGGGATCTTAACCTTTATAAGATACCAAATAATGCGTTATTCCACAATTTTTTTTCGTTTCAATATCTGTCGATAATATATCTGGAGGTGGTATGACTGGGGTCAATTCTTCGGATCAAATATATTCCTTTAATCTTGTTCACTTCCATTTCAAATCTTTCAAATGATATGTTGTTATAGGTTGAGAATTATTAATTCTATATATTTTAAATATTTCATCTGTATTATGTGTGTGTAAACCCTCGGTTAACGGGATGATTGCTAAGAGTGCTCTTTGTTGTGTCTCCAACAAGCCAATTTCTTACTGATTCGTTTATTGATTGGATCTTCCATTTTTCTAATTTATCCGAAACTGATTCCTTAATAACTCATTCAGTGACGTATACCATGGACTTGCAATGCGGGTTTGTACCGCCAATCCCTCGAGGTGCGGAGATGATGACATTATACGCATCTACTAATTAATGTAACACTTTTGAATAATTAAAAGGTATTCAGGCCAATTGACATCTATAATTGTAAGAATTTACGTATTCAGCGTTTGCAAGGATCTTCTGCAATGGAAGCTTTTGTTTTCTTCGAAATACATGATAAAACTTTATATGCTTACTTGGAGTTAATTCTGTACCAGTTTATTTTGAAACTCTTGCCTTTATCTGTAAATAATCTCGATTATTATTCTTCGCCTTTTCATTCTCCAATATGTTTTGTAATGCATGTAAAGTGGTCGGTCCGTCTTTCTTTTTCATGAGTACAGGCTTGTAATATCTTGAAAACAATCGATCAACGAGAATGTATTTATATCAATCATTATATTTGGATAATGTAGAAATATATCCCAAATCACAGGTTATTATCACTCGGGTTTAGGAGTAATTATGTTCCCTAAAGAGGAAAACTTTTAGGTTTAGAACGTATAAAGTATATGTTCTTTCTGAATTTAAGATCATTTTCTGACCTCTTTTCAAGGTTATGGACGGAATCGATCTTTTTTACAGCTGTATATAAACTGGTTTACACCAGAGAATGACCCTGCAGATCCGGATCTCTATAAACATTTGCCAATTAATTTTACTCGCTCCATTGGTTTACAATTTCGTAGGGAATCATGCTGTAAACACATTGGTTCGCAACTGGAAAGCTTCTGGTGTATTAATGCAAGGTCTATATAGTAGAATAAATAACCAAATGTGATCGTTTTATAGCAGATTTATATTATATTTACAATTCTTATTTTTTCCGAACATTGTCGCCCCAGGAATCTCTAAATTGTCCATGATCCCTCATTTTAAATAAAGCAATATGCGTTGGCGTTTTAATTAATAGCCCATGGTACTACGGATATTCTCGTCCTTCCGTGAAATATATTTTGAGTAATCAGAATAATGCTTATATTATGATGTCTACCTTTAGTAAAACATTCGAGAATAATTTCACTGTTACCTGCTTTTAAAAATAGACCCATAAAACAATAATTATTGTATTTTCATCAGGTGATGCAATGACATTCTGCGGGTCGATAATATCGTTACTTAATGTTAATTTATGAGTTATCTCTGAATCTTGTTCTAAGGGATGTGATGTCACCCCGCATATTATAATGTTATGAAATTTCTCGTGGTATAACTTTATTAATTTTGTTTGGGAAAGATTTGCCACTATTCGAATAACCGGCAATGATAATCCTTGTGGATAACGAAATATATCAACGTCAGCAGATGTGTATGTTGTCAAGTTCAACATCTTCCCCTTATTATTTTAAAATGATCTAAAAGCTTCCTCTCTTTAAGTTGAATGAACTAAAAAGGGTTTGTTTACCATAGGGGAGGTCTTGTACACTGTAAGTCTTAATGGGTTTTTCAAGATATATAATACTTTTAGTTCAAAAGGGGACACATTTAATTGGAGCAGGACTGCCTCACCAAAATTTGTTGCTTTAGGGTGGCGATTGACCCAGGTGTTCATGATTATCTTAAATCTACTTGGGTGTGAACCGATTACATGGCGGCCTGTCTGTCCTGTTGTTGACGCAGGTTGTATGTTTCTACTTGGGTGTGAACCGCCATTACACAGTGTGTTGGGTTGAAGGGGTGACCACAATGAGTCTCTCAGAGGCGAGGACAGTGCTTCCATCCATCATTCCGTGACTGACCTCATTTCCCCATTTATTTTAAAAAGAACTAAATAGTTTCCTCTCATTTAAGTTAAAGGACCTCATCTTTCCAACGCTTGAACCTCATATCATGCTGTCTGTCTGACCTGTGTTGACCCAGGTGTTCGGTAAGGCGATGATTATCTTAAATCTACCTTAGGTGTGAACCGCATTATACAGTGGTGTCGGGGGGAGGGGGCGGCCTATATAAGCTCAATGAGACACTCAGAGCGAGGACAGCGCTTCCATCCATCATCCGTGACTGACCTCATCTTCCCCACAGTATTCCTCTCATTAAGTTAAATGAACTAAAAAGGACCTCATCTTCCAACGCTGAACCGCACAACATGGAGAAAGGTAAGTTATACTTAGAAAATTCTTGATAAGCGGTGAAACAGTTTTTACATGTTTAATTTTTGTTGAAGCATACGAGTGAAATTTGGGTTAATTTTTTTTGAAGCATACGAGTGAAATGTTTACTGGGTTAGTGCGTTAATAAGTGAAATTTTTAATGGGTTAGTGTGTTAAATAAGTGAATTGGTGAAGAGGAGTTTGTTAGGAAAATTCTTGATAAGCGTTGAAACAGTTTTTACATGTTTAATGATTTGGGTTAATTTTTGTTTGAAGCCCATATGAGTTGAAATTTTTACTGGGTTAGTGCGTTAATAAGTGAAAATTATTTAACAGGGGGATAGATATATTTCGAAATACTGGGAGCTATTTGGTGAAGAGGAAGATTATCGATTAGAAAGCAGCGTTCGTTGGTTAATCGAGAAAGGCGAGTGTTCAACGCAGTAAAGGTTATTGCAATTGGATAAATGAGTGGGCACTGTGTGATGCTTTATGGAAAGAAGGGCTATAGGAAACAGGTATGTGAACCAATGCAATTTGTGATCTATTGTTGTTGTGAAAATGTGCTAGTGTCACTCGAGAAAAAGAGTTTTTGTTCTATTCATTGAAATCTTAATATTTTGGGGTATGAATTGGATATGCTTTTTTTTCCTCCTGTTCATTGAAATCTTAATATTTTTTGGGTTATTTTATGAAGTGGATGTGCTTTTTTTTCCTCTGTTCATTGAAATCTTTAAAACTATTATGTAAAAAAAAATTGTGAACCCCGGCGGACCTTTTACCCCCATTACTGGTCGTAAATATATTGAAATCTTTAAAAAAATTGTGAAGGGTGTACCTCTTACCCCCTTTACTGGAGTAATATTATTGAAAACTTAATATTTTTTTGGTTAGAATCTGGATTATACTTTTTTCCTCTGAGGATATACACCCTGGTAGTAATGGCGCACTGCTCCGTGGTGAGGAGTGCTAGTGTTGGTACCTCACAAGCGGAGGTGCGGGGTTACTTCTGCCCCACATTAATGATGATGAGAGAATGCAAAACTACCTCGCAACATGACGTGTCTGACACGCATAATAGTGAAGTTGAGACCCCAGATGTTATTACATATCTCCAGAATTTTAGAGGTAAACATACACTGAGGAAATTAGTGTTCCTTCATTTATAACAGTGGAGTTAAGAATGTATTTACATGTTTTAATGGGTTTATTTTGTAAGAAAAACAGATCGAGATTATGTATGATAGATCGCCTCTAAGCAAATGTCGGCAGAATCCACCCAATTATAGTTATAAGGACATTACGTCAAAAACATATCGGGGTGATGATCAAAATGGAAATTTGTGATAAATTTAGCGTTTGAGTTTGTTAGTGAAGAGGAAAATCTCTGATGTTTTGATCGAGGGTGGGAACAAATATTAGAATGATACGAGACAGAGTTGCAGATCAGAAGGATCTGGCTGGATCATAGATCAAATCGAATTTTCAGTATCGAATATGTTAAAGTAGAATTCAGAGTGGGAGTATGGGGGTCATATGTGGCATATCTCCCGAGAAACTGCGAGGGAACCAATATGTATTTAATCCAGAGATTAATGATGGCTTATGTGTACTGCGTTTGCTTTTTGCCGCCTATCAATGTCATTAAAGAACATTGTCAGGATTCATATTCGCAGAGCAGTTACTTACTAAGAGAGGATGTCTTAATCATGCAAAAACTTCTATAGATGATTTTCCCATTACGCGTGATCATAAGTTAGGTTATTAGAGAAGGAAAATTAAAGTGTCATTATATGTTATCAATTAAGAAAGGATCAAAGATAGGACATTTATGGCTATGTGTCGTAAGGGGAAATAAGATATATAAGGACATTATGTGCGCGTTATTGTTGAATGAAAGACATTTGGTTTTTTGAATCAAAGATTTTGACGGGTATGTTTAGAACGGATAATGACAGAAAAAGGTGTAAAGAAGCCACTATCATAGTTGTTTTGATGAAGATTGAATACACAGGAAGAGTTAGATATCCACGAAATGATGTAAAATCAATCAGGTTCTCGTATTCCCCCGGAAGGAAACAACAGTACACTTTGTGAAAATTTTTAGTCATACGCATTCCAAACGATATTTCGGTGTATTTGATTTCGAATGGGGCATTAGACACCAAACTCTCCCGGCAGGTAAAATGAGTCTCGTCATAAAGCCATTGCCTATTGTTATATTTATATTTGACGCAAAGGAGAAATAGTGTGTATAAGAGTTTTATAAGGGGAGGATGCTGGTAATCATTTCATTTTAATGTTAGTGGTGAATGGAATAAAATAAAGTATAGAAGACAGTATCATTGAAGTTCTTATGACAGAGGAGGATGAGATTGAGGCATGTTCTCAGAAAACTTCTGGTTATGTGGTTACACCCTTCAAAAAACCCAAGGACAAACATAAACACCATGGACCATACTTTAAATTTCAATAATTATATTGGAGGCCTATTGTGCACGTTTGTTAAATATGCAGTGTAAAGCAAGTAAGAGAGAGAAATTATTGCTTTTTTGTCATAACATGTCGTCTGATTAAGGAATTAATTTTAAAGGAATTGAGGTTGATAAATATAACGTAGAAATTCATTCGAAACAGGATTTCAAATTTTGAAAGTAGAGATAGGTAAGGTTTGGTTTAGGATTTCATGTCTTTATTGAATGGATCTCTTTCCACTTTAGCAGAAACAACTCTCAATGAGTAAATCCCTTTGAAATATTACAGAGACTATTCTGAAAGATGAGCCTCGAGATGTCTTACCTTTATTATGTAAAGGAAAACAAATTTTGTGCTATGATTAATATTGTTTGTTTTAAAGAACTCGTGAAACAAAATTACCGAGTAAAGTCATTTTTTTAATTCTTTGAGAAATAGCGCTATCAGCCAAGAAGATTATGAACATGAAATTGAAAGTGTTTGAGTTGGGTAAATGAAAGGAATTAGGAGATTTACTTGATGTTATATCTCAAGACAGGATGTTGGTTTGTTAGCCGATGTCTTCAGGAGTGGGCGTAAAACACTCAAAGATATTTATAAGCTAGACGTTAGAAAATTATATAAGTTTACCATCTTTTCAGTTGGGTTTTGCATTCCTATTGAAAACTAATGTAAGATTAGATATGATTTTATTCCCATGAATTATATGACTTGATTAAAAGGAATCTCAGAGGTGGGTTTACCTGCGCAAATTATCAGTTTCTAAAGCAGATAATCCCCTAATTAACCCTAATTTTTTATGTTGGAGAGTGGAATGGGCACTCATATCTTTTATCTAGATTTCAATTCTTTGTATGCTAGTGCGATGGTTGAAGCTCTTCCACAGAATGGTATCAGAAAATTATCCAATGACGAGAAGAATGCTATCCTCGATGTGGGATTAAGTAATTTTTTCTGTGAAGGACAAAAGGGATATTGGATTAGATTGTGTTTACCAAGCCATTCCCCGAGGTAGCTAGACTCACTGATGAACTTCCTTTAATATTATCACATATGAATATATCAGAAGAGATGTTATCTCCTTATTGTGAATCTATTTTTGAAAAATGAAGGTAGAAAGATCCCCAAATCAAAGGAATTAGGTGGCAGTCATTTATCCAGAAAAATTATTTGATCAGTCTAGAATTGTTACATTTAAATTACGGGAACTTGGGTTAGAGGTGGAAAAGGTTCATACCATATATGAATATCACAGACAAAATTTTTAGAACCTTTTCATATCAACTAATATTGCACAGAGAACAGCTACAAGATCCTATCAAGTCAAAAGCCTTCAAATTAACTAATAACGCCATATATGGGAAATCATTGTTGAATATTACAAAGTATGCTGAGAAATATAGATATATAAAATAATGAGAAAGCATTTATTAGAGCGAGTAAAGATCCTTTGTTTAAAAATATCACACATTTAAATCAAGATAGAGTGATTTACACATTCAATAAAAAATATATTAGAAGTTAAGCAACCACTTTATCTCGGTTTTCAAATTCTTGAGATAGCTAAAAAGAAATTGTATCATTTTGGTATAAATTTTTTAAAACAGCATTATGGTGATGATGTAAAGACTTCTTATACCGATACTGACTCGTATATTTTTAGCTTGAAATGTAAAGATTTGTACACCGAGTTAAAAAGTAAAACCATTGTTAGGTTATATGGATTTTTCAAATTTCGGGTCCTGAGCATCCCTTATATGATGATAGTAAAAAAGGGGGAAAGCGGGGGTTTTATTGAAATCTGAAATGTGTGATAACCATATTAGCGAGTTGATAGCCCTGAAAGCTAAAATGTATTCTGTCAAGATTGTTTGGAAGATCAACTACTGTCAGCAGAGCCAAGGGTATTCCTTCGCAATTTATGCCATTATTAACATATGCAAGATATAAGAATGTTTTATCAAATGCAGATAGAGAATTATTCACGTGTAAGTCTATAAGTAATGTAAAAGGTGAAATATGTACGGTAAGAATTAATAAGAGAGGTTTGTCAGCCTTTGATGATAAAAGATATCATTTGAATACTAATGAATCCTTGGCTTATGGACACCCTGATATTCCACCATCTAAACGTAGGAGAAATAGATTTGATGTATTGCTTGTATAATAAATAATGAAAAAAAAATATTGTGTATTAGTGTTATCCTGAAATGTGTCTTTCTGATGATGAAAATGTTTTCCCTATGATGTAGGTACTATATCCCCTTATTAACTTTAATGAACTAAAAGGGTCGTCATGATTCAACCTGTGTGTGTGACGTCACTGACAGAAGGTAAGTGTTCCCTTATTAACTTGAATGAACTAAAAAAGGATCGACAAGATTCAGCCTGTGTGCGCGTGACGTCACTACTATGTCCCCTTATTAATTAAAAGGGTAGACAAGATTCAACCTGTGCGCGTGGTCCTTTTTAGTTCATTTAACTTAATGAGAGGAATACTGACCGCCGAGTAAACACCCTTCATTAGACCTGTAGTAAGCATGCCCCCATAGGAGGAGTCTATTTTGAATGCTTATACCCAGAGGGGGGATTCCAAAAACTTGATCCGAGGAATTGGAGAAATTCAAAACCCTTGATCCAAGGAGATGGAGAATTTCGAAAACCCCATAGGGGGAATTCCAAAAAAAAACTTGATCCGAGGGGTGGAGAATTTGAAACCCCCTAGGGGGGATCCAAAAACTTGTATTATGGGAAAAATTTTTGGGGGGTTGGGGGGTGAAAGGGGGGGGGGATCCGGGGGAAGTGGAGACTTTGATTTTGGGGAGAAATTTTTTTGGGGATGGGGGGGTGAAAGTGGGAGGGGGAATTTAAAAAAATTTGATCCGGGGAGATGGAGAATTTGAAAACCCCATGGGGGGGGAAAACCCAAAAAAATTGCCCAAAGGAGATGGAAAAATTTCAAAAACCCCCATGGGGGGGAATCCAAAAAATTTTATCCGAGGAGATGGAGAATTTCGAAAACCCATGGGGGGATCCAAAAACTTGTATTATCGAAAATTTTTTTGGGGTTTGGGGGGGGTGAAGTGGAGGGGGATCCGAGGAAGTGGAGAATTTGATATTGAAAAATTTTTGGGGAGGGGGGGTGAAAGGAGGGTATAAAAAAAACTTGATCCGAGGTTTGGGGAAATTTTCAAAAAAAACCCAAAGGGGGAACCCAAAAAACCCTTGACCCAGGAGATATAAGAAAAAAAAAATTGGGGGGCGGGGGGCGATCCGGACGACGCAGCAGAAGGCGCGGGGGGGGGTCCGAAGGGGGGCGGGCGGGCGCGGGGCGGGGCGGGGCGCGCGGGGGGGGGGCGCGGGGGGGGGGGTCGCGAAGGGGGGGGGGGCGTGGGGGCGGGGGGGATTGGTTGGGGGGTCAAGGGTGGGTGTCTCGAGGGCGGGTCTGGTCAAAAACCGGAAAATAAAACCAGGTGTGGAAAAGGGGGAGATCCAGCTGTGGTCCCGACCGGAAGGGTGCGCTCAGTGGAAGGCCAAACCGGAAGGGTGCGCTCAGTGGAAAAACGGAAAATTATTAAAAAAATACCTTTTATATTTATTTTATATATATATTTATATTTATTTTATTTTATTAATATTTTTTTTATATAATTTTATAATAAAAGCAAATATCGCAAAAAGCGTACAAAGGCAAAACAACAACGGGAGGAATAGAATGATAGTTAGGGCCTTTTGTGTTGCAATCAACCATCATCAGGAGCTTGCAAAATTGCAGGGAAAATAGGGGGTTTCCCGAGAATACGTTCCCGATGACCGCGATTTTACTGGATGACTGGTGTGAGAGAAAAGGGGAAAGTAGAAAGGGACGGAAGTGCCCACAGGTACAACAGCCGAAGGATGATACTTTATAGCATTAGAAAAATTTAGGATTAGAAAAATCCTACAAGCATTTTATATTGTAACCTAAAAAAAATTAAGTCAATAGTAATAAATTCAGTTAAATTTCCGTTGCAACAAAAACTTTTAAAAACGTATATAAATATTGTTTCGACATAAGAGCATTGGTAATTATATGCCCTCCACAGGACAACATGTCCTTTAAATGACGAGAGAAAACCCTAATATATAGAGGGGGGGACTAATGTAAGGAAACAAGGCTCATTAAAAAAACTGTTTAAAGGGGGGAGGCATCTGCAATGACAAATGGCCACCGATATTCTCCCCCATAAATTGGGGAAACATGGTTCAGTTTTTTCCGAAACTGCAGGAAAAGAGCACTAATTCCTGGGGGTGACCATTTAAGAGTTGATGCATACGTATAATAGCCCCAAATTTTAAAATGGTAAAAATTGCTCAAACTAAAAATGCATGTAATTTAAACAGTCCATCACTGATATTGTATAATGACTGCCTATCATGTTTAGTAATTGCCGATTCTACAATATTCCTTTCAAGCCTACTCATTCCAGTAACAGTGAAAAATCAGAGTCCATTTGGGGAAGAAAATTGAAGAGGGCAGCAGAGTGGGGGCAATCAGCATAATCTGCAGCAAAGATACAGTTGCCACCAGGGATGCTGACACTCTTAAACCACTTAGAGAAAAACACCCTATCAGGGAAACCAGGGGCACCAACAGGTCTAACAACCCTGTCCCAACTGTGGAATCACTGTTTGCGCGAGATTCAGACATTTACAAAGCAATTATGTCGTTCCCGTCTGGCTATGCAGAGGGCTACACTGTAATAGGGCCACAGCATTTAAAGGAAATGGTTAATCCAGTTATCGGGGAGATTGCAGAGACACTGCTTTCAGAAATCACAAGGTTCGTTAACAGCTTCTTCGCTGGTCTGATTCCTGATGAAATTAAACTTTTCTTTTTGGGGGCATCACTTTGTGCCCTTAAAAAAAAAAGTTGGAGGAATTATACCAAACGCCACCTCGTTTCCAAAAATGCTGTCTGAAGTATTCGCACAGAAGCTGCCATGATGCTTCAACCAAACCAGCTTGGTTTTGAGGTCCCTCAAGGAAATGAAGCAGCAGTTCATGCAATTAGGGTGTATCAACAACTTGCTTGAAGACAACGAAGTGGTAAAATAAGATTTCAAGAATGCACTTAATCTCCTGAAAAGAGATGTGTTATTAGCAGCTGTACAAGATCATTTCCCTGGTCTCTTCCCTTTAGTTTCAGCTGGATATAGGAAGGAATCAATGTTCCTGTTTGGAAATCATGAAATTACGTCATCAGAGGGTGTCCAGGGTGTCTTCTGTATAGCAGTTAGGGAAATCACGGTCACACTGACCAGTGAGTTAAACATCTCGTTACTGGATGATGGCACACTGGCTGGTACAAAGGAGTCCTTTATAGATGATCTTACACAAGTGATGACACGGCGACAGCAAATGGGACTCATTTAGAGTCAACAAGCGATTGATGCAGTGACATCAGAACTACCAGGAACATCAATCAATGCCCCTTCAAATAGCATCTTGCTTGGAGCACCTCTGGGAAGTGATGCCACTAACTCAATTGTCAGGAAGACACTGGATGAGTTGAGGAGGATGGAAAATGAGTAGGGAGTCTTGACATACATGATGCCTTGTACCTTCTCACAAAGTGCTTTAGTCTGCCCAAGTTAACATATTTCCTAACATGGGCACCATCATATAATAACCCTATACTGCCTTAATACATCAGTATCCTGAGGCATATTTTTACGAAAGTACTCAACCTTTCTCTGGAAGATGGGCAGTGGGACCCAGCTATACATCCAGTCAGACTTGGAGGCATTGAAATCAGTGATTGCGCTACCTGCTTACCTGTCCTCATGCGCTCCATCCAGTGGGCATCTTAGGGACAAAGTTAGAGTCCATGATCAAAAGAGCGTTGACGGGACCACACTGTCTAGGATAATCTAACGGGCTCTGAAACCAGACCTGTGCCCCACCAACAACGACAAACAGCCACACTGTGATGGCCCAGTAGTGGCGAATACAGCCTCAACAGTGCTTCAGAATGTGCAGGGGAAGGATAGAGCCCGCCTCCTTGCAGAGAGAGCTCCTCATTCAGGGGACTCTGTTGCCTGTTTCCAACTCCTCCCTTGGCACACCTCTCCATCCACAGACCATCCACATTGGTGTTGCCCTTCGACTTGCCGCCCCTATTCTCGCCGAACACTGGTATATTTGCGGCAGTGAATCGGTAGACCGATTTGGTTACCATGGTCTTATGTCCTGCAGGTTCGAGGGAAAGATTGCAAGGCATGAAGAGGTTAATAACATCATCAAAATGAGCCTCGTAACAGCCGGATGCCCAGCAATAAGGGAGCCACCCCAATTATGCAAATTGGATGGTAACCAAAAGCGCCTAGATGGACAGACGGCAAGCAGATGGTATGAGACTACACTGGCTGATACCTATCTCCAACACACTAGGGAGGAAGGAGAGGCTGCTTCCAGCTTCAGGAAGTTCCAGAAGTCTAGAAAATACAGTGAACTTACCCACCACTATATCACTAGTGATATAGTGATGGGTAATCTGTGATAAACATGAAGCAATATGATCTTTAAATGTATTCCCCGAACTTCATGTAGTACATATGCCATCTTTGTAACAGCAATGCATCTTTTAGATATTGTGTACCATACTATTTAATAAAATATACCAATTAGTTAAAAAATTACAAGTTGGGGTGGTAGGGGAAGTGGAATATTCAAATGGCTTTAGGAATAAATCCAAATATTCTTCCTCGAAGCCTTCTTATCCACTTCTCCGAGGCTATTTGCACTAGATGTGGACCCCATTCTATACTGAAAAATATTGTTATTGTTGTCATAGCGGAATATGACTGAACTTATTATTATAGCTACGTTAATTTCGTTTAGGTTACAATATCAATGTTTGTAGGATTTTTCTAATGCTATAATATTCATCCTTCTGGCTGTTGTGCCTGTGGGCACTTCAAGTTCCTTCTCCTCTCTCCCTCTCTCACTCCAGTGAACGCGGTCCTCTGGGAATGTATTCGCGTAGAAGCCCTCCTCTTTTCTGCAATTTTGCAAGCTCCTGGAGATGTGTTAATTGTAACACGAAAGGCCTAGAACTATCATTCCACTTCCCCCGTGGTTGTTTAGCTTGGGGGGCTGGGTGTACGCAGATCCTCCCAGATTGCTCTACCAGCTTTCCTATCCTCTTCCATAGCATCAAACGAATTAATAAGACAAATTCTTCCTGAAAACCTCAGTGACTCAGCAGGAATACAGAACCCTAACTATGCCAGTGCCATCGCTAAATGGGAGACTCTTGCTGCCCCAACGCCAAACCCTAGTGCAGCACTGGCTCACAAACAGTCAAGCAGGGATGGCCCGATCGTTGAAAAGGTGCTTGCCCATCTCCAGGCTGTGAGTTCACCTCACTCCTGGGACTTCCTCCAAACAGTTCCCATATCGGCAATGGGAACACGCCTCGACCCTAACACCCTCCGTATTGCAGTGGCTCTGCGCCTTGCTGCCCCAATTCACACGGAATATATGTGTATCTGCTGCGAAGCGCAAGCCGACCGATATGGTCTACATGATCTTGACTGTTCCAAAACCATGGGCTGGCATGCAAGACACAATGAAGTCAACGACATCATAAAGAGAACCCTTGCTACAGTGGATGCCCACCCGAGGGGAACCCCCGATCACTGCACCCAAAAATACCACAATCCACCCAAACCCCCCCAACGGGACCCCCCTTTTTCCCTTGGAATAATGGCAAGTTTTTTGCAGGGACTTAAGGTGTCCACAGGCTGACTCTATTATCCTCACGTGCGGGGCAAGGGGAGGAGCCTGACCCCCCCCCGGGGGAGGAGCCGATCGAATACAGGGCCTAAGAATGTTCAATTTGTCCCCAGGGGGGTTTATAGGCCCTTGGGTAAGGGGAAAAAGCCCTTTTCCTTTTTCCCCCCCCCCCCCCCCCCCCCCCCCTTTTTCCCCCCCCCCCACGGGGGCCAAAAACTTGGGCCCCTCCCCAACCCGGGGGCCCGGAGGAGCTGGAGGAAAATCCAAAATTTTTTTTCCATATTGTCCCATTTTTTAAATTTTGTTTGTTTTCCTTAAAATGTTTTTGTTTTAATTTAAATTTTCCTTTGAATAAAAAAATATAGGGGGTGGTAGGAGAAAAAATTTCAAACAGTCCGGGGAGAACCTTGGTTTTTTCCTGAGGTATTTTTATGTCTTTTGACCTTGAGAGGTCCCCGTCCCTTATATGGGGTGGTCCTCCTTTTAATTTTATATATATATTATAATTTATATTTATATATATATATAATTTTTATATATATTATTATTTAATATCGTATTGAAAACCACGAATGTGGTATTTAATAAATCCCAACATGGCGACAAAAAAACCGAGAGCTGAATCCGTTTTGTTTTGGCATCAAAAAACCACGGGTTCGAGCCCTGGTAGTCGCAGTTTTGTTATTGACACTTTTTACAAATGAATCGTGATTGCGTGACCTGGTGGTAGGTACTTTTGCAATTCCCTTTTTTTAAACGCAGCACGGAGCAAGATCCTTGGGTAGTTGACGGAGCTTGTGGTTTTGAGGGCGCTGTTGATTTTTAGGCGGTACCCTTTTCCTTTTTGGTTGTCAGTTGCTACTTGTTTAGAAAAAAGGTATCAAAAAGTAAGGATTTTTTTTTTTGCTTTTTCCCATCTTTAACATTGACTGGGTCGGTGGTACTATTTTTCAATATTCCCGCGAGCACTGGGAATTTTGGTCTTTGGAAGTCCTCCTCCCCTCCAGAAGACTATTTTGGCTTGGGGTTTTTAGAAAATTTAATGATTTTTTATTGGAGTAAATGATCCCCTTTCCTTTCCGCTGGGGATTTTCCCCCACCTGAACGAAGATAAATACGAACGAAAGTTTTTTCGTTTATTGTTCGTAGCATGTGAGTAAAACTATAAAAAAAAGTTAAAAAACCCATTACCTTTCATTACATTCAATTAATGCAATAAACTTGAAAATGAAAAAAATGAATTTTTAAAAGCCTTGAAGCCCCTGTTGACGGAAAAAAAAAAAAGTTTGGGGAGGCGAGCGAGCCGTCAACGTAAGGTAAGATGCATTAGAGGAATATAGTATACTTAAAAAAAATACATTACTGGAGCGATGGATGTAAACCAACTTTAAGTTTTCATTTAGCCTTTACGTTGCCTAAAAATCCGGTATATACTTGTTTTTAAGATGGGGTCCCCCTTGGTGTAAATTGTGGGACCCCTAGCTCGGAGAATGGTAAAAAAGCTTCAAGGAAGAAAAATTGGTTTCTTTCCCGAAGCCCTTTGGGGTTTTCAACTTTCCCCCACCACCCCTAAATTTCATTCTTTTTTTTCCCTAAAAATATTTTTTCATCTTGGTCCAAAAAAAAAAAAAAAACGAAAAAGTTCTTTTTATTACATGCAAAACCGAAAGGTAACACATCACGAGTAACATGTCTATACAAGCCCACCCCCGAATTTTTTTTGACGCGCAACTGAAATTCTTAGTTATCTTTGTTTTGATAAAAAAAAAAATTTTGTGGTGTCCCCTCTTTTGTGTATTATTTTATCATTTCTTTAAAGGAATTATTTTCAGTATTCTACTAATTCATGTTGCACTGGGAAATGGAATGGATTTGCCCTGACCGAACATCAATATTTACGTCACAAGGACTACATCGGGTTTTAAATTTCAAATGTTTTTTTTGAAAAATTTGGGAGTAAATCTTTCATAGTTGATAATTTTAGTATAAATTTATACAGTAATTAAAAAGTCCTACCCATTAACAGGCCAGAAGCAGATTGTTTTTTTAGAAGATCTGTTGTGTGGGAATAATTTTTTTTAATTAATTTTTTTGAAAATTTTAGTACAATTTTCAACTTGTGATGAGGTTTAATCCAGATTATTCAAGAAAAACATGCGAGAAATTTTAAATTCACGATAAAATTTTTTTGAGACGTAAAATTTGATAAAGCTGTGTTTCAGCGCTGGGATTGTACCTCTTTTTCAATTAAAACCCGTCCCTTGTACCCAGTATACACAAGAGGCACAGGTATGGCAAGAGAGGTACAGCTAACTCCTCCAGAAGAAAAAGGGGGTAAAATTTTTTTTCCTTTTCTAGAGATCCCGGGGAGGGAGATCAAAGCTTTTTGTTTTCTGTTCAATTATATTTTTGTATATTTTTCCTTTACTTGCTAAAAAATTTAAATTTGTAAGTAGCAATATATTTAAAAACTTTACGGTGGGTCCTACCCCCCAATTTTTACACGTTTTGTCACTATGTACACCCCTAAACATTTTTTGTCACTGTGTCCACTCTGGTACGCCAACAAGATGCTTTAAAAAAAAGCCGTTAAAAGCTCGAAATACCCCCCTCTTTCCTCCCACAAAAAAAGGTCCCACCATTTTAAACAATTTTTTCTTTTTTCCCTTCCTCCCCTAACATCTTCTCTTCTCTTCTCTCTTAAAAAAAAAACGGGACATAACAAACAATAATACATAAAAGAACAAAAAATTCTAGCGATAACCGCCGTGGAAAAAAGGGAGTTCGCCGTTACGTCCGACTTGACCATTTAAAAGTCCACTAACGAAAAAAGGGGAGAAAAGGGGCGTATTATTAGGCAAACTCAGGGACGGGACAGGAGAGGTGTAGGAAAGGAAGTGAAGGGTTTTGTGGGGTGTAAGTGAGTCAGTCTAAGTAAGAAGGGACACTGCCAAGTAGCTGGGGTCCGTCCCGTCTGTGGTTTTTTTTAGTGTGACTTTGTAAAAAGGGCAAATCGGACCGAAACGTGTCGTAAGTCCTCTCTTC
>NC_069408.1:77438620-77464028 GCF_026875155.1 Cherax quadricarinatus
GAAACAGCTCCTAGAGAGGTCTTAAGGTTTCGTCTTGTTTTCAAAGGTGAAACGTAGAGGCTTGAGGAATTCGAGAACTTGGGTGAGAGTGAAGTGAAGTGAAGCGGTTTGCAGGCATACTTAACTGTTTCAGCACCACGGCCTTTGTAGAGTTCAATACAAGGCATGGTGTCAACATTTGATGGGGAAGTGTTGAAGGTAAGATTTTCCTATGAGGGTGTACTGGAGTCGTCAATATCTTCTCCTTCTGAAGTGGATTCAGTTGGCATGGCCACAATAGTTTTAGGTGACTGAGAGTTGACTGGAGCAGTGGAGAGGTGTAATGGTGGTGTAACAGCAGGCTGAGAGGCGTGGGAGACTGTGGTTGAGGGAGAATGAGCAACGTTGTCGGCGGTGAAAGTGGCTGTAGAGTGTTTCAGTAACAGTTGCTTGGGCAGGAGGCACGTCTGCAGGTGCAGTGAAGTTCACAACGTTGGGAAGAATCTTGTGGTTGTCAGCTGAAGGTGTGGAGTCCGGGAAAACGAAGGCAGGTATGTGTTTAGACGGAATAGTTCGTTTATGGTGGTGCTGAAAGTGCCGTGGTTGGCTGGTATGCAGGGTGCGCATACCTGGAGTATACCTGGAGAGGGCTTCGGGAAACAACGCCCTAAGGCCACGTGAAATACACCACCTTGGAAGGAGCCGCGTCCGGAAGTGGAGAGAGTTGTTGTGTAGAGAGGCGTGTTGTGTGGCTTGAAGAATTCTAGTGGTGTCAGGATGGATTTTTGTTATGGCGGCATATGTCGGCGTTTTGGGGCTGTTCGTCTTAGCTTCTTTGATTTTCTTAGACAGCACTTCCTTTCTTAGCGAGCATTTGGCTGCAAGGGTATGATGAGTACCCTTGCAGTTTAGGTATGTTGGAGTGGAATTCCACAGCTGACCTTGTTACTGCAAGACACAGTCGCTCTACCTCAAGAAGTATCAGTTCGATCCCCGTCCGGGAGGGGAATTTTTAACCTACACACAGTCGCCTTTACTCTTTCACGATGCTTTCGTATCGTGTAAAGATTCAGTGCTGTTTTGTAGCCAAGACAGCAGTCAAGTGTTGTCTTGGCTGAATTCATGCAAGGAATTCAAAAACCGTTCATGATACCTACAACAAGTCCTTAGAATACCTTCCTACTATTCAAGATAGTTTGGAATTAATGAACTGTATCCGGTATAGGTATTAAAAAATGAGACAATTTCCAGACCTTTATACGATACAATTTGCAATTGTTTCCTCATTTCTTTGCAATGCTTTGCATCGGTCTGATAAATTACGATCATAACTGGCAAAGAATAAATTAAGCAGAAAATTATCTTGTAAATTTGAATCCAGTTCTGTATTTTTCAGAGATCTACAAGAAATGTTCCTCATTCATAACTTAGTTATTTTGAACTTAGAATCATTCGGAAAACCAGGGAAATTTAGGTGAAATATAGTAGATTAAGCAAAAGTTTATATGTAGTTGTTTAAATATACAAATCGGACAGACTGGTCGCCATAAGTTTCTTTCTCCTACGTGCTGGTTATTTGTGAGTTGTTCCATTCACGTATTGTGCCTTTTTGTTCTTCCCGAGTTGTTTAAAAAACTGTAAACAGCTCGTTTAGGAACATCATGTAGTTTACAACATCATCAGTGAGCCACAGAGACGGAGGGAGAGAGGCGGTGACAGAGAAAGACAGACATCACATCACTTGAGGTGTCAGCCGTGCACGTAATTGATCCACTCAACCTATTAAGTTGAGACACAAATCTCTAGGACTTGTTTTAATTAGTTGTGGGAACTTCACACTCTGAGGAGTGACTCATCACATCCACTTTTAATGATTGTAATTTTTCTTCTTTCTCCACAACTCCAGGAAAATATTTCTTTGCCTAAAAGAAATTTCTCTCGAATTAAATTCGGATTTATTCTTTGTAATTTTGCATTGTCAACTTGCTTTTTAAGTGTTTTTCTCATTTCTCTATTTCATCAAAAGGTTGATAATAATATATTTAAAATGGAAATGCTGCTTGCATTATATGCATATTATAATATATTTTATATTAATAATATATATATTAATTGTGCCCCCGAAAGGTGGGTTGTCAATAACAAAAACTGCGACTAGCGAAGGGGCCGAACCATGCTACCCTTGGGGCTGCCTCTGGTGCGAAAAAAATCATGACCCCTTTAAACCATTGGGCCAAACAATCCATTGGTTAAGGCCCTCATGAGTTTTCCCCCTCCATGAGGACAAAAATAGCATGGGTTTGGGTCCTTGGCTAGTCGCGTTTTGTTATTATTTAAAAATATTATTATTTTATAATTATTATATATATATATATATAAAATATTTATATATATGTATATATTATATATTATAATATATATAATATAATAATTTTTATATATTTTAAAATATATATATATATAAAATATTTAATTATATAAAAGCAAATATCGCAAATAAGCGATAAAAGTTCAAAACAAAAACGTGAGGAATAGATGATAGCTCTAGGCCTTTCGGTTGCAATCAAAACATCATCAGGAGCTTGCAAAATTGCAGAAAAAAGGAGGGTTTCCCGGGAATAAGTGATGTGACGGGAAGATGGAGTGGGAGAGGGAGAAAGTAGAAAGGGACCGGAAGGCCCCCAGGTTTTCAACAGCCAGAAGGATGAAAACGTTTTTTTGCATTAGAAAAATTTAGGATTTGAAAAATTCTACAAGCATGATATTGAAACCTAAATGAAATTAACGTAGCAATAGTAATAAATTCGTCAATATTCCGCTATGACAACAATAACTTTAAATACGCCAATAAATATTGTCTGCGACATATAGAAGTCATGGTAATTATATGCCTCCACAGGACAACATGTCCTTTAAATGATGGAGAGAAACCCTAATATCTGAGGGGAGGACTATTGTAAAGGAAACAAGGCCTCATTACATTAACTAGTTTTAAAGAGAGGGGAGGCATCTGCAATGTAACAAAAATGGCCACCGATAATTCATCCCACATAATCTGAGGCAAAAACACTGGTTCAGTCTGCCGAAAACTGCAGGAAAAGACGCATTAATTCCTAGGTGTGACACATTTAAGAGTATGATGCTCAATACTGTATATTAGCCTATTTGATCTGTGTACATTGCTTGCAACTAAAAATGCATTAATTTGAACAAGTCCATCACTGATAGTGTATATGACTCTGCCTATCATGTTTAGTAATTGCCGATTCTACAATATTCCTTTCAAAGCCACGAGAAAAAGGAAAAGATTGACTCTTGTTCCCAGCCAATTTACAGGGTATTACAGGCTCTAATATGGTTGAAAATGCGTTCGACTCTGTGCTATACGTATCGAATAAACGGTGGCTGGGGACATTCCACTTCAATACATATTACTTATATTTATATATATATATATATATATATATTATAATATCTATATTATATATATTAATATATATATATTATATATATATATATATATATATATATTATATATGTATCTGATTTGCCTTTCGTATTAATGCCAAAAATCGGGATAGGCATAACTCTATCATTCCATTCAGTAACAGTGAAAAAATCAGAGTCCATATTGGGAAGGAAAATTGAAGGCGGGGCAGCGGAGTGGGGGCAATCAGCATAATCGGCAGCATAGATACAGTTGCCACCAGGGAATAGCTGACCTCTTAAACCACTTTGAGAAAAACACCCTATCAGGAAACCCACGGGCACCAACAGGTCTAACCAACCCTGTCCAAACTTGGAATCCACTGTTTTGGCGCAAGAGATTAAGACATTTACTAAGCAATTATGTCGTTCCCGTCTGGCTCATGCAGACGGGGCTACCTGTAATAGGGCCACAGCATTTTAAAGAAATGGTTAATCCAGTTATCAGGGAGATTCAGAGACACTGCTTTCAGAAATCACAAGGTTCGTTAAAACCAGCTTCTTCGCTGGTTGATTCCTGATGAATTAACTTCATTTTTGGGGGCATACTTTGTGCCCTAAAAAAAAAAAGTTGGAGGAATTATACCAAAAGCACCTCGTTTCCAAAAATGCTGTCTGAAGTATTCGCACAGAAGCTGCCCTTGATGCTTCAACCAAAAAAAGCTTGGTTTTGAGGTCCCTCAAGGAAATGAAGCAGCAGTTCATGCAATTAGGTGTATCAACAACTTGCTTGAAGACACGAAGTGGTAAAATAAGATTTCAAGAATGCACTTAATCTCCTGAAAAGAGATGTGTTATTAGCAGCTGTACAAGATCATTTCCCTGGTCTCTTCCCTTTAGTTTCAGCTGGATTTAGGAAGGAATCAATGTTCCTGTTTGGAAATCATGAAATTACGTCATCAGAGGGTGTCCAGGGTGTCTTCTGTATAGCAGTTAGGGAAATCACGGTCACACTGACCAGTGAGCTAAACATCTCGTTACTGGATGATGGCACACTGGCTGGTACAAAGGAGTCCTTTATAGATGATCTTACACAAGTGATGACACGGCGACAGCAAATGGGACTCATTTGGAGTCAACAAGCGATTGATGCAGTGACATCAGAACTACCAGGAACATCAATCAATGCCCCTTCAAATAGCATCTTGCTTGGAGCACCTCTGGGAAGTGATGCCACTAACTCAATTGTCAGGAAGACACTGGATGAGTTGAGGAGGATGGAAAATGAATAGGGAGTCTTGACATACATGATGCCTTGTACCTTCTCACAAAGTGCTTTAGTCTGCCCAGGTTAACATATTTCCTAACATGGGCACCCTCATATAATAACCCTATACTGCCTTAATACATCAGTATCCTGAGGCCTATTTTTACGAAAGTACTCAACCTTTCTCTGGAAGATGGGCAGTGGGACCCAGCTATACATCCAGTCAGACTGGGAGGCATTGAAATCAGTGATTGCGCTACCTGCTTACCTGTCCTCATGCGTTCCATCCAGTGGACATCTTAGGGACAAAGTTAGAGTCCATGATCAAAAGAGCGTTGACGGGACCACACTGTCTAGGATAATCTAACGGGCTCTGAAACCAGACCTGTGCCCCACCAACAACGACAAACAGTCACACTGTGATGGCCCAGTAGTGGCGAATACAGCCTCAACAGTGCTTCAGAATGTGCAGGGGAAGGATAGAGCCCGCCTCCTTGCAGAGAGAGCTCCTCATTCAGGGGACTCTGTTGCCTGTTTCCAACTCCTCCCTTGGCACACCTCTCCATCCACAGACCATCCACATTGGTGTTGCCCTTCGACTTGCCGCCCCTATTCTCGCCGAACACTGGTATATTTGCGGCAGTGAATCGGTAGACCGATTTGGTTACCATGGTCTTATGTCCTGCAGGTTCGAGGGAAAGATTGCAAGGCATGAAGAGGTTAATAACATCATCAAAAGGAGCCTCGTAACAGCCGGATGCCCAGCAATAAGGGAGCCACCCCAATTATGCAAATTGGATGGTAACCAAAAGCGCCTAGATGGACAGACGGCAAGCAGATGGTATGAGACTACACTGGCTGATACCTATCTCCAACACACTAGGGAGGAAGGAGAGGCTGCTTCCAGCTTCAGGAAGTTCCAGAAGTCTAGAAAATACAGTGAACTTACCCACCACTATATCACTAGTGATATAGTGATGGGTAATCTGTGATAAACATGTAGCAATATGCTCTTTAAATGTATTCCCCGAACTTCATGTAGTACATATGCCATCTTCGTAACAGCAATGCATCTTTTAGATATTGTGTACCATACTATTTAATAAAATATACCAATTAGTTAAAAAATTACAAGTTGTGGTGGTAGGGGAAGTGGAATATTCAAATGGCTTTAGGAATAAATCCAAATATTCTTCCTCGAAGCCTTCTTATCCACTTCTCCGAGGCTATTTGCACTAGATGTGGACCCCATTCTATACTGAAAAATATTGTTATTGTTGTCATAGCGGAATATGACTGAACTTATTATTATAGCTACGTTAATTTCGTTTAGGTTACAATATCAATGCTTGTAGGATTTTTCTAATGCTATAATATTCATCCTTCTGGCTGTTGTGCCTGTGGGCACTTCAAGTTCCTTCTCCTCTCTCCCTCTCTCACTCCAGTGAACGCGGTCCTCTGGGAATGTATTCGCGTAGAAGCCCTCCTCTTTTCTGCAATTTTGCAAGCTCCTGGTGATGTGTTGATTGCAACACGAAAGGCCTAGAACTATCATTCCACTCCCCCGTGGTTGTTTAGCTTGGGGGGCTGGGAGTACACAGATCCTCCCAGATTGCTCTACCAGCTTTCCTATCCTCTTCCATAGCATCAAACAAATTAATAAGACAAATTCTTCCTGAAAACCTCAGTGACTCAGCAGGAATACAGAACCCTAACTATGCCAGTGCCATCGCTGAATGGGAGACTCTTGCTGCTCCAACGCCAAACCCTAGTGCAGCACTGGCTCACAAACAGTCAAGCTGGGATGGCCCGATCGTTGAAAAGGTGCTTGCCCATCTCCAGGCTGTGAGTTCACCTCACTCCTGGGACTTCCTCCAAACAGTTCCCATATCGGCAATGGGAACACGCCTCGACCCTAACACCCTCCGTATTGCAGTGGCTCTGCGCCTTGCTGCCCCAATTCACACGGAATATATGTGTATCTGCTGCGAAGCGCAAGCCGACCGATATGGTCTACATGATCTTGACTGTTCCAAAACCAAGGGCTGGCATGCAAGACACAATGAAGTCAACGACATCATAAAGAGAACCCTTGCTACAGCTGGATGTCCAGCCGAGAGGGAGCCCCGATCACTAGCAGCCAACAATACCCACAATCCAGCAAACCGCCCCAACGGGACCACCATCTTTCCTTGGAATAATGGCAAGCTCTTAGCATGGGACTATACCTGTGTGTCCACACTGGCTGACACCTATATCCATCACAGTGCTGGGCGACAGGGAGGAGCTGCTGACCACAGGGAGGAGCACAAGATCAGCAAGTACAGGGACCTAAGCCAATAGTATCAATTTGTCCCAGTGGGATCAGAGACCTTGGGATCAAGGGGAAAAAATGCCACACGTTTCCTTAAAGAATTGGGTTCCAGACTCATCAACACCACCAGGGACCCAAGGGCAGCCACTTTCATGTTCCAGCGCCTCAGCGTGGCCATCCAGAGAGAAAATGCTTGCTGCATACTTGGCTCGCGTCCGGCTTCGGAGGAGCTGGAGGAAATCCATAATCTTTAACATATTGTACCATTGTATTCATGTTTGTGTTTCCTGTAAATGTATTCTGTCTATTAATAAATTTTCCCATAGAATATAAAATATAGGGGGTGGTAGGAGAAGAAAATATTCAAACAGCTCCGGGGAGAACCTTGAGTTTTCCCTGAGGTACGTTTATTGTCTTCTCTGACCCTCTGATGAGGCTCCCCAGTCCACTTATATAGGTGGTACCTCCCTACATATTATATATATATATATTATATATTATATATATATATATATATATAATATATATATATATATATATATATATATATATATATATATATATTATATATATATATATATATATATATGATTTATATATATATATATAATATATATATATATATATAGGTAGTATTGGTATACAAATCAACCAGTGAGAATACTAGTATATTAAATATTTATTTAAACAAAAACACTGTACCCGATTTGCATGATGGTAGGGTATTGCCTGGTTTCTTTCATGTTCTCATAAACACGTTGATAAAGGGATATCTTTTCTCTACTTACATTTGTACACTTAACATTACACCAACATGATATCTTAATATTACAACATCTAAGGTTTTTCTCCTTTTTTCTAAATAGCTCTTGTTTTATATTTCATTACTTCATGAAAGTAAAAGAATCTTTCCTTCCGTAAGCTATGTCTTGTCTATGAATGCACTAGACAATGCCGGAAGCCAATGGCGCTAGTAACCATTTATGTATACATTTTACTAAAAGAGAAAAAAAAACTTTATAAAACTGGATATCTTAAATTGTCGTGATGTAGATGCGAGTATGACATATGGGAAACAATGAATGCGATGTTATGATAAAAAGAAGATAGTTGGATGTTGTCTAAGCATGTACAAACATGATACTGAAGGGGTGAATTTTATCCATTGTTAACCAATAAGAGGATTAAATCTTGGATGTATCTGAACAGAGTTAAGCAAATTCTAGGTACCATATGGTTAATGTCAGTTTAATAAAGGAGGATCAATAAAATTAATTGAATTGTGTAAATTCAATGATTTAGGATTAGAATGTAAGTTGGATTCCAGTAAGTGTATTAAGCGTTATGCACTAATGAAGAGATTTAATAGAGGAGAATGATAATTTTGTGATATTAACGTGAATAGTATAAATATGAACGAGTAATTGTGTTAGACCTGAATGTAAAGTAGAAAACTATTAAAAGCGTGTGTATTATTTTATTGCCATTTAAATGATAATTGGGAGCCTTTATTAACTTGTTAGGAAAAGGTAGTTATAATTAACATATTTTAAAGACAAAAGGATAAAAAGTATACACGATATATTAGGGCGAATACTGTTGATTGATATATGTATTGGTAAATTTTAACTGTTATAGACTTCATGTTGTACATTTTATGAGTGCCAAATATATCAATACTTTTTAGTTATGGACATGAGAGAATAAATGGAAAATAAAAATGAAAATTTTGGATTAGTATGAAGTTGTTAAGGTTATAAAACTAATATAGAGGAGCAAGTTAGTGTAAGTATAAAAAGCTATTGAGGATAGATTGCTATATATACATAGCAAATGGGTCAAGAAGTATGTGGGAATTTTTTAAAAAATGTAGTTTATGATGTCGCAAAGTTTGTGTTACTATATTTAAGTGGGTGCAGGAGGGAGAAGAGGTAGTCGATGAGTGGAATGATTATGTAAAGAGAGTATAATGGAGAAAAAAGTTAGCATATGAGAATTTTTACAAAGTATGAAGTTGATTGAATGAGTGGAAGATATAGAGAGAAAAAGAAATAGTTAATACATGAAGGAAAGCAATGTAAAAAAGAGCAAATGAAAGATGTGAATGATTATCAAAAATATTTTTGAAATAAAAATAATTTTGGAGTGAGATTAATCATTGTTATGAAAGACCTAGAGCATAATGGATTTGTCAGTAAAATAGGAGGTGAGATCTATTAAATTGAGAGTTAGAGGTATTGAGGCAAGATGGATGAATATTTGAGGAAATTTTACAGTTGATGACAGATGGGAAGCTGTGAATTTCGTGTTAAAAGCAAGGGAAGAATACATCTTGTAGGATGTGAGGAAGACAGTTGTGAGTTGGGGAATTTGTGAGGCAGTAGTGTAAAATGAAAGGGGTAAGGAGCCGGATTGTGGTGATAAAGTAAATGTTAAACAGCAGGTGGGATATCAGTCTTTATGAGGTTGGTGCACTATATGAACTAAATTATGGAAAGCCTGTTGTAAGGTACCTAGTGGATGGCAGAGAGCATGCATATTTTGATATAAAGGCCAAAAATTTTAATAATGAGAGTGCATTAAATATTATAGTTCGGGGATAAGTTCTAGTATTGATTACACTGTTAAAGTTGTATGGTTCAGTTATAATTTGAAAAGTATTAAAGTAAGACTGAGACAGGATAGCAATTGAACAGGAGCTTTAGAAAGTAGTTGGAGGTGTGGAACTCAAGTGTACTAATGAAAACATATAAGTGAAACATATTAGAGATATAAAGAAGGTTCTTTTGTGATTTATGGATTGGAAAAGGCATATGAAAGGTGGATGGGTTGGTGCAATGTGGCAGATGTTTCAATGTATGGCTGTAGGAAGTAGTTAACTGATAGCGTGAAGAGTTTTACAAATGTGAGCTCTCAAGTTAGAGTTTGGAAAGAGGGAAATTTCCCAGTAAAGTAGGCCTTAGACAAAGGTATGTGTATGTCCACCGTGGTATGTTTAATATATTTATAGATTGGGTTGTAAAGAGAAGTAAATGCGATGGGTCATTGGCAATTGTAGCTAGTTAAAAGTATAAGAATTCAACACAAAAGTGGGAGTTTCACACTGCTCATTTGCTATGACACTGCTCATTGGTGAGATTCTACAGTTGAACTGGTAGATTGGTAGGTATTTGGTAGGGTGTGCAAAAGAACGAAATATTAAAGAGTGAATACATGAAAGAGTAAGGTTATGAGGATAACATAAAAGGTTAGTGATGAATTAATGATTGAATAATAGAACTGGTCAGTGAGTAGAGTATGGACGAGGTTAACGTTATTCAATATATTATGGGAGTGGAACTGACTACGGATGGGTCTATGAAAGATGAGGTGAATATAGAATCTGATGAGGGATAAAAGATGAGTGGGGTCCTCTGGAGTTCTGATGGAGACTAAAGACACTTATGTCCTTGGAGGCAATTAGATGGTGTGAATGTATGAAAGTATAGTTTTACCAAACTCTTATAATTGGGTGTGAAGCGAGAAGGTAATTCAGCGAGGAACAGATGAGAGTTAAATTTAGGCTAAGTGTGGTGTGATTAATGCGGTCGGTTGGAAGTTAGAGATGGCGGATTACCAAAACGCTTGTACCCAGAAGGCTGAGTAATGGAGGTGGTAAAGTCAAGCAGAATGAGCGAAATAGAATGAACTTAAGAGATGCGGAGTGTGATAGTAATGCATGGTAGGTGTCGCATATGGAATGGTTTAAGGATGGGGGTGAAGGATACGGCAGGAAAGTATTGCGGTGGTTGGCGTAATTTCATTAGTTGAAGAAAGGATAAGAAGGGAGTGGAAAGAGTACATTTGAAAAGTCAGGGAACCAGGATGGGGGGGGGAAATTGGACAAGAGGTGTTGGGGCATGAGTGGATTAGGCTTAGTATAGTGGACACTCTTGAGACACCTCCGCAGGATCGAGAGTGTCGGTGAGAGAGCACGGATTGACCAACATGTGAATAATACACAGGAAGAGTACACAAAGTCACGCGAGGGCCGACTCTGACATGCACACAGTAACGGTGCGTGGGGGGCATAGAGGGGGGGGACATGCGATTGCGGAGTGTAGTGAGCAAAGTAACATTTTGAGGGATCAGGGAAATACCGGCAGGCCGGACTTGAGTCCTGGAGATGGAAGTACAGTGCCTGCACTCTGAAGGAGGGTGTAATGTTGCAGGTTTAAAAACTGTAAGTGTAAACACCCTTCTTCAAGACAAGTGATGGAGTGAATGAAAGGTGAAAGTTTTTTCTTTTTCGGGCCACCCTGCCTTGGTGGGAATCGGCCAGTGTGATAATAATAAAATATATATATATATATATAATAAATAAAAATAAATATATATAAATATATAATATATATATATATATATATTTTATATATATATATATATATATAATATATATATATATCGTATTGTAACCACGAACTAGTGGTAATTTAATGAATACCAAACATGGCGACTAACGAAGCTCGAACCCTTTTGTTTTGCAATTCACAAAACTGCACGGGTTCGAGCCCTCGGCTAGTCGCATGTTTGTTATTGACACATTTGTATGCAAGATGCACACGTGATTGACAGTGACCTGGTGGTAGGTTACATATTTGCAAATTGTCATTTTTTTAAACGCAGCACAGGAGACAAGATCCTTGGGCTATGTTGACAGAGCTTGACAGCTGGATTGATGTCAAGCTGATTGATTCTAAGGCGGTATCCTTCCATTGTGGTTTTCAGTTGCTACTTGTTTAGATAAAAGTATCAACAGTAAGAGGATTGTTTTTGCTTTTTCCTATTCTTGAACATTGACTGGCTCTGTGGTACTCATTCTCCAATAACTCCACGAGAACACTGGGAATCTAGGTCTTTGAAGCCCTCCTCCCCTCCAGTAAATACCTTTTAGTCTTATAGGCGTCTTAGTAATTTAAAATATTGTATTACTTGGACCGTAATGATCCCTATACCAATTCCAGCTCTGAAATTCTCTCAACACCTGAACGAAGCTATAAATACTGAACGACTGTTTTTTTTTCTGTTTATCTGTTCATAGCATAGTGAGTAAAACTATAAAAAAAAAAGTTGAAAAAGCCCATCTACTCTTTCATTACATTCAATTAATGCAATACAACTTGAAACTGAAAAGACTGAATTTTGAAATGCCTTGAAGCCTCTGTTGACAGGAAAAAAAAAAACAGTTTGGGGAAGCAGCGAGCGAGCACGTCAACGTAAAGGTCACAGATAGCTTTAGAGATAGATATACCAACTTATCTTCACAAATACATTACCTGAGAGCCGAGGGATAAGTATCCGTAATTTAACTGTTTTCATTCTAGCCTTTATCGACTGCCCTAAAAATCCGGTATATACTTGATTTTTAAGAGGGGTCCACCTCTGGTGTAAATTGTGGGACCCATAGCCTCGGAAAAGTGGAATAAAAGAGGCTTTCAAGGAAGAAATTATCTTGGGAATTTCTTCCTGAAGCCATTTGAATATTCAACTTCCCCTACCACTCCATCTTTTTATTCTTTTTTACCATTAAGCATATTTTATTACATCATATGGTCCAAAAAAAAAAAAAAACGAATGTTCTTTTCTCTTACATGCAAAAACGAAAGATTAAAAAACCCCCACGATTAACATGTCTATACAAGCGAAAACCTGAATTTTTTTTGACCCCCAATAAAATTTTAGTTACTCTTTTGTATTTGTTTAAATAAAAAAATTTCTTGTGGTGCCCAATCTTTAGTGATATTTTTTTCATTGCTTTAAAAGGAATCATTTTCAGTATTCTACTAATTCATGTGTGCCTGGGGAACTGGACGGGGATCTCGCAGTGCCCGAACATCTAATTTTACGTCACACGGCACTATCGGGTATTTTTAAATTCTCACAGAAAATTCCCTGAAAAAATTTGGCGAGTAAATCTCTTCACAAGTGATAATTTTTAGTAAAATTCATACAAAAATTAAATGTCTTACCACTTTAAACGGACCAGAAGCGATTGTTTTTCTACCAAGATCCTTTTGATATGGAAATACTTTTTTTTTTAATTAATTTTAAATTTTATAGTACACATTATCAACATGTGTGAGTTTACTCCCCAAATTATTCAAAATACACTGCGAAAGTTTAAAATTCACGATAATTTCTATAACGAAAAATTTCAAATAATCCCTGGTTTCGGTCCTGTGAGATACGTATCCTCTGTATCACAAAAAACCGGGCCCTTGTCCCCTCATATACACAAGGTATGGCAAGGAGGTACAGCTCAATTCCTCCAAAGAACAAAGGGGGAATATTATACCTTCTCTAGAGACCCAGTGGGATAAACCATCTATGCTTTTCATATTCTTTTATTTTTTTGTAATATTTTTACTTAATTTTGCAAATGTTTAAAATTTGAAATAGCAATATTTTTAAACACTATGTACGGGGGGCCCTACCCCCCCTACCAAATTTCACACGTTATTAACTAAGTACACCACTAAACTTTTCGTCACTGTGTCCACCTGGTACCCCAAAACCAGATACTCAAAACTGACCGTTAAAAGTACGAAATCCCTCCCCTCTTTTCCTCCCACAAAAAGGGTCCCCCCCATTAAAAACAAAATTTATTCTCTCTCCCTTCCCCCCCTAACACCCTCTCTCTCTTTTCTCTTAAAAAAAAACTGACATAATACAATAATAATAAAAACAAGAAATAATTATCCCCAAAATAACCCGCACAAAAGAAGGAGTTTACGCGAGGGTTTACTTCCGACTTGGATCTTTACAAAGTCACCTAACGAAAGGAGAGAAAGGGGAGTTATATATAGGAAACTGACGGGGACGGGACGGAGAGGTAGTAGAAAGGAAGTAAAGAGGTTTGCTGTAGTAGTGGGTCAGTTAAGATTAAGAAAGGGGAGAATGCAAAGTAGCTGGGGACCCTCCCTGTCTCGGTCTTTTTTTTAGTGGCTTTGAAAAAGGCCAAAAATCGACCGAAACGTCGTCGTAAGCCCTCTTTCTAATGCTGGATATTTTGAAATTGTTCCACACGGATTGTGCCTTTTTGTTTTTTAAAAAATTCGTAACATCAAAAACCCAAATCAAATAATTCTGACAACAACAAAAAATTTATGACATTAATAAAGTAATTCAAGACATAAACAAAATAATAAGGTATAATGTAGACAAAACTTAAAAATAGTCAGACATCAAAAAACGTACACGACAACCAAAAAAAAAAAAAAGTACAGACACAAACAAAATATTAACAACACCAAAAAAAAAACTAACCCCAAAAAAAATTAAAACATGACCCTGAAAATAGACATGACCCATGAAAATATACTGACCCCCCAAGAAAATGTACATGACACCAAAAAATAGTACAAACCCCAAAAAAATACAGACCCCTTGAAAAATAATGACCCTGAAAAAGTACAGAACCCCATGAAAATTCATACACCAGAAAAAGTACAGAACCAAAAAATGAATACACCATAAAAAAGTAATGACCCAAAGAAAATAGTACACCCCCAACCATGAAAATTACAGACCATGAAAATAGTACATTACCTGAAAAAAATTAATACCCATAAAAATAGTCATACCCATGAAAATATACATAACACCATAAAAAAAGTAAATACACCAGAAAAAAAGAAATGACACCATGAAAAAGTACGACCCCAGAAGATCATGATACCAAGAAAATATTCTCGTTCATGGTCAAAACTTCTCCTGGGATCGTGTATAGCAGATAAACCAAAGCAAATTTCACGCCCAAATTTTCCATCTTTTGGACCCAAAAAGACTAGAGGGAATTTCATGACTTGAATAAAATACTATTTTGGGGTTACCCATGCGCTTGTTGGGGGTTTAAGGTTGGGGGAGTGTGGGTGTGTGGGGACTTGGTACTGGTGGGGTGGGGTTGGTTTTATGGTTTCATTTTGGGGTGGTGGCGGTCGGGGAAAGTGGTAAGGTGTGGGGTGACGGGGGTGGGCGTAAGACCAGTTTTGGGCGGATGTGAGGGGGTTTCATTGTTGGAGGGGAATGGGTTTAATTTAAAGGCCGTTATGTACGGGATTCTCGACTGATGGTTGTGTAATGAACATTGCACGGGGGTGGGGTGGGGGTTGGGGATTCATTATGGTGGTGGGGTGGGGGGTGAGTAGGGATTCTTTTGGGGGTGGAGATGGTTTCAGTCGAAGGCGATCAGGGATTCATTGTTATCGTGGTGGTGTGTCTCATGCGGTGGGGGTGAAAACAAAAGGTCTTATGTCTTGGGGTGATGGTGGTGGGGGTTGGGGTTTGGGTGGGGGGGTGTGGTGTGGTGGTGGTGGGGTGGGGGTAGGGGGGAAAAATTTATCATGTGGCGATTAAAGTATAAAGAGTACGGTGGTGTTTGTGAACCTCATCGATAGATTTTGTTGACCCCAGGTTGGGGGGCGGAGTCACAGGGAGGATAACTATTTTACTGTGGTTCAAAGAGGGGGATACATCTGTAAAAAATGGATTAATAGGGGAGGAGACGGAAAGAATAAAGGGGAAGTAAAAAATCATGGTAAGGGGTGAAAGTGTCAGACAAGAATTAAAAGGGAAAATAATATGACTGTGAAAAGAGTTTTGGTCATGATAAAGGGCTTCAGGGGGTGTTAAAGGTAATCAAAAGGGGAGTTTTAAGGGAAAGGGCATTGAAAACTGAAAGGGGGTCCCGGGAAGGGAGGTTAAAAGCTCTGGGGGATGTATGGGTATTATGGGGGAGGTAGAGGGTGTAAAATGGGGCAAAGGATATCAGGAAAAGGGAGATGTAAAAAAAATTAAAATGGATATAGAAGTTTTGCTATTGAGGTTAAAGGGTTGAAAAGGAGTGTGGGGGTTGTGGTAACACACCGAGGTAGGGGGAAGGTGTGCGGGATAACACACCAAGGTGGTGAAGGTGTCTGGTAAACACCTAGGATGTGAAGGGTGTGGAAAACACCCCTGAGTGTGTGAAGGGGGGCTGGATAACACCCCGGGAGGTAGTGGAAGGTGTGGGGATAAACACCAAGGTAGTGTAAAGGTGTGTGGATAACACCCGAGTGTGTGAAGGGTGGGAAAACACCCCTAGGTAGGTGAAGGTGTCGGATAACACACCAGGGGGAGGGGGAAGGTGTGCTGGAAACACCCGAGAGTGTGAAGGTGGCGGATAACACACCTGAGGTGTGTGAAGGTGTGCTGGATAACACCCCAAAGGGGTGGTGAAGGTGTGCGGATAAAACACCGGGGTATGTGAAGGTTTTGGGATAACACACCTAGGTATGTAAAGGTTTGGGGATAACCACCTAGGTAGTGTGAAGGTGTGTGATAACACACCAAGGTATGTAAATGTCGGGATAACACACCAAGGAAAGGGAAGGTGGCTGGATAACCCCAAGTATGTGAAGGTTTGCTGGAAATACCCCAAGGGGTAGGGGAAAGGGTGTGTGGATAACCACCTGAGGTATGTGAAGGTGTGTGGAAACCACCAACGTAGGGAAAGGTGTGCGGATAAAAAAACCTAGGTAGTTAAAGGGTGTCTGGTAACCACATGGGAGTGTAAAAGGTGTTGGAAACACACCTGAGGTAGTGTGAAGTGCCTGATAACACCCCCCGAGGTAGTGTGAAGGTGTGGGGATAACACCCTGGGGTAGTGTAAAGGGTGTGCGGTAACACCCTTTTGGGAGTGGAAAGGTGTGCTGGATAACACCCCTGAGGTAGTGGAAGGGTCTGGAAAACACCCCTAGGTAGGGGGAAAAGTGTGCTGGAAAAACACCCCTGAGGTAGTGTGAAGGGTGCTGGATAACCCCCAAAGGGGAAGTGTAAGGGTGTCTGGTAACACACCAGATGTAGTGTGAAGGGTCTGGATAAACACATGAGGAGTGGAAAGGTGTGTGGATAACACCCCCTGAGGTGGGAAGGTTTGTGGATAACACACCGAGGTGTGTGAAGTTGCTGGTAACCACCAGGGGAAGTGGAAGGTGTGCTGGATAACACACCGGGGTAGGTGAAGGTGTGCGGATAACACACCTTTGGTTTGTAAAGGGTGTGCTGGTAACACACCTGAGTTAGTGTAGGTGTGCTGGATAAAAAACCCCTGAGGTTTGTAAAGGTGTGCGGGATAAACACCTGGGGTAGTGGGGAAGGTGTCTGGAAAACACACCTGGGGAGTGTGAAGGTGTGCGGATAACACACCTGAGGTAGTGTAAAGGGTTGCTGGATAACCACCGAGTAGTGGGGCTTTAAAAAAACCGCCTGGGTAAAAATGAAACACCTTTGTAACATTTGGTACTTTTATTCTGGAAATTTTTTAACCAAACACTGGCTTCCTCAGTAAAAAACAGAAGAGGGGGAAGTGGGGAGGGGCTTGGGGTAAACAATCCTTTTTTTCCAAATCTATATGTTCAATCTATAGGTTGTTATAAGTGGAATTTTGGGCAGAGAGGGGGTATTACTGCAAAAGATGAAATGGAGCAGTTGAAATGAGACCCTGTGAAAAAATTCCTAGTTAAAGTAAGTGGCAAAATTTGAGAAGCATTTTTATGGACCAGTAGTGATTGCAGATTTCCTCAAACATGTTCTTTACTTTATAGTGTCCGCCCCACTATATTATCAAACATTCCACCTTACCTTTGCAATTTTCTTAGATTCGGGTTAAATTTTTCTTCCTGTCATGGAACAAAGCACTTCTCTAGTTTGAGAAAACTAAACCTCATAAACCATTTCTCTTAGGTTGACAATTGTTAATCACCATTATTTGCTTCTACGCCGCTGACTCGGTATTTAAAGAAAAACCCTTTCTGAGAGGAAAAAAGGGTCTCGGTCAACAAAAAAATACCTAATGTTTCTCTTCATTTTTTGGGTATCCCATTTCAAGAATTGAAGGGGACAAGTAATTCGCTGAACATTGAAGCTGTTGGATAACCCACCTAGGAGTGTGACGTGTGTTGGAAAACCACCCCGAGGGGTGTGACGGTTTTGGGTAACACACCGAGGTATTTGAAGGGTGTTGGATACACACCTGATGTGGACGGTGGTTGGATAACACACCTGAGGTAGGTGACGGGTGTTGGGGTAACACACCAGGGGGGTGGACGGTGTTTGGATACACACCTGGGTAGGTGACGGTGTGTTGGAAAACACACCTGATAGTGTGACGGTGTTTGGTACAACCTGAGGGGATGTGAAAAGGCGTTGGTATCACACCCTTGGGATGTGAAAGTGTTGGATTCAAAAACCTGAGGGAGTTAAAATGGGTTTGATATCATACCTGAGGTAGTGGAAAGTGGTTGGATATCAACCGAGGTAGTGGAAAGTACTTGGATAACATACCTGAGGGAGGTGAAAGCTGCTGGGTAAAACACCTGAATATGTGACGGGGAAGGAAACACACCTGAGGTGAGTGACGGGGGGATGGAAACACACCTAGGTAGGGGGGACGGTGTGGTGGAAAAATCACCCCAGGATGTGACAGTGATAATAACCCCCTGGGTTTGTGTGCGGTGTGTGGTAAACACCAGGTAGTGTGACATGTATAGATAACACACCTGAGGGAGGTGACGGGTGGGGATAACACCCTAGGAGTGTACGGTGTGGTGGAAACACACCTGAGGGAGTGTGACGGTTGGGAGATAACACAACTGAGGTAGTGTGACGGGGGTGGGATAACACCGAGGTGTGTGACGGGTGGGGGATAAACCAAAACCCCCGAGGTAGTTTGGGCGGTGGGTGGATAACCCACCCGAGGTTGTGTGACGGTGTGGGGGATAACACACCGGGTGGGGGTGACGGTTGGTGGTAACACACCTAGTAGTGGGCGGTGTGGTGGATAACACACCCGAGTAGTTGACGGTGTGGGGATAACAACCGAGTATGGACGGGTTTGGGGGATAAAACACCTGAGGAGTGGCGGTGGGGGTAACACCCTAGGGATTTTGACGATGTGGTGGAAACACACCGAGGAGGTGCGGTGTGGGGATAACACACCGAGGTAGGGCGGTGTTGGTAACACACCTAGGGAGTGGCGTTGGTGGATAACCAACCCAGGGAGGTGACGGGGGTGGTGATAAAACACCTGAGGTAGGTGATTGACGGATAACCCCGAGGAGTTCGGTGTGGTGGATAACACATAGGGTGTGACGGTGTGGTGGGTAAACCCCCCTGAGGTGTGTGACGGTTTGGGGGGGATAACACACCTGAGTAGTGTGACGGTGGGTGGATAAAACACACCTGAGGTAGTGTGACGAGTGGTGGTAACACACCCGAGGATGGACGGTGGGGGATAACACACCTGAGGTATGGACGGTGTGGTGGAAACACCAGGGAGTGTGCGGTGTGGGGGATAACACACCAGGTAGTGGGCGGTGTTGGTGGATAACACCCGAGGGGTGTACGTGCGGATAAACACACCTGGGAGTGTGACGGTGGGGGATAAAAACACCCAGGTATGTGACTGTGAGGATAACACACCTGAGGTAGTGTGACGGTGATGGTAACAACCGAGGTGTGGACGTGGATGGTAAACCCCCCTGAAGGTAGTTGACGGGGTACGGATAAAACCCAGGTATGTGACGGTGTGACGGATAAAAAACCTCGACAGCCACTAACGCATTTCAAAAGTTACTCCCAATTTTTTCATTCAGATGAAAAAAAACTGACGGTTTCGTTAGGGCGAGATAAAAATACTAAAATTCTGTTGAGACTTTTCCTAGAATTTTTTTTAGAGAATCGCGGAGAATATGTGAAGTTTACGGTTTTTTAGCATCTAAAAAACGGGGGGTTCTGGAACAGCAAAAAAACACAGCGCCAAAAATAAAATGAACGATATCCAATTTCAGATAACCCCCCTGAAAAAAAATATAAAATTACAATTCGTGAGAAGTCACAAAACGCCTTGAATTTCACTATTTTTCAAGGGAAATTTTTAAAATTATATATATAATTTATATATAAATATATTAAAATATTAAAAATAAAAATGCAATAAAAAGCGTACAGGGAATTTTAACAATGCGAGGCAAACCACAGGGGGGGAAAAATTTTCTCAAGATATTTCACACGTGTTCATGGGGTATCAGGGCAATCATTGGTGCAAGAGTACAACGGGCATGAGAGGAAGTTAACTCAATAAAAGTAAGGTGACGCCCCCCAGTTTTAACCTACCTTGCAACTATTTTCTACTCTTTTTAACACTGCATTCCTTCTGAGACGCACGAAGGTAGTGAAAGATCTTGAGTCTTCAGCCCCTGAAGGGGTCTTCTTACATCCTTTTTAAATTTAAAATTTTTCGCAATTCCCGGGTTCCCCAAAGCAGTAAAATGGTCAATATGCGATAAAATCGTCAACTATCCCAAGACTTAAAAATTAAAAAAACCTTAAGGGGGCCATCCCGAAGTCACACAAAAAAATAACCTATTCTCCCAAGATTATAGAAACTTAAAAGATAAAGAGGAAAATTTTCTCATTTCTTCTCCCCCCCATGCGTTCCCCCTACTGTTTTTTTTTTCGTAAGAGCACTGTCCTTTCACCGACTGATTCATGGAATTCTAGATAGTACCCCTGCATTCAAAATTTTTTCTTTCCCCCCCCCTACTTTTACAAAATTGCAAGTTGAGCAAATATTATACCCTTTACTTAACGCACTACCTCCTAGCAACCCACTTCTTGGGGTCTACCCGGTAAAAAAGTAGCCCAAAAATACTCCAGGCTCTTTCTGCAAATGACAATGTTTAGCTGAAACAGTACATTTAAACACTCACTGGAAGGAAAATCCACACGGCATATCCTAAAGTGGACCTGTAATTTTTCACTTTCCATGGGGGGAATGCCAAGATCAACGTAGAGAATCTGGGGAAAACCTTTTTACACATATTCAAGAAAGAAGATGTATTTTTCCCCGATTAAAAATTAAACTTCATCGTGTCCCGTTTTTTAAAGGCATTTCTCAGCATTTGGAACAAAACAGAGTTCACTACCGAGAGCCGGCCCCAAAACAGATGCCACTGTATAGAAGCATGCTACAATTTTAACAAAATAAAAAAAGGGGCTGGAAACCATTTTCATCTCAACATCTGTAACACACATGAGTCTGCATCAAAAAGTCTTGGCAATAAGTGACATTTTAAATGTAACTCAATTCACCCGATCTTCTCCATGCTTTTCATTTTCCGTTTTTGTTCATGTGCTGTTCATTTTGTATTGGAGAACGCAAAATGTCCCTTTTTTTATTCACTTTGTGCCCATTCATATACTGCTCAAACACGCACTTTTCACAGGAACGGGGCCAAATGTTTAAAACCAAAAAAAAAAATTTTGCTCCCGGCCCAAACCAAAGGTGATTTAAAATCAAGATTCGAGAGAAGGATAACCCAGCTACTTTCTCCAACTGATGGTTTACAAACTTAAGGTGGGGGCAGCACAAATCCTCCCCCTGTGCGAGCCACACCGAACTGAAGTATGGGACGACGCACAGTGGTGATCCCCCAAATGGGGGGGGTGGGGTGTGAATCTTGTAATCCGGGTAAGTCATTAAACCACACAGGGAGTTATCAGGGAAAAAAGACTGTATGAGGTGAAAAGTTTTTGGGTCTTTTTTTCTACTTCTTTCCTGGGAACTGGAGAAGAAAGGGTTCGGCGAGGGGGTGGCGGTGTTTGTGTGTGAGAGAAAGGGGTCGTTAACTGACATTTACTTAACCTAGAAAGGGAAATTTATGCTCAAAGTGCATCGGGGGAACCCGTTGAAATAGATTTTTGATTCCCAAGTGGGGGGTGAAAAACCCGGGGGGCGATGTGGGAAAAAAGACGGGAGGGACGCGGTGCTTAAACCGGGGGAAAGTCTTACCAAAAATAGGACAAAATCGGGGAACAACCCCCCAAACAAAAATTTCAAAAAATAAAATTTCTTATTATCAAAAAAATATTATATATTTTCCAAACGAATTAAAAACCTTTTTCCAACTCCAAAAGCACCAGATCCAAAACAGCGACACCGTTTTCTAGTAAGAAACAGTTCTCAAGGGGTTCATTGAGAATTTTGTTTGTTTTTTTAAATTTTCGCGATTTCTTTATTTTTTTTTGTAAGGAAAAAAAGCCTTTCTAGTTTTGGGCCAAGTTTCAATAAAAATAGCCAAAAAACAACGAAAAAAAAATTATTTTCTAAAACAACATTTGCCAAGGTGCCGTCGAAGTGGGAAATTGGGGAAAGTTGTTTTTTGGGGGTTTTCTACGCATAAAAAAAAGCTAAACTGTATTTCTAAAGGATTTCCGTTCGAAAATTTTTTTTTTTTTGGGGGGGGGGGGGGGGGGGGGGGGGGGTTTTTTGGATCCGTTTTTCCATTTTAAAAAAAAAAATTTTGTTTTTTTTGTTTTCGGTTTTGTTTTGGAAAATTTACCGGATTCCCCAAAAACAACCCCTTTTTTTTTTTTATTCTAGTAAAATTTCTTATTTTTTATTATTAAAGATTAGGGGCTAATTGAACCCCAAATTCCCGGGGGATAAACCAAAAAGCCCCCTTTTTTTTTTTTTTTTTCCCCCCGGAAAAAACATTTTTTAGTATTCATTTGGTTTTATATAACCAATTTCTTTTTTAATTTTAATATGGGGAAAAAAATTTGCCCCCCCTTGAAATTGGGGAATTTTTATTATACCCGGAAATTTTTATATATT
The DNA here is from genome assembly GCF_026875155.1 of Cherax quadricarinatus. Classification (NCBI taxonomy): domain Eukaryota; kingdom Metazoa; phylum Arthropoda; class Malacostraca; order Decapoda; family Parastacidae; genus Cherax; species Cherax quadricarinatus. The sequence continues at coordinate 77,461,301 of NC_069408.1, forward strand.
TTTTATTTTTTTTTTTTTTATATTGGTTTTTTATGTATTAATCAAGGAAAAAAAAGCCGGAACAAATTTTTTGACTTTTCCCCCCCCCACCCCCGATGGAATTTTTGGAGGTCCTGGGTTGGGGGGTTTGGTTTTTAAAAACGTATAAGCCCACCCCCTGATTTTTATACCAAAAACGTCAATTAAATTATCTTAGAAAGAATAAACAGTAAATACCGAAAAAAAACGGAAAAAAAAAAAAAAATTGACACAGGTGAGCACACCGCCGCGGGTGTGCTCCCCCAGGGGGTATTTAAATGACCCAAAATTCCTTGAGGAATGTCGCAGAACAATGATTTGGCCATTGGTTGCCAAAAAGTTAAAACTATTTTTCTTAAAAATTTAAACCCGTTTTTTGGAATTTTTTTTGGAAAAAAATTTTTGTTCGCCCTGAGCTGTCAAAACCCCCTCAATCTGCAGGGGCCAAAGGTTCTAGGTTTGGGTTTACACTAAAAATAACTTCACTTGTAATGTGCATTTTAAAAAATAAAACAAAAAAGATATGATTGACTGGAGATGGGGGAACGCCCCGGGTTTTGGAAGTTTGCTTCTAAGGCTTAATTTGAGTTCTTAAATATTTAATTTTTTTAAAAATTCTACTTGTGTTTTTGTGTCATGTGCGTTTCTTTAGTCCACGCATACATTTCCTTTGTTTTTTTTTCTGCTGCATTTTTTTCCTATTTTTACAAATAACGATATTTTTTTGGGTTTTAGAATAAAACATGGCCCCAGCACAGCAAACTAAGAAATGAGGCATATAATGTGAAATACGAAAATGGGTTTTTATCAAAACCAAAAAAACTAACACAACCAATGTTTTAAAATTCTTTTCAAATGGGCTTTTTTAAAAAAATTTAAGAAAAACACGATAAAGCAGAAAAAAACTTAAAATTTTTCAGTCACTTTGAGATAACTTACAGAAACGGAAAACTATGGAAAATGTTTGCTAGAACTTCACAAAAATCCGTGAAAGGTTTTCGTCAGCATACAATATCTCATTGCTGATTTCTGCATTTTTTAAAACCTCATACAATTGAGGAAGAGTTATTCGCCAAAAGTAATTGAGTTCTTTTACAGTTTTTACATAATCTCTTAACAAAAATTTTTGCAAAAATGCTTAAGACACGAATTTGGCATACGTTTTGATGGGTTCACTTGCAGGCACTGAACTTTTTTTCTTGCTTTTCTTCTTTCGTCATGAGAAAAAAATTTTCTTCAAGAGCTTTTTTTTGCAAGACAGCGCAAAAAAAACAAAAAAAGGAGTCAAATTTCGTTTGTTGATTTTTTTTTTTAAAAATAAGATTCCCGCTACCAACTTTTTGCTTTATAACAATGGGGACCGTCCATGAGGGGTTGCATTGGCTTCATCATTTCCTTGAAAATCTGTACCCCGGGGTTCAGGTGCACTGTGTAATCCACGGCAAAATCTACTGCAAAAATTTTAAATGGCAAATTTACGAAAACAATTAAACACTGTTTCCCCAGCATAAATAAAAATCAAAGGGAATGCTCTCAATTCCCCACAGTGCGACAGCTCGCACTGAGAAGATGATGCTTTTTGAACTTTGTTTTGCACAACAGAAGTTAGATGGGTGTCAAAGGGAAAAATTTCCGAACTTTTTATTCGTCTTTAAAACAGTTTTTGAATTTTCCAAAAGACCCATTTCTGTTCTGTGTGATGAACCAAGAAACATCAAGCATGACATGTTTATTTGTCAATTTATCACAATTCAACAAAAGTTAATTTGTAATTGCAAGGAAAGGTTTATTTTTACAAAAAAAAATCCCCCTTTTTTCCATTTTTCCCCCCGGGTTTTACAGTTTTCAAACGTAACACCCTTCGAAAACTCTTTCATTTTCCCCGACCCTCTCTGAATTGGAGAAGAAAGCATACCAACGGCCATAATAATTGTACACACCAGTTTACAAAAGACAGAAAATTTCGGGACATTTCTTATAAGAAGGGAAAAAAAAATGGTGGAGGAAGAAGACCCACCAAATCTAAATTAAAAAAAAACCCAAAATTTTTTTGGTTTTCAAAAAAAAAAAAAAATCTGACGGGTATCGTTGCTCTAGCAAAATATATTTATAAAGCGAGGGTTCAGTGCAATCACCAAACTTTTCCCTTCCAAGCAAAGAAAAAGACTAAAAATTCTGAACAGGGATCTAAGACTTCTTTTTAGTGCCTTCAAGCGAATGAGAAGCTGATTCGGTGCACCAAGCCACCAATTTTCCCAAAAAAAAGTGAAACAATGTATTTGGTTTAAGAGCATGTGGTTGTAGAGATTCTGGGGGCACAGGCAGGGGGACTGGTTTTATAGGCGTCAGTGGTGGGGCGGGCAGACGAGGGCATAGTCACTGGCAGGTGGGGTTCCCAGGAAGTAGGTATTGTATTCCTTCTTTCAAACTTTCAACACCAAATCATGAAAAATTGGTAGAGGACATCTACATGACCTCTTTTGGTACTACAACCAAAACCCCTTCCTTTGGGTTGACCACTTTTACTGGGGAATCCCGCCTACCAGGGCTAGCCCCGTTTGCTACACTCCCCATCCATGACGCCTATATAAAACCCCTTCCTTGCCTTTGCTCCAAATCCGCAACCCCGGTGCTCTCCCACCAAATCCAAGTCTGAGGGGCTGATCCCCCATATTGTATATAGTTTTATTGTCTTTTAATTTTGCCTAAA
>NC_069408.1:77464528-77488014 GCF_026875155.1 Cherax quadricarinatus
GATTGGTAAACCCCAGCCCCCCAACTAAAAAACCCAAGGGGAAGGGGGAATGATATTTCTAGGCCTTCGTGTCAATAACACATCACCAGGAGCTTGCAAAATTGCAGAAAAGAGGAGGGCTTCTACGCGAATACATTCCCAGAGGACCGCGTTCACTGGAGTGAGAGAGGGAGAGAGGAGAAGGAACTTGAAGTGCCCACAGGCACAACAGCCAGAAGGATGAATATTATAGCATTAGAAAAATCCTACAAGCATTGATATTGTAACCTAAACGAAATTAACGTAGCTATAATAATAAGTTCAGTCATATTCCGCTATGACAACAATAACAATATTTTTCAGTATAGAATGGGGTCCACATCTAGTGCAAATAGCCTCGGAGAAGTGGATAAGAAGGCTTCGAGGAAGAATATTTGGATTTATTCCTAAAGCCATTTGAATATTCCACTTCCCCTACCACCCCAACTTGTAATTTTTTTTAACTAATTGGTATATTTTATTAAATAGTATGGTACACAATATCTAAAAGATGCATTGCTGTTACAAAGATGGCATATGTAGTACATGAAGTTCGGGGAATACATTTAAAGAGCATATTGCTACATGTTTATCACAGATTACCCATCACTATATCACTAGTGATATAGTGGTGGGTAAGTTCACTGTATTTTCTAGACTTCTGGAACTTCCTGAAGCTGGAAGCAGCTCTCCCTTCCTCCCTAGTGTGTTGGAGATAGGTATCAGCCAGTGTAGTCTCATACCATCTGCTTGCCGTCTGTCCATCTAGGCGCTTTTGGTTACCATCCAATTTGCATAATTGGGGTGGCTCCCTTATTGCTGGGCATCCGGCTGTTACGAGGCTCCTTTTGATGATGTTATTAACCTCTTCATGCCTTGCAATCTTTCCCTCGAACCTGCAGGACATAAGACCATGGTAACCAAATCGGTCTACCGATTCACTGCCGCAAATATACCAGTGTTCGGCGAGAATAGGGGCGGCAAGTCGAAGGGCAACACCAATGTGGATGGTCTGTGGATGGAGAGGTGTGCCAAGGGAGGAGTTGGAAACAGGCAACAGAGTCCCCTGAATGAGGAGCTCTCTCTGCAAGGAGGCGGGCTCTATCCTTCCCCTGCACATTCTGAAGCACTGTTGAGGCTGTATTCGCCACTACTGGGCCATCACAGTGTGACTGTTTGTCGTTGTTGGTGGGGCACAGGTCTGGTTTCAGAGCCCGTTAGATTATCCTAGACAGTGTGGTCCCGTCAACGCTCTTTTGATCATGGACTCTAACTTTGTCCCTAAGATGCCCACTGGATGGAACGCATGAGGACAGGTAAGCAGGTAGCGCAATCACTGATTTCAATGCCTCCAAGTCTGACTGGATGTATAGCTGGGTCCCACTGCCCATCTTCCAGAGAAAGGTTGAGTACTTTCGTAAAAATATGCCTCAGGATACTGATGTATTAAGGCAGTATAGGGTTATTATATGATGGTGCCCATGTTAGGAAATATGTTAACCTGGGCAGACTAAAGCACTTTGTGAGAAGGTACAAGGCATCATGTATGTCAAGACTCCCTATTCATTTTCCATCCTCCTCAACTCATCCAGTGGTGCTCCAAGCAATGAGTTAGTGCATCACTTCCCAGAGGTGCTCCAAGCAAGATGCTATTTGAAGGGGCATTGATTGATGTTCCTGTAGTTCGATATCACTGCATCAAACGCTTGTTGACGTCCAAAATGTATCCCGCATTTGTAGTCGCCGTGTCATCTACTTTGTAAGAATCACTAAAAGGACTCCTTGTACCACCAGTGTGCCATCATCCAGTAACGAGAGTTTTGCTACTGGTCAGTGTGACCGTGATTTCCCTAACTGCTAAACAAAGACAACCCGGACAACCCTCTATAACGTAATTTCATGATTTCAAACAGGAACATTGATTCCTTCTAAATCCCAGCAGAAACTAAAGGTAAGAGACCAGGGAAATGATCTTGTACAGCCTGCTATAACCATACTCTTTTCAGGAGATTAAGACCATTCTTGAAATCTTTTTTTAATAAAACCACATCGTTGTCTTCAACAAGTTGTTGATACACCCAATTCATGAACTGGCTGCTTCATTTTCTTAGGAACCACCAAACCCAAGCTGATTGGTTGAAGCATCATGGCCAGGCTTCTGTGCGAATACTCAGACAGCATTTTTGGAAACGATGTGCGAAAGTGTTGCCCATGGCAACTGGCAAAATTCCTGCATTTTTTTTAAGGGCACAAAGGTGATGTCCAAAAAAAGAAAGTAAATTTCATCAGGAATCAAGACCACGAAGAACAGTTTAACGAACTTTTGATTTCTGAAGCAGTGATCTCTGCAATCTCCCCCGATAACTGGATTAACCATTTCCTTTAATGCTGTGGCCCTATTACAGTGTCGCCCTCTGCAAAGCCAACGGGAACGACATAATTGCTATAATCAACCTCAGAAATCTTCGCGAAACAGATGATTCCCAACAGTGGGGACAGGGATGTTAGACCTGTGGAGGCCCTGTTTTCCCTGATAGGGTTGTTTTCTCTAAGTGGTTTAAAATGTGTCAGCAACCCTTGTGGCAACTGTAATCTTTGCTGCCGATTATGCTGATTACCCCTCTCGCTGCCCTCTTCAATTTTTCTTCCCCAAATGGACTCCGAATTTTCACTGATAACTCTACTGGAATGAGTAGGAGTTATGAGGCCTCTCCCATTTTTGCATTAATACAAAGGCAAATCAGATATATATATATGATATATATATATATATTTTAATATATATAATAAATATATAAATACTATATATATATCATATATTGACTCTAGTCTCATGGTTGAAGTAGTATGAAAGTAGAGCACTACATTGTTAGCCTTTAAAGACCGCAGACCGTTTGCAACGGTTGTTAGTCTCTCCTATTTGTGACAAACTGAAAGTCATTGGAGTGAGAATATACCAGCACCGTTATTCGATACGTAAAGCAGCAGGAGTCGAACGCCATATTAGAGCTGTAATAACCCTGGCAAATTGGCTGGGAAGCAAGAGTCATCCTTCCTAGTTTCTCCTGCTGAAAAGGAATATTGTAGTATCGGCAATTACTAATCATGATAGGCCAGTCTTATACTCTATCATGATGGACTGTTATCGAAATTAGATGCATTTTAGTTGAAAGCAATAGTACACACATTTCAAATTGGCTATTAAGCTTATGCATCAGACTCTAAATGTGTCACACCGAGGAATAAGTCGTCTTTCCTCATTTCGGAAGACTGAACCCTGTTTGCCTCAGAATTTATTGGGATGAATATCGATCGTGCCCATTTTGTCCATTGCAGATGCCTCCCCTACCCTTAAAACTAGTTTATGTTAATGAAGCCTTGTTTCCTTACATTAGTCTCACCCTTCTATTATTAGGGTTTTCTCTCGTCATTTAAAGGACATGTCCTGTGGAGGGCATAATAATTACCATTGACTCTTATGACGCAGACAATTTTATATATACGTATTTAAAGTTATTGTTGTCCCAAGCGGAATAGACGAATTTATAACTTATTGCTGACGTTAATTCATTTAGTTACAATACAATGCTTGTAGGATTTTTCTAATCCTGGAAATTTTTTTCTAATGCTATAATACGTATTCATCCTTCTGTCTGTTGTACCTTTGTGGGCTACTTCCGTATGCCACTACTTTCTACTCACTCACTTTCATTGTGGATAGGTCTGTAGAGATTACTTCTTGTCCATCATCCAGTCACATCTCGGCCATCTGGGAACGTATTCTCGTGGAAACCCTCCTAGTTTCTGCAATTTTCAAGCTCCCTGATGATTGTTGATTGCAACACCGAATGCCTAGAGCTATCATTCCTATTCCCTCCCAGGTTGTTTTGCAACTTGTATCTCATGATTTGGCGATAATGCTATATTTATATATTATAAAATATATATAAGATATATATATATAAATATCTATTATATATATATAAATATATATAATATATATATATATAGATATAGTATATATATTATATATTCTTTTATATTATCACACTGCCGATACCCACCAAGGCAGGGTGGGCCCGAAAAAGAAAAACTTCACCGATCATTCACATCCATCACTGTCTTGCCAGAAGGTTGCTTTACACTACAGTTTTTAAAAATTGCGAACAATAACTCCCCTCCTCCAGATGCAGGCTTTGTACTTCCCCCATCCAGGACTCAAGTCCGGCCTGCCGGTTTCCCTGAACCCCATCATAAATTTACTTTGGCTCACACTCCAACAGCACGACAAGTATTAAAAAAGAAGCCATTGTCCTCATTCACTCCTATCAAACACGCTCATGCATGCCTGCAGGATGTCCCAAGCCCCTCGCACAGAAAACCTCCTTTACCCCCTCCCTCCAACCGTTTCCTAGCCAACTCCCTACCCCACCTTCCTTCCACTACAGACTGAATACACTCTTGAAGTCATTCTGTTTTCGCTCCATTCTCTCAACAGAGTTCCGAGACCACCTCACACAACCCTTCCTCAGCCCTCCTGACAACATTTTTTGTAAATCTCGGCACCTCCTCCTAAACTTCCAAAAATTACAATTCTCTGACATTACATTCACTAACACACATTCCCCTCAGGACAAGACATCTCCACTGCCTCCGAGCCTTCTCGCTGCAACATTCATCACCCATCTTCACCCCCATTTAAGAAGAGTTGGTAAAACATACTCTCATACATTCCCCTCTTTCCTCCATGACAAAGTTCTTTGTCTCCACAGACTCATAATTGCACACTCACCCTTTTTATTCCCCTCATCAATTCTATATCCCTCAATCTTTTCATAGACCCCATCCCTGACACGTCCACTCCCAAATATCGGGAATACATCACCTCCTCCATACTCCTCTCCCTCCAATCTGAATATCCAATCTTTCATCACCCTAATATCTTTTTTTATCCTCAAAACCTTACTCTTTCCTGTTTCCTTTCAATTTTCTTCTTTTCACACCCTAGCCCAAATTCATCCACCAATCTCTCAACTTCTCTTCAGAATCTCCCAAGAGCACAGTGTATCAGCAAAGAGCAACTGTGATCAACTCCCCACTTTATGTGTGGATTCTGTAATCTTTTAAGTCCACGCCTCTTGCCAAGATCCACGCATTTACTTCTCTTCAACCCATCTATAAATATATTAAGCAACCACGATGAATCACACATCCTTGTCTAAGACCTACTTTTCCTGGGAAATAATTTCCTCTTTCCTATCAACTCAACTTATCTCACTATTCCTCGTGAAAAACTCTTCACTGCTCTCCAGTAACCTAACCTCTCCTACACCATACACCTGCCAACATTGGCCCCCCTATCCACCCTGGCATAACGCCTTTTTTTTTTCCGAAATCCATAAATGCCACAAAGACCTCTTTATTACCTTATCTAAAATACTGTGTTTTTCACTTATATATTCACTGTAAACACCTGGTCCACACACCCCTAAACCTTCTCTAAAGCCTCCTTGTTCATCTCTATCATATTCTCCTCTTACTCTTAATTCTTTCAATAATAACTCTACCATACACTTTACAGGTATAGTCAAGAGATCTTATCCCCTATAATTTTTGCACTCATCTTTACCCCTTCCTTTATACAAAGGAACTATGCATGCTCTCTTGCAAATCCCCTATACCTACCCTCTTCCATACATTTATTAAATAATTGCACCAACCACTCAAAACTATATCCCCACTGCTTTTAACATTTCTTATCTTTTAACCCATCAAATCCCGCTAGCCTTACCCCCTTCAATTTTAACCTACTGTCTCACGAACTTCCCCACACTCACAACTGCTCATCCACACCCACAAGATGTTAGTTCCTCTCCTTGCCCTATACACTAATCACAGCTACCTATCTTCATCAAACATTTAACAATTCCCTCAAAATATTCCCTCCATCTTCCCATTTCCTCTAACTCTCCATTTAATAACTCTCCTTCCATCCTATTATTTTACTGACAGAATCATTGTTTTCTCTAGGCATTCTTTAACTTGTTAATCTCACTCCAAACTTTTCTTATTTTCAACAAAATTTTGGTTGATAACAGCTCAACCCCACTCTCTCATTTCTCTCATTGCTTCACCACTCTCTTAACCTCTCTCTTTTTCTCCATATACTCTTTCCCTCCTTGCATTAATCATCTACTTGATTTATTCTATTTATATTATATATATATATATATATAATATATAGATATATATATATAGTAAATATCAATATAATATATATATATAATATATATTAAATAATATATAATATATATTATATATAGTAGTAGTTGGTAGAAACAGCAACCGCCCAGGGAGTACTACCGTCTGCCAAGGTGAGTCTAAACCGAAAGCCTGTTTTTTTAAAAAATTTTGTTTTGACATATGGTAGATTGCTGGTGTCCTTGTTTCTGTCTCATGAACATGCAAGATTTTCAGGTACGTCCCTTGCTACTTCTACTTACACTTATGTCACACTACACATACATGGTACAAGCACATTATAACACACCCCCTCTGGGTTTTCTTTTCTATTTTCTTTCTAGTTCTTATTCTTGTTTATTTCCTCTATCATCCATGGAAGTGGAACAAATTCTTCCTCCGTTACCATGCGTGTTTAAGAAGGCGACTAAACCCGGAGCAAGGGCTAGTAACCCTCTCCTGATATATTAACTTAATTTAAAGGAGAAACTTCAGTTTTTCTTTTGGGCCACCCCACCTCAGTGGATATCGGCTGGTACCGTTGACAGAAGAAAAGAAGAATATAAATATATATATATAGATATATCTAAATAATGTATATATAATATATATATATATATAATATATAAATATATATATATATAAAATATATATATTATAATATATATATATATATCGTGCCGAATAGGCAGAACTTGCGATCTTGGCTTAAATATCACGTATCAAATTGGCCATATAGACAAAGAAAAATGTGTATACAATAATTTCTGTCTCCAAAATCCATTTCTGAACCTAACGAAAAAATAAATTTCACTGTGTATGTTTAGTATTAAATTACTTAAACAATCTTAAAATAAACTTTAAGTTGGGTTAGGCTAAAATAAACTTTTTTTTATAATAAGGTTATGTAAGTTTTCACTAATTTCCTTTTGGTGCAAAAATTATAAATTTTTACATCAACAATTTAATGAAAAAAAATATATCTTTAAACGTAAAGAGAAAATTTAGAAAATTTTAGAAATTATATAAATCATATATATTGTACCCAAATGGTATAACTTGCGATTTTGATTAAATAGCAACGCTCTTCTTGCTGAAAAAAGGCAAGCGAAAATTTGTTTATTTGTATCCAATAATTTTCGAAAAATTCATTCTGATCCTGAGTTTTTGTTTATTAGATAAATTGTTTTCAAACTTATCAAATTAAATTTACTTGCATTTAGAGCTAAATAAATTGCGCTTGTTATAATAAATATGGAAAATTATCTAATATTTTTAGAACAAACAGTATTCAATTTTTACATTAAACAAAAATGAAAACATATAGCTTTAAACTATAAGAAGAAAATTTTATAAAGACTTGATTTAAGTGAGTTTTTGTAATCACCAATTTTACCTGTTCGGCACGACACACACACACACGCGAATATTATATAGATATATATAGTATTATATATATATATATATACTATAATATATATATATTATATATATATATATATATATCTAAATAATCCAATGTTTTGTTCCTCGATAGAGGTCTTCAGTGATCAGTTGCTAAGGATTTGACGATCTTGTCCATCTGTGTTTTACAAAAATCAAAAGATCGGCCAGAAAGAAAAGAGGAGATACGTTTGAACTGTCGGTCACTGTCATCATTGCGGTCGTTGTCCAAGAGTTTGGTGCTTCATTGTCGTCCAGTATAGACAACGACAATAAAGGAGTCCTTCTTGATTGGATAGCTATAATTTGACCTTAAGTGTCCTTACAGTGACAGTAAAGTATAGTTTGAGTCCAATTATAACTCCACACGATGTTTAATCTTTACACGATACGAAAGCATGTGAAAGATAAAGGCGACTGTGTTAGGAGGTAAAAATCCCCTCTCCCGACGGGGATCGAAAGATACTCTTAGGTAGCGCGACTTGTCTTGCAGCAACAAGGTCAGCTTTGGAATTGCCCACTCCCAACATACACTAAACTGCAAGGGTACTCATCATACCCCTTGCAGCCAAATGCTCGCTAAGAAAGGAAAGTGCTGTCTAAGAAAATCAAGTAGCTAAGACGAACAGGCCCAAATCGCCGACATATGCCGCCATAACAAAAATACCATCCTGACACCACTAGAAACTTCAACCACACAACAACTCTCTCTCCACTTCCGACGCGGCTCCTTCCAAGGTTGTGTATTTCACGGGCCTGAGGGCGTGTTATCCCGAAGCCCTCTCCAGGAAAACTCCAGGTATGCGCACACCTGCATACCAGCCAACCACGGCACTTTCAGCACCACCATAAACGAACTATTCCGTCTAAACACATAACCTGCCTTTCTGTTTTCCCGTTTTCAGCTGACAACCATAAGAATTCTTCCCAACTTTGAACTTCAACTGCACCTGCTACTTCCTCCTGCCCAAGCAACTGTTACTGCAACACTCTAACAGACACTTCCCTCACCGCCGACAACGTGCTCATTCCCCTCAACACATCACCCACACCTCCAGGCCCTGCTGATACCACCACCATTACACCTCTCCACTGCTCCAGTCAACTCTCAGACACCTAAAACTAATTGGTTGCCGATGCCCAACTGAAACCACTCAGAAAAGATATTGACGACTCCAGTAACCCTCATAGGAAAATCTACCTTCAACACTTCCCCGATCAAATGTTGACACCATGCCTTGTATTGAACTCTATAAAGGCCGAGGTGCTGAAACAGTTAAGTATGCGCCCTGCAAACCGCTTCAATACTACTTCACTCTCACCCAATTCTCGAATTCCCTCACCCTCACGTTTTCCACCTTGATAACAAGACGAAAACCTTTAAGACCTCTCTAGGAGCTGTTTCAAAACATTTGATATGGCTACTCTACAAATCTGCCACGGCAAATTAACACCACCAGTATGTTCCCTCTGATGTTCCTACCTGTCTGCCATTACCTACACACCTAACCTGCCGCCATCTTCACAAGAACTGAAAACCCTCCAACCACCACAAGACCGTCTCAACTAAGCCAGCTACACCTGTTCTCCCATCCGTCCACTAGCGCTCTCTGCAGGGTTAAACCCTGGCTCTATACTTACGACAGTGGACATGGCTCTCCAAACGCCTATGCCTCCCTGTTCCGTCTTTCAAAGCTCACCCACATGGGTCTTTCCTAAACTCTGTTTGATGTGTTTGTGAATTTTGACTCACTCTCACGAGGCGGGCAGAAAACAAACACGGTTCGATCTCCCCTGTAGATGCAGGTCCGTTATTGATTAAACCAACACCACTTTTCGTTCTTTGTACATAATATCAACTGCTTGTTAAAGCTTGTACACCAAACTGCAATAGAATCAAATTAGCTCTGGCAACCACTACCATCGAGTGCCCGTAGAATTGGTTGGCCAGTGTTTTCATCTCGATAGTTTTGACTCGCTTCCGCGCGATGAGGGCTAACATACACTGGTTCGATCTTCCCGCTAGCCGTAGTGTTATTTATGATATAAATATAAATAAATATATTTATTTATATAAATATATATTATAATATATATATATATATATATAAAATATATTAAATAAATATATATATATATATATAGTATATATATATAATCATATGCAATAAATCAGAGATAAACACGTGTATCAACAGTACCAATATTCCAAGCACTTCGTGAACTTTTCACATTATCAAGGAATCATAAAAAAATAATACAGCAACAGGAAGGCATATAAATGGGCAATACTGCACCTTACTACACGTGACAACAAGGCTACAACACCTCACAGTCGCGTTACACACCGGACTCTGTGAAATACACCTGATACTCCTACCGAAACATTAAATTTTCCACTGTCTAATGTATCCTTAAATTCTTTCCCAAATATTTATTAATTGAAAACGGAATCCAATTTTATATAAACCCAAAGAAATAATCATATATTTTCAAAACTGTTTTCATGAAACAGATTCTGCATGGTTAACAAAAATGCATCAAACAATGAAAATCCGGGAGAGGGTGATGGACCAATTAATACTCCATTAGGTTCAATTTCTAAAATTATTTAAATGCATAATGATATGATGACCCAAATGTTGGAAAATTTTCAAACGTCCAATTAAAAGCATTTTGATAAATAAAGGGGGGGGGGGGGGGGGGGGGGGGGGTTTTACCCTCAACACTTGTTTTGCTGTGTTTAGCAGGATCGATCTGCAGTTGAATGCAACTTATTTACATGGAGTCAGACCGCAAACCTCTAGGATGGTAAAATAAACACAGTAACGATATTTGATACAAATTGTTGCAGGAATCAAATGCCATTTAGACTACAGTAGGCCTGCAATAGCTGCAAATTAGTCAAAAAGCCAGAATCGTTGGTACCTTGCTCCTCTTGGCTAGTAAGAAATCTTTATATCGGCAAATATAAAACTTGATGAACATTTATTATATAATTATAGTCTTGGTTTATTTCAAAAATGATAACTTATAATTAGAGTCATTGTACACAATGTGAAGGCCGAAGATACCTACCTGTACTCTTTTGACAGGCCGTTAATGTTGTTCTAACAACTAACGAATTGTAGCCACACTAGGGACTGCTGCTCTGGCTCACCCTTATGGATAGAGCACGATTTACCTAAGAGGTAAGTTTGTGAGCTTCTCGAATGGGATTGTTTTCCTAATTTATAGTGACTGTTTGCCCTTTTCCTTTCTTTTCTCTTTCCTCTCTCTCTACTTACGATACGTTTATATATACTATACAGATATAGAAAGAATATTAGCCGTCATTACAACCACTGGCCCTGATAATGATAATTGTGAGTAGAACTTATTATAAGTTGAAATACTACAAGAAGCCTTTGCGCATCGATCATATAGTTCCCTAGATCTCAATTTAACATAAGGAATTTAACAAGAAGGAAAAGTAACATGAAGGAATTTAACATGAAGGAAATAGCAGAAAGGAAAGAGTGGCAAGAAGCCAATTAAAAACAAAAAGAGAAAACTTTGAAAGGGCAAAAGAGAATTTGTGATTACAGTGCATGGAGGAAAATCAACAAGTGAGATGATGTAATTCCTTGCTGGAAAGGTAGCAAGCGGAGAACCCAAACCCAGAATGAAGAAACGAAATTAAATCATAGGGAGCTTGTGCGTAAACAATGGATAGAAGAGGAAAAAAAGAGGAACATAGAGCAAAGAAAATCCACAGAAAGTTAAGCAGACAAGACGGAGAGAGGGTAGAAAATCCTGAATTATGCACGAGAGAAAGTTGGCTGAGAGACAAATTTAGATGACAAAAATAGCATAACCAGGTCTAACCCGTAAACAGCTTTATAATCACAACAGTTTATAGAATCAGGTTAATATGACTTAAAAGGAAGTCTCTAAGTTCATGAACACTTGATTATAAAGAAGGATTTCAGTGGAATGAGTGGCAACATCAGAGAGCGTAAAGAAAGGTGCATCACAACAGGAATCCTGTTGTACACACAACAGGGATGAGGTGAAATATGTTTTGGAGAGACCTGGAAAATGTAAAATAATAGTAATGGAACCTGATAGTGGTCCACCCATGTTCTGCAAAAAGGAATTAGAAGCCCACTTAACCACAAATCCAATGTCAACAAACAGTTGCCAGAAATACTGGACGTCAGTGACTGCTGTCTAAATATTAAAATGGACAAACCAGGGCACTTATAAAGTACAAACCATAATACAGCCAAGCATACCATGTAAACAATGAAGTTGAATAATCTTAAGAAGCCTATTACGAACATTAAGAGAAGAAGTCATTCAAAAAGAAATAATGAGCATTGAAGAATGAGATAAGCATATTCGTTACAAACCTGATGGAGGTCTACGAGAATCTTAAAAGATGAAGGAAAGATGGTAAACTGCATATTTATGAGACTGCAAGAAGCATTGATGGTGTACCTTCACTAGTGACTTGGGAAAAATATCTAGAGGAGGCAGGAGTAATTGGCAATGTTCCCAAGTGGTATCATCGAGTACCTTAGCAGAGACAAAAGAAATGACAGTCCGAGTTTAGATGTCAGAATGAGGAAGATAATTGACCAGGTCATAATCGATATAAAAACCAGTAATTAATTTTATAAAAAATTACTTAATAAAAGAGACGCAGTCATATGTAACCTGCTCGCTGATGAATAAAAGTAATGGGAAGAATAAAAAAAAAAAACAGATTAGACCAAGGAAAAATCTTGAAATGGGATCTGGAGAATTACATGAATTAGCAGAAAGTTTGATGCTATGAACACAGCCTCACCACACACGCCTTCAGACAGAGGCTTTGGACTGACCAAAAGGAGAAAGTCCAAGGAGGGAGCACAGTGCCAAACAAATCCCAAAGGCACACAAGTCGATAACCATTGCGGCTAATGCTCATGCGAAAACCTTATGCGACGAGTCAAAGTACATGGATAATGAAAATCAGAGTGGCAGTTAAGAGATACCACGATATTAAAAGACTAAAGAACAATGGAAATATGATAGCAGTATACAAACTACACTTATGAAATATAGGGTAGACCTGAGAAACTTTGCTCAAAATGCGGGAAAACGGTATCAATATCACAATTTAAACACGTAAAGACGCAGGTAAGTAAAAGGATGTCAGGGAGTAATTTTCTTCTTATGGTTGTCAGAAAGCAATGAACTTGGAAAACATTTAATAAAAACAGTCTTCATACAAAATTTTAAATCTAGATATGAGATGGCAGACTACGCTATATATACTGAATGAGGCCAGCGGGAAGCTTAAATCTAATTTCTAGTAGATCAGACTCGATCCCTGTAACCACATGTGGGGTGAGTACATACAGGCGAGTACAAACGGTGACTACACACACATAACAGCTAAAATGAACCGCACGCCTATCAACGACGCAATATCTGACACTCGCTAGAAATACCTCATATTTCACTACAAACAGAAAGAGAGAGAGAGAGAGAGAGAGAGAGAGAGAGAAGAGAGAGAGAGAGAGAGAGAGAGAGGAGAGAGATAGAGAAAATTCTCTTGTTGTGTCACAAATATACAGAACATATAGTGGTACTTGAATTAGTAATGTTAGATGACTGTAATACAGGTGGTAAAACATGGGATTTGTATATGCAGGCATCTGAAAGAATGCAGGTTTTTAAGGTAAAACCTTATGGACTTCTTTACTTTTTCAATTTATATGACACAATATACAAACTGTAACCTTTCTTGGGCCATAACAATTATGTTCAAATCCTGTTAACTCGGTCGCACCAAAAATCATATGTTCAACAAATTATTAAACATTATAATATTTTTGAAAGGTAGACCTCTATGGGATTAATAAGATATCGTTCGGATTTTCAACCCCGTGGGTAGCCACCCCAAATAACCCAAGATTGTGAGCGTCAATCGAGAACGTCTAACCTTATTCCATTTGTTCTCAATCTTGTCCCCAAGGATGCGACCCACACGTCAACGACTAACACCCAGGTACACTATTTGCAGCTAGGTGAACAAGACCACAGTGAAAGGAAACCACGTCGAAATGTTTACCTACTCGCCTGTATTGAAACTTGGAGAGTCCGGGTTCGATTCTATCTTCTGTGTCATATGATTCATTTCGAGCAGGCCTATATTGTAAAAAGGCTCAATTTGTAACAACTAAAACATATCACTGAAAAATTTCGGTCCTGAGTCCTTGGTCCAACACCAAATGTAAAAAAAAAAATAAAAAGAATGTGCCAAGGTCCTCGGACCGAAACGTTTTCTGACCAAAGAGTAAAAGTGTATTGGCAAACCCATACCCACGGGCGGGGATAAACCTGGTCCGGACGGAGCTATGAGAGTGATTTTTTGTTTTGCAGTCTGTGTCATAACGATTTCGTGAGTCCAAGGTTTTAGCAAAGTTAACCTCATTTTTTTCCAACAACCTGTTGGTGTCAAATACCGTTGTTTACCTGCCGCCCCATTTTGAATTCTTTGATAAGCCTGTTCATTTTAGCCTTATGTTATGCAAAACTCGCTTGTTTCGTACTAATTTTTATATATCCACCTATATTTGGTAGCAAGAATCAAGTTATATCTTCTAGAATTACCCCTTAACTTTCCTACATTCCTGATTCGACTTCCCTCCTAACTCGAGGTGTCTGTCCATAACTACTCTTAAAGTTATATATGAAACCTGCCTTCACTAATTCTTATCCCATGTCATTCCATTTCCTACTGACCATAAGACTGACATAATTACTTTCTGACATCCTCTTACTCACACTGTCTAACTTCCATTTGTGCTATCGTGTACCTGTTGTCCCCTATCAAACATTCCTATCACTATTTACGCTAACACTAATATTATCAGTACTCCAAAACCGTAAATTTCTTACGATATTATGTCTTGTTTTAGGAAAAAAATATCTCTAAAATAACATGAAGATCTTTGCTTCTATGTCCAACACGACACCATATCTTTATTTACAACAATTACGGTTACATTCAGATCCCACGTAATTGGCCACCTGGAGTGGAACAGGCTCATTCTGTCAAAAGCCATCTCCAAAAAGATTCCTTCATCCTCTCATTCTTTTCAAAATATATTATTCCAATTAATCTGCCCACTTAATGAGTTAGCTCGTTACCCATTTACCCCTGGTTGATATTCTCGGCACTGTCCCATTTTTAAAGGTTAATAAATATCGCTTTCCTGTCTGTAAAAATTTCTTCGTTAACTGTTGTCAATAGCCACGCTAACTTGGTTTAATCTGTTAGAACATTGTACTTGTAAGAGAAAGGTAGCCAGTGATTTCATTTACAACCTGTGTCGTAGCTCTCTTACAGCCCTGTCGTATCTTGGTAGTATTCGTAGACCTCGTTTGTTAAATGCCTCATAACTCACTACATTTTGCATTCCAACGAGTACCTCCTTATAGCCCCTCTCCTAGACTACTTGTAGATTCGTTTAACTCAATATATCCCCTTTCAAAACACTTTGATTATCTCACCATCTCTCTTGTGTCCACACGTAGCTAATTGAAACCCATTTATAACTCACTATAGCCATTTGCAGCCCAACTTGTACCTCACTCGTTGCCACCTTTTAATAACCCCATAATTAGTCTCATTGTACCTCATTCAAAGTCCCAGCGTAGCTCAGTCCAAATCACCCATTAGATCATGCTTCTCCCCCTGAGATAATACTCGCTAACCCTCTGAGATCATTCTACTCATTGATAACTCATTGCATGTAATCCACTCTTTAATCCACTCATATCCTCGTGGTAGTTACCACCGTGACCCCTTCATACTTACTCTGAGGCTAACCCTCATGCCCATAAATAATCTCATTGAACTCTACTCATAACCCACTCATCTGCCCACGTCCTCCTTATTCATGCTCCTCTATTATTACTTCTCATCCAGATACCATAATCCATCATTCCTTTTTTAATACATAGCCATTTCTAATCCCTCTTTGTTACCTAAACCCTCTCAACTAATATGGAAAACATCAACAAGCCTCGGGAAGTACTTGCAGCTACCACGAACAAAGAACATAATTCCAGTTACCACAATTCTCAGAACGAGGGACCATTAAAAAAAAAAAAACCTGGCGACTAAAACATCACTACCATTGGAGATCTGGACCAGCTACAAAGTTGCAACATTATCAAACACTCAACAATTCCCCACAATACTAACTCAGCAAGAACTTCGAATTTAGCCTTAACATAACTATTGTAAAAGGACACAAGTGCAGACTAAAGTGACATTATTGTGCAAACTTTCGGCTCTCCAGGAGCTTTATCAAGCCATTTACAAACAATACATGGACAAACAGAGTGAATATACATGCCTCAGTAGTGAGGTGCAAACTAGTGAGGTAACATTTCGATTTCATAGTGGTAGTAGTAGTAGTAAGTAGTAGTAGTAGTAGTAGTAAGTATAGTAGTAGTAATAGAAACATAGTAGTAGTATAGTAGAGTAGGTAGTAGTGACAAAAGTTATCACAATATGATAGGAGCAATTATCGTACATGATTATAAGGATATAAAAGCTTTTACTCATGTACGAATTAATTGCACACTATCATATTGTATTACTTTTGTCACACCACTACTACACACTACCTCACAATACACGTACTTGAACAATCGAAATGTTACCTAAACTAGTATTTGCACCTCACTCTGAGCCTTTATAAACCTCTGTGTCCATGTATTGTTTGTATTGGCTTGATGAAACCTGGAGAAGCGAAACTTGTCCACAATAAATGTCTCTTTTATTGCACTTGTGTCCTTTACTTTACATATTGTCGGTTATTCTACCAAACTTTATTTACAACTTAACTATGTCTATATTATCTGCAATAAATTCACCCGAAATAAGTTAAATACAAAGTTTACTGAGAAGAACAACACCTCCTAGGTTAACAGCAGAATAACAAATTAACTAGATGTGTAATGCAGTTATTAATGTTCATAAAGACCTTCATAAACAAAAATAATTTATTTTTTATTCAAACAGAAAGACGAAGAATGATAAAGGCTAATATTATAACAGCTAATACAATAGCAGAGATTAGAGGTTTCAAAGTCAGGTTTAGCGCCAAATAACTTTTTATATTAAACCATTTCAGTGAAAAAACTATCATTATATACATAAAATTTAAGATAACCGAATTCTAGTTTCACAATGTTATGTATTATTATACTATATATATACATATATATATATATATATAATATATATATATATATATATATATATATATTATATAAAATATATATATATAATAATTTATTTAATATACAGAGGGTCCCCGCTTAACGGCGTTTCCGCGTTAAAACGGCGTTCCGCTAATACGGACATTTCAAATTATGACCCAAAACTCGCTATACGGCCCCCCAACCTTCTTTCTAATACGTCACAGCGGCCCAACCGAGTTTTTTTACATTCTCCTGACACATCTCCTTATAATGTCCAGGAAACTTCCAAATTCAAGTGTTTTAAAGTTTATTGTATATTTTATATGTATGTACTTGATAATTAAACTTGAGTACACCTGTCCCTAAATAAACTTACACACTGTGCTGGCATGTAGTACACATTAAAATCATCTAAGAGTCCTCATCTACTCTGATGCAATAATAATTTATATAAAAATAATAATAATAAAATAATAATAATAATAGTAACGCAACAGATCCCCTGAATGAGGAGCTCTCTCAGCAAGAGGCGGCTCTATCCTTCCCCTGCAACAGTCGGAAAGCAACAGTTGAGCTGTATTCGCCCCCACTACTTGGTCATCACAGTGTGACTGTTTGTCGTTGTTGGTGGGGACAACAGGTCTGGTTCAGAGCCCGTTAGATTATCCTAGACAGGTGTCCCCGTCAACGCTCTTTTGATCATGGACTCTAACTTGTCCCTACTATGTGTCCACTGGATGGAACGCATTGGGACAGGTAAGACGAGGTAGCGCAATCACTATCAAACCGTCCCATTCTGACTGGATGTATCGACTGGTCCCTCTACTGCCCTCTTCCCAGAGAAAGTTGAGTACTTTCGTAAAAATAGGCCTCAGGATAACTGATGTATTAAGCAGTATAATTTTATTATTATGAGGTTGCCCATGTTAGGAAATATTTTAACCTGGGCAGACTATAGCCACTTTGTGAGAAGGTAACAAGACATCATAGTATGTCAAGGACTCCCTATTCATATTTCCATCCTCCTCAACGTCATCCCGTGTCCTTCCTGACAAATGAGTGTAGTGCATCACTTCCTAGAGGTGCTCAAGCAAGATGCTATTTGAAGGGGCAATGATTGATGTTCCTGTAGTTCGATATCACTGCATCAAACGCTTGTTGACGTCCAAAATGTATCCCGCATTTGTAGTCGCCGTGTCATCTACTTTGTAAGAATCACTAAAAGGACTCCTTGTACCACCAGTGTGCCATCATCCAGTAACGAGAGTTTTGCTACTGGTCAGTGTGACCGTGATTTCCCTAACTGCTAAACAAAGACAACCCGGACAACCCTCTATAACGTAATTTCATGATTTCAAACAGGAACATTGATTCCTTCTAAATCCCAGCAGAAACTAAAGGTAAGAGACCAGGGAAATGATCTTGTACAGCCTGCTATAACCATACTCTTTTCAGGAGATTAAGACCATTCTTGAAATCTTTTTTTAATAAAACCACATCGTTGTCTTCAACAAGTTGTTGATACACCCAATTCATGAACTGGCTGCTTCATTTTCTTAGGAACCACCAAACCCAAGCTGATTGGTTGAAGCATCATGGCCAGGCTTCTGTGCGAATACTCAGACAGCATTTTTGGAAACGATGTGCGAAAGTGTTGCCCATGGCAACTGGCAAAATTCCTGCATTTTTTTTAAGGGCACAAAGGTGATGTCCAAAAAAAGAAAGTAAATTTCATCAGGAATCAAGACCACGAAGAACAGTTTAACGAACTTAATCTATCTTGATATTTTTTTAAAAATTATATAAGAAACCATTATGAAAAAACCACAAACAGATACATGACCCACATATAAAAATTTAACAAATAATTTTTATAAAAATATATATTTGTTTTATATATAATATAATAAAATTTATATTTTAATAAATAAAAAAATATATATATAAAAATAATATATATATTATATATATACTCCTAGAAAGTAAGAAGTCATGAAAGCGTTTTGTTTTTTACTTTCCTTTCACAGTGGTTTTTTTTGAAATTTTCGAATCACCTTTACGTTCCCTTTTTGTGTCATATAATATATTTTAATATATAATATATATAAAAAATTTTATAAAATATATAATATATATATATATATAATAAAAATATATATAAAAATATATATAAAAAAACCACTCTGAAAAATAAGAAATTCCAAGCGCTTTCGTGACACTCCATTATAAAGAACTAAAGTAAAGCATAAAAGGGAACTATATAAGGGGTCGGGCCACCCTCACTATCAACCCCAAAAACGTTAAACCCCGCCCGCCGACCCAACTTGGATATAATATATATAATATAATAAATATATATATTAATATATAATAATATCAAAAAATATAATTAATCAACACACACACACACACACACACACAACACAAAATACAAAAAGGGCTGTTTGAATAACAAATAATGGGGGGAGGGGCACGAAAAGTAAAAGAGGAACAACCGGGCACATAGCTCTCACAAAACCAAGCTTACGGTATGAAACAATCCCCTTTTTCCCCAAAAACGGGAGCCCAAACCCTGGGGAAAGACAGAGGGAACAGGGGGTTGGGGGAGGGCATTGCTGATCAAAAACCGTAATTTGAAGGCTGGAGAGAAAACAGCGGATAAGAAAGGTTTACTACTGGAAGCCACTCGGGGGGTCCCCAAGGGGGTATACATGATGTAAACCCCCACAGAACCCAGGGGGCCAAAGGGCAATGTCGACAGAACAATAGAGCGATGGTTGACACACTGGCTGCAGGGGCCAAAAGCTTAGCAGGCGGGGCAAAGCCCGATCAGGGGTTACTTTAACCACAAGGAGATCGATTGGGAGAACCTGGGCCGCATGGGGCCAAGATACAGGGAGGGCAAGATGATGGAGGGGGTACTGGAAAACCTAAACCACAAAAAGGGGACACTACAAGAGAGAGAAAGATAACCAGAAAGACGGGGACTTAGCATTCTCCTTGATATGCAGATGTCGAGGACATCACATAAAAAACCCCCTTTGGGGGTCCATGTCTTGGGTTTTTAAGCTTCGAATCACAGTAAGCTACAAGTGGGGGGAACCGGGAAGGGCCGGGCCCAATGAACCCAAAAATACAAAAAAGGACTACCAAAATACAATTCCCTGAATGGGTTCAGGGGACAGAGAACTACCCGGGAAGCCAGTTAAGAGATAGGGGAATATGTAGCAACAATATGCAAGGGGGCTGAGGGAAAGGTTTGTACCCAAGGGAAACGGGAATAAGAAAAACCGAATGACCCCATGGTTCACCCAAAAATGCGGGGAGGCAAAAGCCAAGTGTGCTAGGGAATGAAGAAATATAAAAGAAAAGGGAACCAGGGAATAAGAGGCAGTCGTAGAGCCAGAAACGAATATGCACAGAAAGAAGGGAGGCCCAACGAAAAATGAAACGACACAGCGCGAAACCCAAATCTGACCCAAGCTGTTTACAGCCAACAGAGGAAAAAAACATCAAGGGCCCGGGTAATCGGCAAGAAGGAAGGGAGAGACAACAAGAAATGACCGTAAATATTGGGGGAACTCCAAGAGATTCAAAGAAGTGTTTACAGGGGAGCAAAAGGGGGCCCAGAAAGAGGGAAGGTGGGGCACACCACCAAGTCTGGAACAGTCACACAACCGGGAAGAAGGGAAGGGTTTTCCTGAGGGCAGATCCCTAAAAGGGGGCAAGGGGGCCAGAAACACTCCCAGGGGTCCGAGGGGGGGAGCAGGGGTGCTATGTCCCCAACCCAACAATATTCATCTCTATCAAACGGGGAGATGCCTAGGCGGGAAAACAGCAAATGTAGTCCCAATTTTTAGAAAAGGGGGCGACATAAACACTACTCTACAACCAGTGTCACTGACATGTTTTGGGATGCAAAATCATGGAGAAGATTATCAAGAAGATGGGGGAACACCTAAAAAGGAATATCTCATCAACAGCACCAAACAGGGTTTCAGGACCGAAAACCGTGTCAAAAACCCTACGATTTTCTAGACATGGTAAGCAGTAAGACAAGAGAAAGGGTGGGTGATTGCATATTCTTGGCGCAAGAAGGCGTTGAAAGAGTTCCACACAAAATTAGGCAAAACCAGGACCAAGCAGGGATAACAAGGAAGGGCCCACAAAAAGAATCGGAATACTTGTCAGGGAAAACAGCACGAGTCAGGACGTGGGGAGGGTCAAGTGGGCACCTGTTACCAGCGGGTCCCCAGGGTCAGTCCCCAGAACCAGGGTGTTTTTGGTATTGTGAACGCATGACAAAGGAATAACCTGGGTGTCCCTGTTTTCAATGACGTGAAATTGATGAGAAAATTCTTATCGAAAACCAGGGGAAACTACAAAGGGGTCGGACAGCTGCAGACGGGGGCCAGCAATTGGCTCCGGGGTTCAATCCCGCCAAATGTAAATTTATGAAGATTGGAGATGGGCAAAGAGACCCAACGGAAAACATCTAGGGGGCCAAGACACAAACCCCACTCAAGGAAAAAGACTTGGGGTGAGTAAACACCAGGGACATCTCCGAAGCGCACATCAACCCAAAAAACTGCTGCAGCATATGGCGCCTAGCAAACCTCAGAACACATTCCACACCTTTAAAAAGGAATCGTTTTAGGGCCCTGTACACCGTGTACGTTAGGCCCATATTGGAGTAGCGGGCACCATTTGGAACCCACACCTAGCCAACACTAAAGAAAACTAGAGAATTGCAAAGGTTTCAAAAAAACTAGTCCCCGAGCTAAGAGGGATTTCCCACAGGGAGAGGTTTGGAAATCAAAATGACACACGGAGGACAGGGGAAAATAGGGGGGACATATAACAATACAAATACTGAGAGGAAATTTACAGGTGGAAAAACAGGGTGTTCCCAAAAGGACCAACAACATTGGAAGTTAAGACACAAAAAGAATCACAGGGGTTTAGGAAATATTCTTTCCCCCAGAGACAGTAAGTGGGAAAAGTTTTTGGGGAAACGAGTAGTGGGGGGCAGAACCATACATAGCTTTAAGCAAGGTATATAAAGCTCACGGGTTCCGGGGGAGTGACCTAGAGGACCATGAAAGGCGGGACCAGGACTTGGCTCGACCCCTGCAACCTAACTAGGGGAGTACACAACACACCACACACACACAACACACACACACACCACACCCACACACACTACACACACCCACACACACACACACCCCGGGCCAGGGGCTGAGTTTGCCCCTGCAACCGCAATTAGGGGATACAAACACACACACTATGGGCAGTTACATCAATTTTTAAGTTCTGTGGCCCCCCACACTCATTCAGGGTTTTTATTAGCCAACAAGGTTGTGGCTGGGGAGCCCAGGGGGGGTCAGGTTTAGTTGACCAGTTTGTTTTGGTGTTTACCCAGCGGGGTTTGCGCGTGGGTTTATCTTACGATTCCAGGATAATCGGGAAAAACCGCGGGCCAATTTACATTTAAAACCCTTACCCGGCCTGGAAAAGGGGAATTTAAACCCCCTTTTCCAAGAGTGGAAAAAAGTAATTTCCCCTTTACCAAGATGGAAAAGGGAATTACCCCTCTCCCGGCCTGGGAAAGGGTTAATAACGTTGAAAAATATACGTTTGAAAAATACCTTTTTATAACACATGTTATAGAGCATATATATTTCGGAATTATGTTTTTAAAAAATTGTTTTTAAAAATTATGCAGTTTTTAAAAAAAAACCCGCGTTTAAAAAAAACTTTATAAAAATACTTTAGAATTTAAACATACTGCAAAAAAATATGCTAGAACTTTTAAAAAATAATTAAATGGGTGGAAAAATCAGGTGCCGCTACAATGTTTTTTCCCCTTTAAATTCATTGCACCTTGGCTATTGACTCGGTGTTGACTTCTCTACCGACGTCGCGTTACGTCCCTCATACGTCGTAAAACCCTTGGATGAGGGTAAAACCTATCTGTTGTTGACAACTAATTAACACCCCTTTGGGGGGGTAGAACATTAACGAAAACCAATCTGCAGCAATAGTCTTGATTTTTTATATTAGTAGTAACAAATTACACAAAAATTCAATATTTTGTTTATGGGAAAAAAACGCTAAATCTATCGGTTTTGGACGAGTAGAAAAAATCCTTGAAAATTTTAAGTACACGGGCGTTTAAACTTTCCCCTACCCCTCAAGGAAGGTTCCTTGATGTTGGGGAGGGGGGCCCTTTATTTTGGGGAAATTGGGGTCTGTGCTCCAGTTCCCCCAATTAAGCCTAAGGGGCCTTTCCCCATCCCCCCCCAGGGGCTGTATAATCCTCCGGGTTTTTGCGCTTCCCCCTTGATTTTAAAATAATAATAAATAATAAACTTCCCATAAGGGGTTTACATTACACAGTACTTGGAAAAGTAAACACTAAAGTACAAGTCACAATCTCCTAAAATCAAATCAGCCTTTAAAAACGAAAACCAAAATAACGAAGCTTAAGCTTTGGGGTTTCCCCTTTCCTTTTAAAATTTCGAGGAATT
>NC_069408.1:77488514-77535843 GCF_026875155.1 Cherax quadricarinatus
AATCTTAAAAAAATGTCCTTCTAAAATTTTGTATTCAAAATTCGAAAAATTTATCAGACCCTGATTTAGGAAATTTACTTCACAGGTGCGCCCTAGCTGTTCCGGGTTTCAATAATGGGTTTGGTTTTTTTGGGACCCATCAGTTAGGAATGGAAAAACTGGGGGGGGGGGCTTGCCCCCCCTGGTGTAACGTATAGAGCACCACCGACATACAACAATAGGATATTTAACAATAAAACTAAAAATTAATTAAAATCCACTTTTTTTTATTTTTAATTTCAATCTTTTAAAACCCAATCTTTCTTTTCCCCCGGGGATAAAAAACTTTTGTCCGCACTTCAATGTTTGTCACCTCTTTTTCTCGCAGAATTTTCTCAATCCATTTTTAACACTTTTTCAAACCATTTTGTCCGTATTGTAATCTCCCGGAGAAAAGGTATTAATAAAAAGGGTATTGTTTTTCGGCCACCCCACCCCGAGAAAATAATAATCCCGCCCCTCCCTAGCTTTATATATGATATCATCTAAACCTCCCCTTTTCCCGGAATACAAAGGTTTCATTCAAAATTCCACTGAGGAGGAGAGAAACTCGTTCTCATTGAGATTCGTTCAATTTTAACTAAAACTTGTCATTTACTCTCTTTTATAGGTTTTAAAATTTGTAAAACATACATTTGAACATTATCATTAATTGAATTAACCTTCTTTTTTGATCAGCGAGCTTAATACTCACTTGATAAATTTTTCTTTTTTTTAAGTGGTTTGTACATTGTGGGATCATTTTAAATTTTTAAAATGTTTTAATATAACTACCCCCAAAAGAGATACCAACTGACCCCCAAAAATTAATGGGATCAATCAAATCACTATATATTAACATAAATTAATACTGTTTAGGGTCGGGTGGGTTTACCGCCGTCAACCCGATCTTAAAAAAAAATCTTTTTTATTGGTAAAGAAAAACAAAATTTATTACCTGGAACCCCACATATCGCTTCCTTCTTTTTCAAATTCCAACCCACTAACCCCTGGTAATATCAGAAGGGAGTATCATTTTGTAAGTTAAAAACACTTGTTTATTCCTGGGTGATAGTGAACACAATTGAGTTTTTGGGATGAAATACCGTTTCTTTTTAACTGCTCTTTCGAAATTTTTATTAATATCCCCATTTATTGCCCTTAAAATCCCTTTCCTATCACCTCCCAAAAATTTTTCTCATATCAATTTATGCTATATTTATTTATGTAGATTTCTCATAGTAATACATATCTTCAAATTCTTTTCTGTATTAATGTGCTTGGGGTAAATTATATTTTTTAGAGCAACCCCTAAACAATTTTTTATCTAAAAAATGGGTCATATAATTTTTTTAAAGAAAGCCGAAAAGGGGTATTGGGGGAAATAAATCGAGCTTTAATCGCTACACAGTATAGAAGACGGCACCTCCTCCCTTTTAACACACATGAGTAAAAACATAAACACGGTTTATAACTCACCCAATATGTTATCCCGATGATTCCTCTCTCCTTAACCGCCTGAGTCTGATACTGTCCAGTGTTGCAAGAACCACCACCTTTATTATATTTTATTTTTTCATCCCATAACGTTTATGTGTGTGTGCTGTGTGGGTGTGTGTGGGTGTGTTGTGTGTGTGTGTGTCGTGTGTAGGTGTGTGTTGTGTGTTGTTGTGGGTTGTGTGGTGTGTGGTGTGTGTGTTGTGTGATGTGTGTGTGTGTGTGTGTGTGTGTGTGTGAGTAGGGGTGTGTGTAGTGTGTGTGTGTGTGTGTTGTGTAGGTGTGTGTGTTGGTGTGTGTGTTGTGGTGTGTGTGTGTGGTGTGTGTGTGTGTGTGTTGGTGTGTGTGTAGGTGTGTGTGTAGTGTCGTGTTTGTGTGTGTGTGTGAGTGTGTGTGGTGTAGGTGTGTGTGTAGTGTGTTGTGTGTAGTGTGTGTGTGTGTGTGTGGGTGTCGTGTGTGTGGGTGGTATGTGTGTGGGTGTGTGTGGGTTGGGTGTGGTGTGTGTGTGGGTGTGTGTGGGTTGTGTGTTGTAGGTAGTGTGTGTGTGTGTGTGGTGTGTGTGTGTTAGGTGTGTCTGTGTTGGGGTGGTGTGTTGCGCGGTGTGTGTGTGCGTTGTGTGTGTGTGTGTGTGTAAGGTGTGTGTAGGTGTGTGTGTGCGTGTGTGCGCGTGTGTGTGCGTTATGTGCGTGTGTCGTGCGATTATTGTGTGTGTGTGCGCTCATGTGGCAGTTTACGAGTGTATGAAGATGGTGAACCAACAAGCTTCGTTTATGGAAATGCGCCAAATGAGGTGTAAAAACAAGTGTATGTGTAAGTTAAGTAAGTTTAATTAGGTACAAGTAACATGTTAAAACACTTAACAATCTATCATACATATTAACGTATATTGTAAATTACCCAGGGAAAACCCAAAAAGTCAGATAAAGTGACTTATTAACATTTGTGAGCGGGCGCGTGTAACTGATCCTTTTGCAAATAACATAAGACAAATAACAAAATAAAAACACGAAGTTTGTACTTATTACGTTATTACACAAAACATTCAACAAAATGCACTTAAGCTGCTTATTAAGCATAAAAGAAACTTATATTTATTGTTGATGAATTGTGTAATAAATAGAACTCCCAAATTTTAACTGAGTGGCCAGGCCTTGGTGGTCGAACTGGCGGTAGCTGGCTGCGTCTGGCTGACCTACGTTTCTAGGACTGTCTTGGTGGTGTAACTACAGGACGCGTTTCTGTGTGTTCCCTCTGTAATTCCACCCACCTTGGGACAGTCTCTACCGTACGACCTGCCTTAAAAAACGGCCTCGTTCTCATTCTGGATAGATCACGGAGGTGGCCTGAGCTGACTTCGGGATAAATAACTGGGGAAGCTGGAGACGGGAAGAATATCCTATAAGGGAGAGTGAGGAGGGGAGACATCCGGGGGACCACGGATGGATTCCTGGACACATGGGACCTGTGAAAAGGCGAAGGATTCCTTGCAAAGTTTGGGGTGATGGGGGGAAAGTGGGGAAGGGGGAGCACTGGCCTTCGCCCAGGTGAACTCCTGGAACCACGGACCGGGGGGGGGGCTGCAAGGTTGGGATGATGGGAGGGTTAGTGGGGGAAAGGGGGGCACCTGGCGTCACACAGGTGGACTCTGAACCACGGTCCGGGTGGAGTGCAAGGTTGGGTTGTGGGGGGAAGTGGGGAAGGGGAGACATGCCTTCGCACAGGTGAACTCTGGGTAACCACGGACCCGGGGGGGGTGCAAGATTGGGGGTGAGGGTAGTGGGGAAGGTGGAGCACCTGGGCGTCACACAGGTGGACTCTGGAACAACGTGGACCGGGAGGGGAAGTGGGGAAGGGGGAGCACCTGGCTTCGCACAGGTGAAACTCCTGGAACACGGGTCCCGGGGGGGAGTGCAAGGTTGGGGTGTGGGGGGAAATGTGGGGGAAGGGGGAAAGGGGAGCACTGGCCTTCGCCCACAGAGTGAACTCCTGGAATTCACGGACCCGGGGGGGGTGCAAGTTTGGGGTGCTGGGGGTAGTGGGGAAGGGGGAGCACCTGGCGTCACTGGTGGACCCTGGAACCAGGACCCGGGGGGGGAGTGGCAGGTTGGGGTGTGGGGGACGTGGGAAGGGGGAGCACCTGGCCTTCGCCACAGGGAACTCCTGGACCACGGACCCGGGGGGGGGGTGTGAAAGGGTTGGGGTGTGGGGGAAGTGGGGAAGGGGAGAGCAATGGCCTTCGCAAGGTGAACTCCTTGGAACCACGGACCCGGGGGGGGGTGTGCATGGTTGGGGTGTGGGGTAGTGGGGAAGGGGAGAAGCACCTGCGTCACACTAGGTGGACTCATGGAACCACGGACCCGGGGTGGAGGAGTGCAAGACGGGTTCGCTGGGTGGGGGGAAGTGGGGAAGGGGAGCACCTGGCCTTCGCACAGGTGAACATCCTGGAACCCACGGGGACCCGGGGGGGTGCAAGGGTTGGGGTGTGGTGGGAAGTGGGGAAGGGGAGCAACCTGGCCTTCCCAAGGTGAACTCCTGGAACAAGGACCCTGGGGGGTGCAAGGTTTGGGGTGTGGGGGGGTAGTGGGGAAGGGGGAGTCACCTGGCGTCACTCAGTGGGGGTTGACTCCTGCACACGCGGACCTGGGAGAGAGGACGAAAAAGGACACTCACTGGCTGTCGAGGCAGACCCTGGGAAGTGGGGAAGGGAGGATGCCTGAGGGGGCACAGGGGACTCCTGGGACACACGCGGACCTGGGAGAGCGAAAAAAGGACACTCCCCGGCCGTCGAGGCAGACCCTGGGGAAGTGGGGAAGGAGGATGACTGAGGCGGACACAGGCGGACTCTGGCACAGCGGACCTGGGAGAGACAAAAAGGACACTCAACGGCAGGTCGAGGCATGACCTGTGGAAGTGGGGAAGGGAGGATGCCTGAGGGGACTACAGGCGGACTCCTGGACACGCGGACCGGGGGAGGACGAAAAAGGATACTCACGGCCGTCGAGGCAGACCTGGGGAAGTGGGGAAGGGAGGAATGCCTGAGGGGACGACAGGCGGACTCCTGGACACGCGGACCTGGGAAAGACGAAAAAAGGATACTCACCGGCCGTCGTGGAGACCTGGTTTTAGGGCGACCTATGAGTAAACCATTGTAGAAATAAAGTGGGGGACAGTTGAGTAAAAATGTAAGAAGTTTTGTGTTAACCCATCATTAACATGATCTGAGACAGATTTCCATAGCTGGTTGGAAACATGAAATGTCGATCTGGTAAGTTGATATGACTTTAGAACATTTAATGATCAATTTGATCAGAAAGGACACATATTGAACATGTCATCTGGAATGGAACGCTCATTGAACATTCACCATAAAAAACGCGAAATTGTTGTTCACTCCAGTATAGACACACATAATGTGGAATGAGTTGGAAGTGAGTTGTGGAAGAGCGACGGTGATGATAAGCTGAAGATGAGTGAGATGGTGAAGATGGTTGAAATGGATTGAAGACGGTGAAAATGATAATTGTTGAAGCTGAGTTGAAATTTTAATAGTAATGAGGATTTTAGTAAAGGATACCTTATAAACTGTGTGTAATTTCTTGGCCACAAAGTACATTACACGAGATTATAATATGATAGAAAAGAAAACAGTTTTGTGACGAATTGTGTTGGTCAGCTAGTGTGTTGCCTACGTTTTCTCTTCACATTGTGTTGTGTCTGCGAGTTTGATGTGACTTACATCGTTTATATGCCATAACAGGGTCTTTTTTAGGCCAACCAGGTCATTCTCATATGCTATACCAGGTCATTCTTATATGCCATAACAGGTCTTCTCATATGCCATACCAGATCATTCTTATATGCCACCGACGAATCTCCAACTAGCGTGGCCGTGATGAAACTCTAGCTCAAGTCCCATCACTGTCGTCAACCATGACTCACCGAAATCGTAATGACACGATTGCAAAACAAACCATACCAAGGCGGGATTTGAACCGCGGTCACGTCCACGTAGGCTGGAGATTCGTCTGATAAAAACTTGAATTTGTGGTCACAGTGGTGCTATGCTAACCTTCCTATGGTGTAGAAAATATACCTGGTTGGAACTGAAGTCTTATTGTGGCTAGTGTCCAGGTGGCTAACGCCTCGGTCTGGAGTTTTTAGGGACTCTCTGACCGCGGGGTCAAATCCCGCCTGTGGGAGGGTTTGTTTTCAATCGTGTCATGACGATTTCGGTGTAACATTGACATGATTCAGTGATGGTATTGTAAAGAAGAGGAAAACGTGTGTAGTAAGAACCGGCAAAGACAACTTCCCAAAATGAGGAATTGCTTGCTGCCTCCGACTTCTGACCTTGAGTTTTTACACCGGTCTGAACACACGACCGACAAAATGCCTATAATTTAGAAAAAAAAAAACGTAACGTAAATACAGAAAATTACCCAATCGTACGCATGGCAGTTAGCGATTAGCGGCTGCGTGCTGTTTCGAACCTTTTCCACAATAAAACAAATGCAATAATTTCTGTTATTTATACAAGTACAAGTATAGGATACAGTCCTAGTGGACATCAATGACATGCTTGTTTATACTGAACATTCAGGGCAAAATTATGGTCAGTGTTGTCTCAGGATACGGACCCACAACAGCGACTTAAAAAAATCCAGGTAACCATTTTACTGATGGGTGAACAGGGACAGTAACTTTACAACCTTGTATTATCACAAAATACTTAAAAAACGATTGTTAAAATTCATAAAAAGACTAGAAGGTAAGAGGAAATTTTGGAAATAGTGAGTAACAAGTTATTTGTTAGGCTAGCCTATATCCCATATAACATTTGTTGTAATTGTGAGGCCTTTGAATGACCACCAACAAGTAAGGAAAATCTGGTTATGAGTAATGAAAATTAATAAACCAATAGATAAAAAATGAGATAATCATAAGTTACCAGAATAAAAGAATGTTGTACAAACATACGACTTCTACATGTCATGCTAACATTAATTCCCACATCCGTCATTCGAGATCCGGACGTAAGTACGCGGAATATCTGTCACTTAAAAAAAATCTATGTAGCTCGAATGGGTGGAACAGAAAGGAGAGAATCTCAAACGTGATGGCAACAGTATGCCGTGCTGACTGCTTATAAGAAAGTAAGGTGACAGGTAGACATCCCTAGAAGAATGCAGGGGTATCACAGCAGACAACAAGTAAGTAAGCAGGAATGACACTGCAGAATACCTATGAGAAAGCAGGGTGTTTGTTGTTACAGCAGACACGCTACAAGAAGCAAGGGATGTCACAGTGATGCTCTACTAGAAAAGCTGCGGGTACTACTGCATACATTATCAAGAAAGCTGATTGGTGTCAAGCAGGACACTACAAAAAGCAACTGGTGTCACAGTAGTCACTACAAGAACGCAGCACGGTCACAGCAGACCACGACAGAAAGCAGGGGTACCACAGCAGACACTACAAGAAAGCAGGATTGTTACAGCAGACACTACAAGAAAGCAGGGGTGTCAC
This sequence comes from Cherax quadricarinatus, assembly GCF_026875155.1. Taxonomy (NCBI): domain Eukaryota; kingdom Metazoa; phylum Arthropoda; class Malacostraca; order Decapoda; family Parastacidae; genus Cherax; species Cherax quadricarinatus. The sequence goes on from NC_069408.1 coordinate 77,495,556, forward strand.
AGCAGACACGTCAAGAAAAGCATGGGTGTTGTCACAGAAGACACAAAGATAAAACATGGGTTTTTTGTGTCACAGCCGACAATACAAAACAGCAAGGGCGTCGCAGCAGACACTATAAGAAAGCAAGGGTGTCACAGCAGACACTACGAAAAAGCAGGGGGTTTCTCGAAGAACACTACTAAGAGAAACCAAGAGTGCCAGAGCTTACGCTAACAAGGAAAGCAGGCGGTTGTTCACAGCAGGACCACTACAAGAAAGTAGGGGTGTCACGGCAGACACTACAAGGAAAGCAAGGGTGGTCACGGGGATTTACAACTTACAAAGGAAAGCAGGTGTGCTCCAGCAGGATCACGCACATAGAAAAAAGGGGGGGGCAAGGGTCCGTCACAACAGATACCATCATAGGTGTCAAAACAGACAGTATAAAAGCCAAGGGGTTGCCACAGCGACTCTCAGAAAGCAAGGGTTGTCACAACGGACACTACGGAAAAAGCAGGGGGTCACTGCAGACAGTACAAGACAGCAGCGGTGTCACCGCAGGCAGTACCAAGAAAACAGGGCTCGTTGTCACAGCAGAAACATTCAAGAAAAACAGTTGTGTCACAGCAGACACAAATCAAAGAGAAAGCAGGGTCTTGTCACTGCAGAACATCAAGGAAAGCAGGGGTGTCACAGCAGACACATCAAGAAAGCAGGTGTCACAGCAGACACATCAAGAAAGCTGGTTGTGTCCAGAGACACTATCAAGAATGCAGGGGGTTGGCACAGCTGACATACAAGGACAGCAGGGGTCTGTCACAGCAGATCAATATAAAAACCCCCCCCCCCCCCCCCCCCCCCGAAAAGCAGGGGGGTTGTCACAGCAGAAATATCAAGAAAGGCAGGTGTGTCACAGCAGAAACATCAAGAACGCAAGGTGTCACAGCAGACACATCACGAAAGCAGAGGGGTCACAACGACACGTCAAGAAAGCATGGGTGTCACAGCAGAACGCAGGATAAGCAGGGGTTGTCACAGCAGACATCTACAAGTAGGGGTGTCACGGCAGACACAACAAGAAAGCAGGGGTGTCACGGCATGACACTACAAGAAAAGTAGGGTGTCCACAGCGGACAATCCAAGAAGCAGGAAGGTGTGACTTACAGCAGGACACGACAAGTAAGGCAAGGTGTCACAACCGACACTACGAAAAAGCATAGGGGGTCACAAGCAGTCAGTACAGACAGTATGGGTGTCACTAGCAGACAGTACAAGAAAGCATAGGGGCCGGGTGTCACAGCAGAACCTCATGTAAGCAGGTGTTGTCACAACAGAAACAATACAGGAAAGCAGGTGTGTCATGCAGGACACATCAAGAAGGCAAGTGTGTCGCAGCAGACACATCAAACATGCCAGGGGTGTCACAGCGCACAGTACAAAAGTACCAGGACAGCGGGGGTGGCACAGCAGAACATCAAGAAAGCTGAGGTGTCACAGCAGAACATAAGAAAGCAGAGGTGTCACAGCAGACACATCAAGAAAGCAGGAAAGTGTCAAGCAGACACATTCTAAAAGCAAGGGTGTCACACGCTGACATCAGAAAGCAGAGGTGTTACAGCAGACACATCAAGAAAGCAGAAGTGGCCACAGCTGAACAACAAGAAAGCTGAGTTGTCACAGCCGCAGGACACATCAAGAAAAAAGCAGAGGTGTTACAGCAGACAATCAAGAACGCTGGAGGTTGTTACAGCAGACACATCAAGAAAGCATGTGAGTCACAGCAGACACATCAAGAGAAAGCAGGGGTATGTCACCAGCGCACAGTACACGACAGACAGGGGTGGCACAGCAGACAGTACAAGACAGCGGTGGGGTCACAGAAGACATATAAGTAAGCAGGGGGTGTCACAGCAGACACATCAAGAAGCAGAAGTGTCACAGCAAACAATTCAATGAAAGCATGAATGTCAAGCAAGACTGTGCAAGCAGAAGGAGTGCTGGAAGCAGGACTGTATCAAGACCAGCAGGAGTGTGACAGCACACAGTAAAGTCAGCAAGGAGTGTCTACCAGCACACAGTACAAGACAGCAGAGTGGTGTCACAGCAAACAGTACAGACAGCACGGGGTGTCACAGCACACATTACAAGGGACCAGCAGGGGTCACAGCACACATTACAAGACAGCAGGGGTGCACAGCACACAGTACAAGACAGCTAGGGGTGTCACACGCACACGTACAAAGACAGCAGGGGTGTCACTGTACACAGTACAAGACTGCAGGGTTGTCACAGCACACAGTTACAATACAGCCAGGGGTTGTCACAGCACAAGTACAAGAACAGCAAGGGTGTCACAGTAACAACTGTACAAGACAGCAGGGTGTCACGCACACAGTACAAGACAGCAGGGTGTACAGCACACAGTACTAGACAGCAAGGAGTGACACAGTACACAGGTACAGACAGCGGGTGTCACAGCACACAGTACAAGACAGCAGGGTTGTCACAGCACACAGTACAGACAGCAGGGGTGTCACACTGCGGGTCAGATTGCATGAACATTGTTATGGTAAAAAGTCGAAGAAACCAAGTGCGTGGGCTTTCCACTTTTGCGTCCCATTTTGTTTCGCTTAAGCAGCCGGAACGGATCTCGCATCTTTTAACACTCGGATAAAAGACGTGAAGTGAATTTTACACTAATTAATCTAACCAAATATTCCGGGATTTTTCCGTTCTCGTTAACACTATAGAGATGGCTCTGGAGCTTCCGCCCTCGTAGAATTTTTGCTGGCGACGGCGGAAAGTGATTTAAATCTTACGTCGTAAGGATTAATTACTGATTTTGTTTCATCCTTTAAGAGAGCGCGTGATATAACACGCACACTGAAGGTGGGCCGGTAGTATATGATGGCTTAACTGAATGCACCCAGGAGATATTCCAGTTATAAACGTATGATGGTTCCAGGATTCACGCCCATTATTCTTAGCTAATATTATGGTCACTGAAGGCGGTCAGGGTTAATGTAGGATGGCTCAGTGATTTTGCAGCCAACTACCATGCCCACGCAACATATAAAAACTCAACGCAGGCCACCTACCATTACCCACGCAGCATATAAATCTACAACAGCCACCTACCATACCACGCAGCATATAAACTCAAACACACAGCCACCTACATACCCACGCCAGCTTTAAACTCAACGGCAGGCAGTACCCATACCCACCAGCATATAAAATCAAACACAGCACTACCATACCACGCAGCATGTATAAACTCAACACAGCCACCTACAATACCCAAGCAACATTATAAATCAACACAGCCCCTACCATACCCCACGACAGCATGTAAACTCAACACAGCCACTTACCATACCCACGCAGCATATAACTCAACACAGCACTACCATTCCCACGCAGCATATAAACTCAACACACGCCACCTACCATACCACGCAAGCATTATAAACTCAAACACAGCACCTACCATCCCACGCAGCGCCAAAACTCAACACCAAACCCATTCCACAGCCCATACACAAAAGAAAGTCTGTAGAACCTAACATGAGACTTAAAAGGATAGAAGAACAGGGACATGACAACGGCATAGAAAAATTTCTCAGGGACTTGCTACAATAAACAGAGTTAAACTTTTTCAGGAGGCTTGTGTGATAGGTACACAAGGTACACAATGATGGATCGCAGGGATGTTTAGACGGTTTCCCCTCCCTCAATGTGTGTACAGGAAGTGGAATGGAAATGACGAAGCCGTGTAGGTGTGCTTCATACATAGCTTCAGGAAGAGTTATGATAGGGTCCACAAGGCTAGAAATAAAATCTGGACGCGCCAAATAAGTGGCCAGGCGAAATGGAGAGAGAGAGAGAGAGAGAGAGATGAGAGAGAGAGAGAGAGACCGAGAGATGATGAGAGAGAGAAAGAGGGTGAGAGAGAGAGAGGAGAGAGAGAGAGAGAGAGAGAGAGAGATGAGGACGAGGGAAAGAGAGAGGAGAGAGAGAGTACTACTGTGTGGCAACACACAGTAGTACTGGCCAGACTGTAGCAACACACAGTCGTATATGGCCAGGTTCTGGCAACACATAGTTGTGCTGGCCAGGTTGTGGCAACACACAGTCGTACTGGCCAGGTTGTGGCAACACACACTCGTTCTGGCCAGGTTTGTGGCAACATTTACAGTCGTTACCGGCCAGGTTGTGGCAAAAACACACAGTCGTAGTGGCCAGGTTTGTGGCAAAAAAAACACAATGTCGTACTGGGCCAGGTTGTGGCAACACCCAAGTCCGTTACTGGCCCAGGTTGTTGGGTCGTATGGCCAGGTTGTGGGTCAACCACAGTCTACTGGCCAGGTTGTTGCATAACACACAGTCGTACTGGCACAGATTGTGGCAACACCCACACTCGTACTGGCCTGGTTATGGCAACACAGTCGTACTCGGGCCAGATTATGCTATGGCACACACAGTCGTACTGGCCAGGTTTGTGGCAACACACAGTTCGTATGCCAGGTTGTGTGGCAGCACACAGGTCGTATGGCCAGGTTGTGGTAGCACACAGGTCGTACTGGCCAGGTTGTGGCAACACACACAGTCGTACTGGCCAGCTATGGCAATACACACAGTCGTACTGGCCAGGTTGTGCAACACACAGTCGTACTGGCCAGGTTGTGGTAGCACAGAGTCGAACTGGCAGAAGGATGTTGTTATGGCAACACACAGTCGTACTGGCCAGGTTGTGGCAAACACACCAGTCCGTACTGGCCAGGTTGTGGCAACACACCAGTCGTAATGGCCAGGTTGTAAGGTAGCACAGAGTCGTCTGGCCAGGTTGTGGCCAACACACAGTCCGTAATGGCCTGGTTGTGGCAACACAACAGTGTACTGGCAGGTTGTGGCCAACACACACTCGTTACTGGCCAGGTTGTGGTAGCACACAGTCGTACTTGGCCAGGTTGTGGCAGCCACACAGTCGTTTTTTATAACTGGCCAGGATTCGTGGTTGCACAGAAGTCGTACTGGCCAGGTTGTGGAAACACACAGTCGTACTGCCAGGTTGTGGTAGCACAGAGTCGTTCTGGCCAGGTTGTGGCAACACACAGTCGTTATGGCCAGGTTGTGGCAGCCACAGTCGTACTTGGCCAGGTTGCGACAGCACACAGTCGTACTGGCCAGGTTGTGGCACTAACACAACAGTCGTACTGGCCAGGTTGTGGCAGCCACACAGGTACTGGCCAGGTTGCGGCAGCAACACAGTCGTACTGGCAGGTTGTTTTATGGCAAAACACCACAGGTAGTACTGGCCAGGTTGCGGCACAGCACACAGTCGTACTGGACAGGTTGTGGCAACACACAGTCGTACTGGCCAGGTCGTGGCAGCACACAGTCGTACTGGCCAGGTCGGGGAGCACACCAAGTTGACAGTTTTTATTTCATCACCGAAGTTGTTTCTCCATTACTGTGTTGAATATTTTTTATTTTATTAATACAGTGGTTAGAGGAAGTGTTTATGTGAAAAAAAACTGAGGAGAAATTATTTAATAAGTTATTCTAATTAAACTAAAGTTTATTTAAGATGATTTATAAGAATATCTTCTTTGTTTTAACTACAAGTCTCCTCAAGTTAGTACTTCATTCACATATTATAGATCTTTTTCCATAATATTTCATCAAAATATTTAAAATTATCTGTAAAGAATTTTCTTAATTTTCTTACACTATCTTTATAGTATTTATTAATTTAAACAATGGTGTGGAAGAGTATATATATATTTATATAATATATATATATATAATATATATATATATATATATATATATATATATATATATATATATAATATATTTTATATATATATATTATATATATATATGTACGTGTGCGTGTGTGTGTGTGTGTGTAGTGTGTGTTATGTGTTTTTTGTAGTGATGTGTATGTGTAGAAGAAAGTGGAAAATGTAAACAATTCAGAAGAAAACTTATAAGAACTACATTAAATTCACAGTGAAGAGAGCACAGTTCTGTGGTACAGCTGTCAGCCTGGCTGTTATTGCTTCAGCCTGGCTGGTCTCTGCTGTCAGGCCTAACTAACTCTGCTGTCAACGAGTTAGTCACTATAAAAAGTAAAGAAGCCCAAGAAGGTTAAATTGGGAAATTTTTAGAATGTATTAAGATTGAAGTTAGTGAGGCAGTTATAATAATGTACTGGAATGTCTATTTTGATTTTGATCATAATCTTTATAGAAGAAGAAGAGGGTAAAAAAATGTTAAAGAATGTAATAATAGGCAAGAAAGGCGGTAAAGATTTACCCAAAAAAACTGTCTTAGACAATGTTGTGTGATGTCACTTGTGGTCTTTTAAAGACGTTGTGATGTCCACCTTTGATCTTAAGAGTGTTTGTGATGTCACATGTGGTCTTAAACGACGTGTGGTGATTCACCTGTGGTCTTAAAGATTGTTTGATGTCACCTGTGGTCTTAAAGACGTGTATGTGATGTCACCTGATGTCTTAAGACGTGGTGATGTCAAATGTGGTCTTAAAGACGTGTGATGTCACCTGTGTCTTAAAGCGTCGTGATGTCACCTGTGGTCTTAAAGACGTGTGAGCCACTGAACTTTGGTCAAAAAAACACATAAATATACAAAGTAAGCCATTCCACGTAGACCAGATGTCACAGCTTTATTAACCATACTTTTGTTTTAAAAGCTCTGTACCACACACAAAAACCTCATTGAGACATTGTTAGTGATGTAAGAATGAGGGAAGTGAGACAGTGTTAGACATGTAAGAATGTGGGAAGTGAGAACAGTGTTAGACATGAAGAATGTGGGAAGCCTGAGACGTTGTTAGTGATGTAAGAATGTGGAAAGAGAGACATTGTTAGTCATGTAAGAATGTGGGAAGTGAGACATTGTTAATGATGTAAGAATGTGCGAGTGAGACATTGTTAAATGATGTAAGAATGTGCGAAGTGTGAAAACATTGTTAGTGATGTAAAGAATATGGGATAAGGGAGAAATTGTTACTGATGTAAGATATGGTGGGAAGTGAGATATTGTTAATGATGTAAGAATGTTGCGAAGTGGAGACATTGTTAATGATGTAAGAATGTTGCGACTGTGAGACATTGCTAGTGATGTAAGAATGTGAGGAAATCTGAAGGACATTGTTAGTGATGTAGAATGTGGGAAGTCTCAGGACATTGTTAGTGAGGTAAGAATGTGGGAAGTGAGACATTGTTAGGATGTAAGAATGTGGAAGTCTGAGGACATTGTTAGTGATGTAAGAATGTGGGAAGTCTGAAGACATTGTTGTTAACGTAAGAATGTGGGAAGTCTGAGACACTGTTAGTGATGTTAAATGTGGGTAAGTACTGAGAACAATCGGTTAGTGATGTAAGAATGTGGAAGTCTGAGCATTGTTGTTAACGTAAGAATGTGGGAAGTCCTGAGGACACTGTTTGTAACGTAGAATGTGGGAAAGTCTGAGACAACTGTTAGTGATGTAAGAATGTTGGGAAGTCTGAGACATTGTTAGTGTGTAGGGAATGTAGAAGTCTGAGACTTGTTAGTGATGTAAGAATGTAGGATAGTCTGGGACATTGTTAGTGATGCAAGAATGTAGGGGTCTGAGGGGACACTGTTAGTGATGTAAGAATGTAGGAATCTGAGGACATTGTTAGTGATGATGTAAGAGGTAGGAAGTCTTAGACATTGTTAATCACTTATTTCACATTATTTACATCTTTACTAAAAAGAAGTCATTTAAATAAATGTAATTCTCATTCTATTTTCTTGAGAATTTAAATTGCGTAATCATGAATTTTCTCTTGTGTGTGTGTGTGTGTGTGCGTTGCTTGGATGTGTGGTGTGTTTGTGTGTGTGTGTGTGTGTGTGTGTGTGTTGTGTGTGTGTGTGTGTGTTTGTGTGGTGTTGTGTGGTGTGTGTGTGTGTGTGTGTGCATGTGTGATGTGCGGGTGTGTATCACCTAATTGTGGTTGCAGGGGTCGAGACTCAAGCTCCTGGCCCCGCCTCTTCACTGGGATCGCTACTGGGGGTCCATCTCTCTCTCTCTGCTTCCTGAGCTTTGTCATACCTCTTCTTAAAACTATGTATGGTTCCTGCCTCCATACTTTCACTTGCTAGGCTATTCACTTCGGCTGCACTCTATCGACTGAAGAAAATACTTTCCTAACGTCCCTTGGACAGTCTGAGTCTTCAGTTCCAGTTGTGAACCCTTTGCCTGTGTCCCCTCTCTGAAACATCCTATCTCTGTCCACCTTGTCTATTCCCCACAGTATATTGTATGTCGTTATCATGTCTCCCCATGACCCTTCATGGTCCTCCAGTGTTCGTCAGTCCGATTTCCCTGTGTGTGTGTGTGTGTTGTGATGTGTGTGTGTGTGTGTGTGTGTGTGTGTTGTGTGTGTGTGTGTTGTGCGCGTGTACTCACTATTTGTGGTGCAGGGCGTTCGGTCTAGCTCCTGGCCCCCTGTGTGTGTGTGTGTGTGTGTGTGTGTCTGTGTGGTGTGTGTGTGTGTGCATTGTACTCACTTAGTTGTGTGGTTGAGGGGTCGAGTGTCCTAGCTCCTGGGCCACCTTGTCTATTCCCCACAGTATTTGTTGTCGTTATCATGTCTCCCCTGACCCTTCTGTCCTCCAGTGTCGTCCAGTCCGATTTCCCTGGTGTGTGTGTGTGTGTTGTCGTTTGTGTTGTGTGTGTGTGTGGTGTGTGTGTGTGTGTGTGTGTGTGTGTGTGTGTGTTGTGTCTGTGTTGTGTGTGTGTATGTCTGTGTGTGTGTCTGTGTGTGTGTGTATGTGATGTGTGTGTGCTTGGATATGTGTGTGTGTGTGTGTGTGTGCGTGGGTGTTTGTGTGTGTGTGTGTGTGTGTGTGTGTGTGTGTGTGTGAATAAGAAAGACGATGAAGAAGAAAACGAAGGAAATAAGGAATAGCGCAATAGCTAAGAGCACAACAGATGGTTACTCATAGGTCCTTCACAGCTTCCATAGTGCTATCTAAGGTCCATAGTGTTATCTTAGGTTCATAATGTTATCTAAGGTCCATAGTGTTATCTTAGGTTCATAATGTTATATAGGTCCATGTGTTATCTTAGGTCCATAGTGTTATCTAAGGTCCATAGTGTTATCTTAGGTTCATAATGTTATATAAGGTCCATAGTGTTATCTAAGGTCCATAGTGTTATCTTAGGTCCATAGTGTTATCTTGAATCAATCTTAGGTCCATAGTGTTATCATAGGTCCATAGTGGTATCTTAGGTCCATAGTGTTATCTTAGGTCCACACGTGTCATTTAGGACTATAGTGTCATCTTAGGTCCGCTAAATGTTATTCTAGGTCAATAGTGTCTCATCTTAGGTCAATGTATTATCTAAGTTTATAGTGTTATTCTTAAGTTCATAGTGTTTTCCTAAGTCCATAGTGTTTATCTTAGGTCCATAGTGTTGTCTTAGGACCTTAGTATTTATCTTAGGTCCATAGTGTTATCTTATGTCCACAGGTTAATCTTAGATTCAACATAGAGTCACTCTACTCCCCCTGTTCTTCTTCTAAGACATACTTGTCTTACAGAGACAGAATTTTAAACAACTTCGCATATGTATTTAATGGAAACAAACATTGAAAAAAAATGTACATGAATTGTAAACACTGAACTTGGAAGTTTGTATGATTTCACCCGTTATTTTATATGCAACCAGAAAAGAAAAGAAGAAACAAGAAATTCATTACTAGCCATCAAAATGGGCGAGGGACACCTTCCTTTAAAGTAAGTGAACATGAAGAACTGTAGCCCGATTGTGGGGACGATCTCCGGTGTTGTTCTCACTCTCACCAGGTCAAGACTTCACTCTCACCAGCTCCACCACTTCACTCTCACCAGCTCCACACTTCACTCTCTTCATTCCTTTTCCTGTTTTTTTTTTTTAACTTTAAAGGAATTACTTTTTTGTTCCTGTTATTTAATCTGAAAGTCACCGACGATCATCCTACTTCCTGCTGATAAAAAAAAAAAAAAAAAAAAAACAGAAAATAATCTGGAGTTTATACAAGATGTTTGTGGTTTTGGTGGGACGGATTCGACTATTTTTACCCCCAGTTAGAAATGTTCCCTAACAGAATGTTTATCCTTGAGGAATATCTCAAGTTGAAATTAAGTTATCGTTCAAGCAAGTTTCATAGATAGGATGCTCATACATGACAGATGCAGCGTGGGCGACAGATGAGTGACAGCCCTCAGCTCTCAAGACAAACTGAAGTAATGGTAGCCTGAATGAAGTTATACCTCAGCTAAAATTCTCTTATGCTATTGTAGGACACTCAATGATATTTACAAACATCTGAGCTGATACGGATTCAGTAAAATAATAACCGTTCAATTGTAAAAAAAAATTAATGCCATAAAATGTTTACATGTGAGTATAAGTAAGTTTTTCAATGTGAATCAGTGTGGCATAATTTATAAGGTATCATGTGTGAACCAGATTATTTAAATTATGAATCAATACAACTTTTAAGAAAATTTTAACTGAAAAATAATCAAGTTAACAGTTATTTATTCAAGTTAACAGTTATTCATAAATGGAAGTTAACTACTTTTAAATACTATGAACAGAATAATATTCAGTTACGAGTTAAACATCACCTAAACATTAACGTAAAGTATTATTTATACCATAAACATTAGGACTGAAGAAATACCATTGTGTGGCACAACATTCATGGTATAATACTGCTAACATTTAAACATCTCATCACATTACAACACAACATTAATTTTACATTTTGCTTGACATTCTCACATCACATGAAATTACAAATAACACAGGATTCTTAGACAGAGTCTGATACTGTCCAGTGTTGCAAGAACCACCACCTTTATTATATTTTATTTTTTCATCCCATAACGTTTATGTGTGTGTGCTGTGTGGGTGTGTGTGGGTGTGTTGTGTGTGTGTGTGTCGTGTGTAGGTGTGTGTTGTGTGTTGTTGTGGGTTGTGTGGTGTGTGGTGTGTGTGTTGTGTGATGTGTGTGTGTGTGTGTGTGTGTGTGTGTGAGTAGGGGTGTGTGTAGTGTGTGTGTGTGTGTGTTGTGTAGGTGTGTGTGTTGGTGTGTGTGTTGTGGTGTGTGTGTGTGGTGTGTGTGTGTGTGTGTTGGTGTGTGTGTAGGTGTGTGTGTAGTGTCGTGTTTGTGTGTGTGTGTGAGTGTGTGTGGTGTAGGTGTGTGTGTAGTGTGTTGTGTGTAGTGTGTGTGTGTGTGTGTGGGTGTCGTGTGTGTGGGTGGTATGTGTGTGGGTGTGTGTGGGTTGGGTGTGGTGTGTGTGTGGGTGTGTGTGGGTTGTGTGTTGTAGGTAGTGTGTGTGTGTGTGTGGTGTGTGTGTGTTAGGTGTGTCTGTGTTGGGGTGGTGTGTTGCGCGGTGTGTGTGTGCGTTGTGTGTGTGTGTGTGTGTAAGGTGTGTGTAGGTGTGTGTGTGCGTGTGTGCGCGTGTGTGTGCGTTATGTGCGTGTGTCGTGCGATTATTGTGTGTGTGTGCGCTCATGTGGCAGTTTACGAGTGTATGAAGATGGTGAACCAACAAGCTTCGTTTATGGAAATGCGCCAAATGAGGTGTAAAAACAAGTGTATGTGTAAGTTAAGTAAGTTTAATTAGGTACAAGTAACATGTTAAAACACTTAACAATCTATCATACATATTAACGTATATTGTAAATTACCCAGGGAAAACCCAAAAAGTCAGATAAAGTGACTTATTAACATTTGTGAGCGGGCGCGTGTAACTGATCCTTTTGCAAATAACATAAGACAAATAACAAAATAAAAACACGAAGTTTGTACTTATTACGTTATTACACAAAACATTCAACAAAATGCACTTAAGCTGCTTATTAAGCATAAAAGAAACTTATATTTATTGTTGATGAATTGTGTAATAAATAGAACTCCCAAATTTTAACTGAGTGGCCAGGCCTTGGTGGTCGAACTGGCGGTAGCTGGCTGCGTCTGGCTGACCTACGTTTCTAGGACTGTCTTGGTGGTGTAACTACAGGACGCGTTTCTGTGTGTTCCCTCTGTAATTCCACCCACCTTGGGACAGTCTCTACCGTACGACCTGCCTTAAAAAACGGCCTCGTTCTCATTCTGGATAGATCACGGAGGTGGCCTGAGCTGACTTCGGGATAAATAACTGGGGAAGCTGGAGACGGGAAGAATATCCTATAAGGGAGAGTGAGGAGGGGAGACATCCGGGGGACCACGGATGGATTCCTGGACACATGGGACCTGTGAAAAGGCGAAGGATTCCTTGCAAAGTTTGGGGTGATGGGGGGAAAGTGGGGAAGGGGGAGCACTGGCCTTCGCCCAGGTGAACTCCTGGAACCACGGACCGGGGGGGGGGCTGCAAGGTTGGGATGATGGGAGGGTTAGTGGGGGAAAGGGGGGCACCTGGCGTCACACAGGTGGACTCTGAACCACGGTCCGGGTGGAGTGCAAGGTTGGGTTGTGGGGGGAAGTGGGGAAGGGGAGACATGCCTTCGCACAGGTGAACTCTGGGTAACCACGGACCCGGGGGGGGTGCAAGATTGGGGGTGAGGGTAGTGGGGAAGGTGGAGCACCTGGGCGTCACACAGGTGGACTCTGGAACAACGTGGACCGGGAGGGGAAGTGGGGAAGGGGGAGCACCTGGCTTCGCACAGGTGAAACTCCTGGAACACGGGTCCCGGGGGGGAGTGCAAGGTTGGGGTGTGGGGGGAAATGTGGGGGAAGGGGGAAAGGGGAGCACTGGCCTTCGCCCACAGAGTGAACTCCTGGAATTCACGGACCCGGGGGGGGTGCAAGTTTGGGGTGCTGGGGGTAGTGGGGAAGGGGGAGCACCTGGCGTCACTGGTGGACCCTGGAACCAGGACCCGGGGGGGGAGTGGCAGGTTGGGGTGTGGGGGACGTGGGAAGGGGGAGCACCTGGCCTTCGCCACAGGGAACTCCTGGACCACGGACCCGGGGGGGGGGTGTGAAAGGGTTGGGGTGTGGGGGAAGTGGGGAAGGGGAGAGCAATGGCCTTCGCAAGGTGAACTCCTTGGAACCACGGACCCGGGGGGGGGTGTGCATGGTTGGGGTGTGGGGTAGTGGGGAAGGGGAGAAGCACCTGCGTCACACTAGGTGGACTCATGGAACCACGGACCCGGGGTGGAGGAGTGCAAGACGGGTTCGCTGGGTGGGGGGAAGTGGGGAAGGGGAGCACCTGGCCTTCGCACAGGTGAACATCCTGGAACCCACGGGGACCCGGGGGGGTGCAAGGGTTGGGGTGTGGTGGGAAGTGGGGAAGGGGAGCAACCTGGCCTTCCCAAGGTGAACTCCTGGAACAAGGACCCTGGGGGGTGCAAGGTTTGGGGTGTGGGGGGGTAGTGGGGAAGGGGGAGTCACCTGGCGTCACTCAGTGGGGGTTGACTCCTGCACACGCGGACCTGGGAGAGAGGACGAAAAAGGACACTCACTGGCTGTCGAGGCAGACCCTGGGAAGTGGGGAAGGGAGGATGCCTGAGGGGGCACAGGGGACTCCTGGGACACACGCGGACCTGGGAGAGCGAAAAAAGGACACTCCCCGGCCGTCGAGGCAGACCCTGGGGAAGTGGGGAAGGAGGATGACTGAGGCGGACACAGGCGGACTCTGGCACAGCGGACCTGGGAGAGACAAAAAGGACACTCAACGGCAGGTCGAGGCATGACCTGTGGAAGTGGGGAAGGGAGGATGCCTGAGGGGACTACAGGCGGACTCCTGGACACGCGGACCGGGGGAGGACGAAAAAGGATACTCACGGCCGTCGAGGCAGACCTGGGGAAGTGGGGAAGGGAGGAATGCCTGAGGGGACGACAGGCGGACTCCTGGACACGCGGACCTGGGAAAGACGAAAAAAGGATACTCACCGGCCGTCGTGGAGACCTGGTTTTAGGGCGACCTATGAGTAAACCATTGTAGAAATAAAGTGGGGGACAGTTGAGTAAAAATGTAAGAAGTTTTGTGTTAACCCATCATTAACATGATCTGAGACAGATTTCCATAGCTGGTTGGAAACATGAAATGTCGATCTGGTAAGTTGATATGACTTTAGAACATTTAATGATCAATTTGATCAGAAAGGACACATATTGAACATGTCATCTGGAATGGAACGCTCATTGAACATTCACCATAAAAAACGCGAAATTGTTGTTCACTCCAGTATAGACACACATAATGTGGAATGAGTTGGAAGTGAGTTGTGGAAGAGCGACGGTGATGATAAGCTGAAGATGAGTGAGATGGTGAAGATGGTTGAAATGGATTGAAGACGGTGAAAATGATAATTGTTGAAGCTGAGTTGAAATTTTAATAGTAATGAGGATTTTAGTAAAGGATACCTTATAAACTGTGTGTAATTTCTTGGCCACAAAGTACATTACACGAGATTATAATATGATAGAAAAGAAAACAGTTTTGTGACGAATTGTTTGGTCAGCTAGGTGTGTTGCCCACGTTTTCTCTTCCATTGGGGTTGTGTCTGGGTTTGATGTGACCCTTTCATCTTTATATGCCTAAGGCTGAAACCCGGCTTCTCATATGCTATACCAGGTCATTCTTATATGCCATACAGGTCATTCTATATGCCATACCAGATCATTCTTATATGCCATTTCCAGGTCATTCTCATATGCTATACCAAGCCATCTTACTGCCATACCCAAGTCATCCTTATATCACCCCCGTTCATCCTTATATCCATACCTGGTCAAACTTATATCCCTACCAAGTCATCCTTATATCCCCACACCAGTTCATCCTTATATCCCATACCAGGTAACCCTTTTATCACTTACCAGGTCATCCTTAAATCCCATTTCCGGGCCATCCTTATATCACAAACCAGATCATCCTTATATCGCACACCAGATCTTCCCTTTTATCCTAAACCAGATCACCTTATATCCCATACCAGGTCATCCCTTTTTTCCTTTTCCAGGCCATCCCTTTTATTCCACACCCGGTCACCTTATATTTCATTACGGCACTTCACATACCGAATAATAGGTCAACCTTTTAATCCTACCAGTCATCCTTATATTCCATACCAGGCCATCCTTTTATTCCATTCCAGGTCATCCTTATATCCCATACCAAGTCATCCCTTTTATCCCATACCCGGTCATCCTATACCCAAAACCAGGTCATCTTATATCCCATACCAGGTCATCCTTATATCCCATACCAGGTCATCCATATACCCATACCAGGTGATCCTTATATCCCTACCAGGTCATCCCCTATACCCATGCCAGGTGATCCCTTTTATCCCCTTTGCAGACCATCCTTAGTATCCCTTTTAGGTTTATTCTTATATCCCTTTTCCAGGTCATCCTTATATTTCCCTCCAGGCATCCTTACATCGCTAACAGGTCATTCTTATATTCCATACCAGGTCATCCTTTTATCCCATACCAGTTTATCCTTATATCCATACCGGTCATCTTTTATTAAATCACCTTTTACCAGGTCATCCTTATATTCCGTACCAGGTCATCCTTATATCACATAACTGGTATTCTTATATTCCATACAAGGTTCAACTTATATTTCCATCCCAGGTCATCCTTATATACCAGTCCAAGTCATCCTTATATCCCATCCAGGTAATCCTTTATATTCCATACAGGTATCCTTATATCCATTCCAAGTCGTCCTTATTTCCATACCAGGTCCTCCTTATATCCCATACCAAGTCATCCATATACCCCATTTACCAGGTCATCCTTATATCCCCTACCAGGTCATCTTTTTATCACATACAGGTCATCCTTTTCTCCCTTACGGTGATCATCCTTATATCCCATGCCAGGTCATTGTTCATATCCCATAGCAAGGTCATCCTTATACACATTACCAGGCCATCCTTATATTCCATACCAGGTCTTCCTTTTATCCGTACCAGTTAACTTCTTATATCCCATACCAGGTTTTATTATATACCTAACAGGTCACCCTTATTTTCATGCCAGGCCATCACATATCCAATACCAGGTCCAAACCTTATATCCCCTTACAAGGTCATCTTATATTCCATACCAGGTCATCTTAGATCACATACAAGGTCATCCTTAATATCACATACCAGGTAATCCATATATTCCATATCAGGTCATCCTTATATCTTCATACAGGTCATGCTTAATATTCCATACAGGTCATCTTTATGTCATTACCAGGTTGTCTTATATCAACATTGCCTTGTTATCCTTACGAGTTACATACCCGGTCATCTTATAACACATGAAGATCATCCTTATACATATTACCAGGTCATCCTTATTTCCATACAGGTTATCCTTTATTACATACCTGGTTCATATTGTATTATATACCAGATCATCCTTGTATCATACATTGTCATTCCTTTTATCACATACCAGGTCTTCCTTATAAACATTCCAGGTCATTCCATTTTCCACATAAAATTACTACAACATAAACAAGTGGTTTTATGGCGTAGAATACAAACATCTGGCGAAGACTGACGTCAGAGAACTTAGGGCAGGTATGTCCCCACATCTCTACACCACCAGGCGGTATACTCCCCACACTCTACACCAACAAGCAGGTATACTCCCCACACTCTACACCAACAGGCAGGTATACTCCCCACACTCTACACCAACAAGCAGGTATACTCCCCACACTCTACACCAACAGGCAGGTATACTCTAGGAGCTAGTTTAAGAAACTGGCAGCACTGTTGTTGAGGGTAAAGTTAGTTCAAGGGCAGAGGCTGACTGATAGGTAGCGGAGAACTTTGCGTAAATGGAATGGTGACCAACCACAGGCGACTTTAAAAACTAATCATTACGGAGCCATTTTTGGTTCGTTATTTATATTATTGACCTGAATGAAGGCATTGAAGGTGACACGAGTAAATTCGCTTGACAGGTCAAGTAATGAATTATTTTTCGACTGACAATACATAAAACAGGCAGAATGATGAACTGAAAGGAATAGTGCAAAGAACGTCACAAAGATTTTGTTAAATTTATGCTATGGTGGGAAAAATAAAAGGTAGAGAACTCAAGGTGAAAAAAATTACAATATACCTAATTACTGGAATCATCATGCATCCACATTATAAATAATGTTGAAACTACTGACCAATTGTGGATGTGAGAATACTTTAAGAATGTTTGTTAACAGAAACTTGGCGAAGGCAATAGTGCCTAAAATTATTTCATTAGGACCGTTTGGACTGTTATTTATGGATAAAATACAACAAGATAAAGAATTGATATATTAGACATGTGCAAATTTTGGGTATTCTTTTTAATGAAACGTTTTCGCCACACAGTGGCTTCATCATGTGTGGGAAACGTTTCATTAATAAAGATTCCTAAGAGTTGCAAATGTGTCTCTTATTAATCAACATGTCGGTTCTGTGATCCATTCATCTACAAGATAAAGAATTAGATACCTGTTTTTGATACTCTGGGTATCTTTATTGTAGACAGTTGAACTTCATATATACAAAGGATGAGGTAATTAGTCCCTCATTGTATGAGTTGGTGATGTAGTGTTCTGAAGAGTATGAAACCAGACATGATAGACTTGGTCCTTATAACTTCCTAAACGTCGACATACAGATTACCTGGATGTTGCACGGTTTAGTCTTCACCAATGGTGTTAATGGTTTTTTGTTAATAAACATATTTTATAATGTACAAAGGTTTATCTATATCTGTGATCATCATTAGTAAAACCTAATTTATAATATACAGTTACGTTCAGTGTAACCTAGACATTCATTCTGAATATAAATGAATGATAGGGTAGATCCCAGCCGTGATGACACCGAGATCCTTGAATTGCACTTCTGAATTAAGGGTACGGGATCAGTCCTTTAAGTTTATAGGTTACAAGTTATATAAACAGGATTTATGTGAGATATTTAATCAAAAGCAAGAACACAACATTCGGATAAAAATTCACTTTTAGAAAGGATTAATGCAAAGTAAGGGGTGTAACAATAGTATTCAAGGTGTGTGGAACAATCTTTGGAGTTGAGGCGCCAGTAGTCAGCCTACGGTCGAGACGGTTTTGCTTTTCTGCAGTGCACCTACAAATGTTCCATGTCAAATTCTTATGCTCGACGATAGAAGCAATACATAGCTACACTTGAGGAACCTTATCTCGGGTTTCCTCCCAAGAAATGGTCATGCCTCGAGGGGGGTATCCCTTTTCTACTATCGGGATACCCCGCTTGAGTTATGACACTTGGGTCTCATATACAAGTAATAGTCTCGCTCAAGGCTGAGTAAGGAGATCAGCGGGTCTCTTACCCCTTGGAATATCTCTCCTTGAGTGGAGTTATTCCCTGCGTTCTCTCTACGATCACATTTACGGGTCACAAAACTGATAATTATATACATAATATCTTCCTTCCTCTTTCCTATATCCTTTTATGCCATCCTTCTTCCTTTCTCCTCCCTACCAGCTTTCCTTCCCTTCCTCTCCCTCCCCACTTTTCCATCTACACCCTCCCTTCAACATTCTAACCGTTTCCTTATACTCTCCTAAGTCTTTCTCTCCCACCACCCCCCACTCCCCCCGCCTTCTCACCCTACCCCTTTTCTCGCTCCTTCCTTCATTCCTCACTATTTCCATTCAATCCTCTTCGCTACACACCACCACAGAACTACACTACCCACACACTCACTGTGGGAACTACACTACCCACACACTCACTGTGGGAACTACATACTCCACCACACTTCACTGTGGAAACTATCACTCCCACCGCACTCATGTGGGAACTTCCACTACCCACGCACTTCAATGGGGGAACTACATACCCAAGCACTCACTGTGGGAACTAACATACCCACAGCATCACTGTGGGAATTCCATACCACCACACTCACTGGGGAACATAACACTTCCCACCGCACTCACTGTGGGACTACACTGCCCACCCACATCACTGTGGGAAATACCCTCCCACCGCACTCACTGTGGGAACTACACTACCCACCGCCACTCACTGGGAGGAACTACACTACCCACAGCACTCACTGTGGGAACTACACTACCCACAGCAATCACTGTGGGATACACTACCACCCACTCACTGTGGGAATACACTACACTAACCACATCACTGTGGAGGAAACTACACTACCCACGACACTCACTGTGGGGAATACATAACCCACCGCACTCACTGGGGGAACTACACTACCACCCACACTCACTGTGGGAACTACACTACCCACTGCATCACTGGGGGAACTACACTACCCACCGCACTCATGTGGGAAATACACTACCACCGCACTCACTGGGGGAAACTACACTACCCACCACCACTCCTTGGGAACTACACTACCACCACACTCACTGTGGAAACTACATTCCCCCGCACTTCACTTGTGAGAGCTTACACTACACGCACTCACTGGGGGAACTTACACTACCCACAGCACTCACTGGGGGAATACAATACCACCGCACTCACTGGGGAACTACACTACCCACCGCAATCACTGTGGAACTACATACCACCGCACTCACTGTTGGGAACTACACTACCACACACTCACTGTGGGAAATACACTACCCACCGCACTCACTGTGGGAAACTACCAATAACCCACCATACTTAAACTGTGGGAACTACACTACCCACCACACTCACTGTGGGAACTACACTACCCACCACATCACTGTGGGAACTTCACTACCACCGCACCATGTGGGAAACTACACTACCATCGACTCACTGGGGGAACTTACACTACCCACCGCACTCCACTGTGGGAACTACACTACCACCGCATCACTGTGGAAACTTTACACTACCCACCGCACTCACTGTGAAACTACACTACCCACCGCCACTCACTGTGGGAACTACACTACCACAGCACCACTGTGGGAAAATACACTACCCACCACACTCACTGTGGAAACTTCACTACCACCACACTCACTGTGGAAACTACACTACCCACCACACTCACTGTGGGAAAACTACACTACCCCACAGCACTCACTGTGGGAAACTACTCTACCAACAGCACTCACTGTGGGAATACACTACCCACCGCACTCACTGTGGGAACTACACTACCCACCGCACTCACTGTGGGATACTACATACCCACCCGCCCCACTCACTGTGGGAACTACACTACCCACCGCACTCACTGTGGAACTACATACCCACCGCAACTCACTGTGGGAATACACTACCACCGCACTCACTGTGGAATTACCACTACCACCGCACTCACTGGGGGAAACTACACTACACCGCACTCACTGTGGGAAACGACATACCCACTGCATCACTGTGGGAAACTACATACCACCATACTAACTGTGGTGTGGAGAATTTTTCTCCAGGAGGGGGTATCGGCCCCCTTCAGCATCTTTCAGCCCTGAGGGCCAGCCCTCTCAGAAGGGCGCAAACTCTTGTTTACTGCTACACAAGTAATTGATCAGATGGTACCGGAGTGACGTGTCAAGCGACCGCGCTCCTTAGCAAGGACTCCAGTGTTGCAGAGTGTAGTTTAATAGAGACAGTCCATCTCTTACCGTAGCAGGACAAATTAAGGGAAAAATCATGCTCCCACTTTATACCATGGTAAAGATAGTGTACATGTTTTTCTATGCTCAAGACAGCAAGAATCAAGCATTTGCTTTGCTTCATGGAAGTTTGGCAAGGAAGCAACAAATACGTAGGTCAGCTTTTCCTTATGTTTAGGGGCACTGCAGGCGGCGTAGTAGGCTGTGAGGTCAGAATACTTTTCACTCTATGGGGTCCCTGACGCAGGATAACCAACAATGACACAGATCCGTGCGTTAGTGTGACAAAGTGTCTTCGCAACACCGATAAAACACTTACAGAGAAGTGTGATGAGCTTCTTAGTGATAAGATCTGATGAACAATAAGACTAACCTTGTGGAACTAGTGTACCAGTGTGCATTATTCTAGACTATGGAAGACGTGGACATCCAAGGGGACACTTCAGCTTCTACCAAGTCACCGATACTTGTCGAAGGTGTGAAGAAACACTTAGCTCACGTACAAGAGCAGGTTGGGTTACTAATTTCTTGTAGTACGGGGACTGTGCTCAGTTCTTGTGTCGCAAGGAGTTTGTAACCAACCTATTATATAGTCGGCAGTAAGGTGCGGACTTTTGAGTCCTCACACGTATAGTCGTCGCCATCAGTTTAATGAAATTGTACTGCATAACACCCTAGGGTAAATATTAACATAATATACTCGATTACAGCCCGTTGTGAACTGGAAAAGGGAATTTTTAAAGCTTCTCAAGGACCTCGCCTGCAGGAACGGCTGTGTGGGCAAAATAGCTGTCCTTGAGCTAAGTACCCCTATAATCTTACCTTACTGGTAATCCATTTTCAACATGTGGAAACTACACTACCTACCACATTAATGTGGGAAACGACGCTACCCACCACACTCCTGTGGGAGCGGACGATATCTACCACACTCACCATGGCGCTAACTGCCCACAACACTCACTGTGGGACGACGTACGACCATTACTCACTTATGGGAACAGCGTACCCACCACACACATTGGCAAAACCCACTTCACACCACACGTGAATATGCTTCTACCTTCCACACCTATGGTGTGGAACTTATTGCTCCCCCCCCCCCCCCCCCCCCCTTAGGAAATAATTACGCACTGTGGGACCTACTTTACACACTATGGGAACTACCACTAAACACAATTGGAATTACGCTACTTCAGGTTGACCTACATACCCTGTCTGCGTAATTTCATAACTCACCCAGTTGCTGCATGGATCCATTAATCACTAATTAACAAATAAGTGCTCGCAGCTTTCGACAGGTAATTAGGAACTGTCTTGAATACAAGTGGTTACATGAATAGAAAGATAAGAGAGGCACAGAGAGGCTTAGAAGAGAGGCAATAGAAGAAGAGAGGCATAGAAGAGAGGCATGAAGAGAGGAATAGAAGAGAGTGGCATAGGAAGAGAGGCATAGAAGAGTGGCATAGAAGAGAGGAAGAGAAGTCAGACAGAAGAATGGAAAAATTTAGGACTGTCTTCTGCTTTTAACCAAAATGTCAATTTATTATATTTGTTGGTGGATACTCAGTCAACATCTTGAGAGGGACTCTGATGACCTTCTGCAGTGTTTGACATGAGAAACTTTGGCTGCTTTCCCTACTCATATCTCTGGCTCCTCCCTCACCCAGTAGTGAGTGATTCTGTCAGAAGGTATAGTCACTTGTCACACTCTCGCTATGTTGGATCATCTGACTACAAGGCTGTCTTTATATTACTGGAGATTCAAAAGAACGTAGAACTTGGCTGTGGGAAGATGGAAACCGGCCAGCCCTTTGCTTTTAACTCGTCACCCTCGACTGGAAGGCCCTCACCATGTTCATGTCGACAACCAAGTGATGCCTTCAATGGTTACATATCCCTAATCTCCATCAAACGCATCTTCACCGGCATTATGTGACAAAGCCAACAAATCAATCAGCCTTGGTTCGGCTTTCGTTATAGAGAGGCTGCTACTGGTTTGTAAAAGGCTTGGAGAAGGAATAAGAGGCATCCCACTATCAGTAACAGGAACCTGCACATGTAAGCCTGTAGTCAAATGGGAGAAGTCTAAAAGTCGACCAACTCTAAATGGGAGGCGATACAAAAAGAAAGCCGTTATCAGGTAGAGTAGGGCCCCAATAACCTGGTTGTCCTGGTCAAAGACCGACAAGGATTTCGAGTGGTGAACTTATTCACCTCTTATTCGACAAGTTGGACCATCTCTACTAGCAGAACAGGAGAAAGCTGCATCTTTGCTAAACCTTTGTTGGCAAAATTCAAGCTCTTGATTCCAGCACGGGACCTTCTTGGGATAGACCCAGATCTGTGTAAAAGTTGTCAGTGGTGACTATAAGGCAGAATGATATGATACTACTTAAATCGTGGACCAAAAAAATGCTGTGGGCCCAGATAATTTGAGCCCCAAGATTGCTGTGGTAGATGGCAGACCCGCTTGAAAACCAGCACCTCCTAATTCGCAATCTATTAGCACGCCTAGTAGTGTCTATGACCTTCTCTAGGAAAGAGGCTTATGTACTCCCTTTCCACACAAAGAAGAGCAGAGAGAATCAGCGACTACAGAAAATCACACTCCAGTCAATCACTGGCTAGATTCTTGAAACAATAATTCACGACAGACGAAGAGTTCTTCGATCATAAACTCAACTTCTTTGTGACCGTCAGTCCGGCTCAGAAAAGGTTACCTGCTGACCTGATCTGTTAAACCCTTTCTATTAAGTAGCACCAGACGTTAGTTAAATCCATATCAGCTGGGTAGTAGCACCTGGACATTGCTCGTGCTTTCTGACCGCATTACGACACTAGCGACTCGTGGCAAACCTGCAAGCATTGGGATTGCAGGCTCTACACTATGGCTCCTTAGTGTAACCCTTCAAGGAAATTCTAAGGCGTATTTCTTAATGACAGAGTCAGTAAGACATTCTATGCCTCGAGCCTCGATATGTTAGATATAGGCATAATGATATCATGAAATGAAATAAATGATCAAGTGAATGTAGCACACAAGTTCGATCCTTCATCTGTTCCATATTTCTATATTTCAAGGACAACAAAAAGGCTTTCAAATGGACTGACATACGTAACAACTTTTTTGTTGTGAAAAAGTAGGAAATCCGAACCTAACTGTAAAATCCTTGTGAAAAAAAGTGAGACCGAGAGGGACAGAGACACACACGGTAGACACACCACAGGGCACAGGCACACACACTGACACAGGGCCAGAAGACCACAGGAAGATTATAGGTAGGTGGACCAAAGACTTGCAAATCACTCAAGTAGAAAGATCTTGGGATGAGTATAACACGAGCTGTCTCCGGAGCACACATCAATCAGATAACTGGAGCAGCATATG
This sequence comes from Cherax quadricarinatus, assembly GCF_026875155.1. Classification (NCBI taxonomy): domain Eukaryota; kingdom Metazoa; phylum Arthropoda; class Malacostraca; order Decapoda; family Parastacidae; genus Cherax; species Cherax quadricarinatus. The sequence goes on from NC_069408.1 coordinate 77,519,552, forward strand.
TGCGCTGGCAAACCTGAGAAACAGCATTTCGATGCCTTAGTAAGGAATCGTTCAAGTCACTGTACCACGTGTATGTCGGCCCATACTGGAGTATGCAGCAACTGTTTGGAACCCGCACTTTTATAAAGCACGTCAAGAAACTAGAGAAAGTACCAAAAGGTTTTGCGGACAGGTTAGTTCCAGAGCTAAGGGGAATGTCTATGATGAAAGATTAGGGAAATCGGCCTGACGACACTGGAGACCAGGAGGGTCAGGGGAGACCTGATAACGACATATAAAATTCTGCGTGGATAGACAAGGTGGACATAGACAGGATGTTCGAGGGAGGGGACACTGAAAACAAGAGGCCACAATTGGAAGTTGAAGAAACAAATGAGTCAGCGAGATATTAGGAAGTATTTCGTCCAGTCTTAGAGTTGTCAGGCCAATGGATAAGCCTAGAAAATGACGTAGTGGGAGGCAGGAACCTTACACAGTTTTAAGCGGGTTTGATTAGCTCATGGAGCGGGGAGAGAGGGGCCAGTGCAAAGGTGAAGAAGGCGGGGCCTAGGAGCTAAGACTCGCCCTGAACCCATTATAGGTGAGTACAAATAGGTGAGTACACAGCACACAGCACCACACACACACACACACACACACACACACACACACATAGACCCCCCCACAAACCCATCAACACAACCCCACTACACCACAGCCCATATAGGCCCACACCAAGGCTCTCGCTCCCCCAACCCAATATACTTGCATGACCACAATAGATAGAAAAGAAAACAATGGTTTTGGTCACAAACGCGGATGGAATAACGAATAAACATTGAGGAGTGGAATGACAAGAATCAGTGAAAAATCCCCAGGACATCATAGCAGTCACAGAAACAAAACTCGCTGGAGACAATATCAGACACTTTCTTCCCAACAGGATATAGATCTGAGGAGGATCGAGGGAGTAGAGGGGAGGAGGAGGGGTTGACAACTGCTCTAAAAAAACCAATGGGGATTTGAGGAACTGGCAGGGCATGGACATGATTGGAGAAAGAGGATACATTGTAGGTACATTCAAGTCCGGAGAACATAAAGTAGTCTTGGAGTGATGTAAACCCACCACAGAAACTGCAGGAGGGCCAAGAGAGGAGAGTACGAAGAAACAACAGGGTGATGGTGGACACACGGGCTGAGTTGGCAAGAGAGCTCACTCGAGCAGAGCCAAAGTTACTGGTAAGGGATTTCAACCACAGGGAGATCGACTGGGAAAACTGGAGCCACATGGGGGGTCCCGAAACATGGGAGCCAAGATGTTGGGATGTGGTACTTGAAACCTCATGCATAACATGTCAGTGACACAACCAGAGAGAGAGGGGAGGATGAGCCGCAAGAGGGATTTGTGTTCACCCTGAGCAGTTCAGACATTGAGGACAATCACTACGAGAGGCCCTTGGAGCTAGCGATCATGTGGTTCTGAATTTTGACTTATTATTAGAGTTCAGTGGAGAAGGTAACAGGAACTGAAGGGGACAGGCCAACTTAAAAGGGGGGACTACACAGGTATGAGAAAACTTCCGCAGGAGGATTCAGTCGGACAGAGAAAATGGTAGGAAAAATCCAGTAAACGAGATGATGGAATATGTGGCACAAAAGTGCAAGGAGGCAGAGGAAAAGGTTTTGTTTCCAGGGAACTAAATAATAGGAAGACCAAAACGAGTCCTTGGTTTACCGAAGGTGTGGGAGGCAAAAACTAAGTGCATCAGTAGAATGGGAAAAGGTTCAAGGAGATAGGACCCAGGGAAAGCAAGGAGTTAGTAGATGAAGAGCCAGACCGAGTATGCACAGATAGGAGGGAGGCCCAGCGGCAGTTATGAAAACGAACATTAGCATCGAAAGTCAAATCTGACCCGAAACTGCTGTATAGCCACATTAGGAGGAAGACACAGTTCAAGGACCAGGTGACAAGGCTGAGGGAAAAGAAGGTGGAGAACTCACAAGAAAACGATCAAGAGTAGTGAGGAGCTCAAACACGAGATTTAAGGACGTATTTACAGTAGCGACAGGAAGGGACTCTGGGGGGGACAGACCAGATGGGGACACAACAAGGAAACACCAAACAAGTGTTGGACGACTAACATACAGATGAGGAGGAGGTGAAGGAAACTGCTAGGGACATCGGATACCTCAAAGGCAATGGACGGGACAACATCTCTCCGTGGGTCCCTTAGGAGGGAGCAGCATTGTGTGCTACCACTTACACAAATCTTCAACACATCCCTGGAAACTGGGCAACTACCCTGAGGTATGGAGACGGCAATGTAGTTCCCATTTTCAAAAAAAGGAGACAGAAAAGAGGCACTAAACTATAGGACCTGTGTCATTGACGTGTATAGTATGCAAATTATGGAGAAGATTATAGGAGGAGAGTGGTGGAGCACCGGGAACGGAACAGGAGTATAAATGCCAACCAGCACGGATTCACGGAAGGCAAATCTTGTGTCACAAACCTTCTGGAGTTTTATGATAAAATAACAGAAGTAAGACAAGAGAGAGAGGGGTGGGTGATTGCATCTTCTTGGACTGCAAGAAGGCCTTTGACACAGTTTCCTCACAAGAGATTAGTGCAGAAGCTAGAGCATCAGGCGCATATAACAGGAAGGGCACTGCAATGGATCAGAGAATACCTGACAGGGAGGCAACAACGAGTCATGGTACGTAATGATGTATCACAGTGGGCACCTGTGACGAGCGGGGTCCCACAGGGGTCGGTCCTAGGACAGTGCTAATTTTTGGTATATGTGAACGACATGACGGAAGGGTTAGACTCAGTAGTGTCCCTGTTTGCAGATGATGTGAAGTTAATGAGGAGAATTAAATCTGATGAGGACCAGGCAGGACTTCAAAGAGACCTGGACAGACTGGACACCTGGTCCAGCAAATGGCTTCTCGAATTTAATCCTGCCAAATGCAAAGTCATGAAGATAGGGGAAGGGACAGAAGACCACAGACAGAGTATAGGCTAGGTGGCCAAAGACTGCAAACCTCACTCAAGGAGAAAGATCTTGGGGTGAGTATAACACCGAGCATGTCCTCCGGAAGCACACATCAATCAGATAACTGCTGCAGCATATGGGCGCCTGGCAAACCTGAGAACAGCATTCCGATACCTTAGTAAGGAATCATTCAAGACACTGTAACACCGTGTATGTCAGGCCCATACTGGAGTATGCAGCACCTGTTTGGAAACCCGCACTTGATAAAGCACGTCAGAAACTAGAGAAAGTACAAAGGTTTGCAAACAAGGTTAGTTCCAGAGCTAAGGGGAATGTCCTATGAAAGAAAGATTAAGGGAAATCGGCCTGACGACACTGGAGGACAGGAGGGTCAGGGGGACATGATAACGACATATAAAATATCTGCGTGGAATAGACAAGGTGGACAAGGACAGGATGTTCCAGGGAGGGGACACAGAAACAAGAGGCCACAATTGGAAGTTGAAGACACAAATGAGTCAGAGAGATAGTAGGAAGTATTTCTTCAGTCATAGAGTTGTAAGGCAGTGGAAAAGCCTAGAAAATGACGTAGTGGAGGCAGGAACCATACACAGTTTTAAGACGAGGTTTGATAAAGCAAATGGAGCGGGGAGAGAGAGGGCCTAGTAGCAACCGGTGAAGAGGCGGGGCCAGGAGCTAGGACTCGACCCCTGCAACCACAAATAGGTGAGTACAAATAGGTGAGTACACACACAGACACACACACACACACACACACACACAGGCACACACACACACATACATAGACACGCACACAGACACACACACACACACAGACAGACACAGACACACGGACACACACGGCCACACACGGACACGGGACACACACAGCAGGGCTCTGGTGGCCTGGTGGTTAACGCTCTCGCTTCACACAGCGAGGGCCTGGGTTCGATTCCCAGCCAGAGTAGAAACATTGGACGTGTTTCTTTCAACCTGTTGTCTATGGTCCCCATCAGTAAAATGGGTCCCCGGGGTTAGTCGACTGGGTGGGTCGATCTGGGACAGACCAAAGGGGCCCTGGTCCGCCGGGCCCGCGGGGGGTTCCCCCCCGGAATTCTCCAGGTAAACGACGCCCAGGCACAGGCCCACACAGACACAGAAACCACAGGAAACACAGACACGCACAACACAAAAGAACACAAGAACACACACAGACACACACACAGAAGACCACACAAAAAAGACGAACGAACAGGGAAACACACGGACACACACGGGGACCACACGGCCAACGGACACACCGGACACACACGGACACACACGGACACACCACAAACCCCCAACACGGAGGAGGTATCACGTGGGCGCCTGGGGGACGAGGGGGGTCCCACAGGGGTCATTTCCGGCAGTGCTTTTTTGACATATGCAAACATGGGGGAAGGAAATAGATCTAAAAGTGTCCTATTGGATGTTGTAAAGCTGATAAGAATTTTAAATGGTGAGGTGGGGCAGGCTGCAGAGGCCCTGGACGGTGAACATGTGGTCCAAAATGGCTCCTCAAATTTCAGCCCTGCAAATGCAAAATATAAGTTTGGGGAGGGCAAAGAAGCCCGCAGCAGATTTTTAGGCTAGGTGGACAAAGATACGCCCTCACTCGGGGAGAAAACCTTGGGGGACCATAACACCGAGCACTCACCCGGGGGGGGCACACATCAACCAAGTAACTGTTTCAGCAAGGGCGGTGGCCCAAACTGGAATAGCATTCCCATACCTTAATAAAGGAAAACGTTTTAAAACACTGTCACGTGTTGTTAGGCCCATTTCGGAGATTTCAGCCCAGTTGGAAAACCAACCTGGTCAAGCACGCAAAAAGTTAGGAAAGTACAAAGGTTTGCAACAAGGCTAGTCCCCTGCCCCAGGGGGATTCGTTCGAGGAAAAAGGGTTTAGGGAAATCGGACTACGCCTGGGGGGACAGAAGGGGCAGGGGGGACATGATAAAAGCTCAAGTTTCTGCGAGGAATAGCAAGGTAGACAGAGATGGATTTTTAAAAAGGGGGGAAAAGAAAAAAAGGGGTCACAACTGGAAGCTGAAAATAGCGAGTACAGGGATGTTAGGAAGTATTTTTCCCGTATAGGTTCGGGGAAGTGGAAAAAGCCTACAAGTGAAGTGTGGGGGGGGGAACCCCTACTTTGTTTTCAGAAGAGGGGATGACAAAGTCAGGAAGCAGAGAGGGAAAGGACCTGTAGCGATCAGTGAAGAGGCGAGGCCGGGCTGGCTGACCTGCAACCCCCAAATTTTGTGGTACATTAGGTGGTACACGCGCGCACCAAAACCACACACACACCACGGGCGCCGCAAGATCGAAATATTTTTCATTCTGTTATTACCCAGAAAAAAAACCCTTTTTGAAAAACAAATTCCCCGGGTTTTCCTAACTTGAAACAAGTAAGTCTTACCCCTTTGTCAAGAAGAAGGGAAGGAAGGGGGGGGGGGTCCCTAGAAGTTCCAAGAGAATTTATGAGAACTGGAATTGACAAAGGGGTCGATTAGGAAGAGGAATGAAAGGCCCCGGGAAAAAAAGGTCCATGGGAAAAAAACCCCTGGGGAAAAAAAAACCCCTGGGAAAAAAGGCCCATGGGGGAAAAAAAAAGGCCATGGGAAAAATGCCCAGGGAAAAAAAAAGGCCCCGGGGAAAAAAAAAAGGCCCCGGGAAAAAAAAAAGGCCAGGGAAAAAAAAAGACCCCGGGAAAAAAAAAACCCCTGGGAAAAAAAAGGCCCATTTTTAAAAAGGCCCTGGGGAAAAAACCCCCGGGAAAAAAAAGGGAGGGGGAAAAAAAGGGCCCCGGGAAAAAAGGCCAGGGAAGAAAAAAAACCCAGGGGAAAAAAAAAGGCCCCTGGGAAAAAATGGCCCAGGGGAAAAAATTCCCAAAGGAAAAAGGCCATAGGAAAAAGGCTCAAGGGAAAAAAAAGGGTCCCGGGAAAAAAAAGGCTCCCGGGAAAAAAAAGGCCAGGAAAAAAAACGCCCCTGGTAAAAAAAGAAGGAAATGTGAGCAAACAACGTTATCGTGGCTTTCTAGGTCTGTTTTTTGAGATGGATTTTTGCCCGAAATGGGAAGTTCTCTTTTGGGGGGTTTTAAGAAAAAAATCCTAAGAAAGAAATTGTAATTAATGTTGTAATTAATCCCTCTGTAATTTAAAGGAACAGGGAAACTCCGAAGCTTAAGCTTCGTTATTTTGGTTTACGTATTTAAGGTACTGAGTTGATTTTAGGAGATTCGTGACTTGTACTTTAGTGATTACTTTCTCCCAAGAACTGTACGTACATGATAAACCACCTTATGGAAGTTTAACGTCGGGTTACTTGAAATTTCAAGGATATTTTTCTTACTCGTCGAACCCAATAGATTTAGCGTTTTCTTCCATAAACATAAATAAATTGAATTATTGATGTAATTTGTTACTACCTATATAAAAAATGCAAGACTATTGCTGCGTATTTGGAATTTCGTTAATGTCTACATCCGAAGGCTGCATTAATTACGTTGCTCAAAAAAAAACACACAGTATAGAGGTACGTCACCTTCACTCCACAGGTTACGAGTATGATGCGACGTCAAACAGCGGACGTCGGTAGAAAAAAGTCAGCACCGCGTCAATAGCCAAGTGTTCAATGGATTTAATGGCGGAAAACATCACTTGCGTCCTGGCACCTGTCTTTTCCACCCATTCAATATATTAATTTTAAAAGTCTCTGTATTTTTCTTACAGTATGTTTGGAATTCTAAAGTACTTTTTATAAAGTTTTTTCAACGCAGTTATTCATAAAATGCATATTTTTAAAGCATGTTTTTATAAATATATTCCGTAATAATATGCTCTATAACATGTGTTATATAAAGTATATTTTAAAGTATAATTTTTCAACGTTCACTGTAAATGTCAATGGCCCGCTGTAATTTCTGATTATCTTGGAATGAGTAAGATCAAACCACGCGACTAACACCGCTGGGTGAACACCAACAACTAACTGTGTAACTGTACCGGACCTTCCTGGGCTGCCCCGCACACTCTTGTTGGCCTAATCAAAAAGCCATGAATACGTGTGGGGGGCCAATCTGAACTTAAGAAAATTGCATGTAACTGCCCCATATGTGTGTATGTACTCGCCTAATTGCGTTGCAGGGGTCGGAGACTCGCTCCTGTCCCCGTGTGTGTGTGTGTGTGTGTGTGTGGTGTGTGTGTGTGTGTGTACTCACCTAGTTGAGGTTGCAGGGGTCAAGTCCAAGCTCTGGTACCGCTCTTCACTGGTAGCTTCTTAGGTCTCTCCCTGAACGAGAGGGCTTATCATACCTCTGCTTAAAGCTATGTATGGATCCCTGCCTCCACTACCGCTTCCCAACTATTCCAGTTACTGATTACTCTGTCGGCGAAGAAATACTTTCCTAACATCCCTGTGATTCATTTGTGTCTTCACTTCCAACTGTTGCTGTGTCCCATCTCTGGAAAAACATCTGTCTCTTGTCCACCTTGTCAATTCCTCTCGGTATTTTGCATATCGTTATCAGGTTCCTCCCTATCTCTCCTGTTCCTCCAGTGTCGTCAAGAGGTTGATTTCCTATTAACCTCCCCTGTAGGACATACCTCTTAGATCTGGGACTAGTCTTGTGCAATACCTTTGCACTTTCTCTAGTTTCTTTAGTGCTTGGCTAGGTGTGGGTTCCAAAACTGGTGCGCATATCAATCTGGGCTTACGTACACGGTGTACGGTTCCTGAACGATTCCTTATTAAGGTGTCGGAATGCTGTTCTGAGGTTGGCTTGGCCGGCCCTATGTGCAGCGTTATTTGGTGGATGTGCGCTTCAGGAGGATGTGCCTGGTGGTATTACTCACCAAGATCTTTTTCCTTGAGTGAGGTTTGTAGTCTCTGGTCCCTAGACTGAACTCGTTCTGCGGTCTTCTTTGCCCCAGCTCCAATCTCATGACTTTACCACTTGGCGGGATTGAACTCAGGAGCCAATTGTGGACCAGGTCTGCAGCCTGTCCAAGATCCCTTTGTAGTTCTGCCTGGTCTTCGATCGAATGAATTCTTTCATCAACTTCACGTCATCTGCAAACAGGGACCCTCAGAGTCTATTCCTGCTGTCATGTCGTTCACAAAATACCAGAAAACAGCACTGGTCCTTGACTGGACCCCTGTGGGACCCCGTGGTCACAGGTGCCCACTCTGAACACCTCGCCTCGGTGCCATGACTCGCTGCTGTCATTCCTGACAAGTATTCCTGCTTCATTGTAGTGCCTTCCTTGTTATCTCTGCTTAGTCCTCCAGGTTTTGCACTAAATCTCTTGTGTGGAAATCTTGTCAAACGCCTTCTCGCAGTCCAAGAATATGCAATTCCACCCACCACTCTCTCTCTTGTCTTTACTGCTGTCACCATGTCATAGAACTCCAGTTGGTTTGTGACACAGGGATTTCCGTCCCTGAAACCATGTTGGCTGCTGTTGAGGAGATCCATTCCTTTCTACGTGTTCCACCACTCTTCTCCTGATAATCTTCTCATGATTTTGCAACAATATATTTCAGTGGACACTGGTCTGTAGAGTAGTGCTCATGTCTGTTCCTTTTCTAAATAATTGTGGGAAAAAAACCTTTATTTTTAAAAAAACATTTGCTGTCTTCTTGCCTCAGGCAATCTCCTGTTTCGATAGATGTATTGAATATTGTTGTTAGGGGTACACATAGCACCTCTGCCTCCCTCTCTAGGACCCATGGAGAGATGTTATTGGCCCCATTGCCTTTGAGGTATCTAGCTCATCAGAACACCTTCTTCTTCCTCGGTTGTTTGCCACTGATGTCAGCACTTGGTGGTGATGCCCCACCTCGTCTTTCTGGGCCCCTTCTGTCTCCTCTGTAAACACTTCTTTGAATATCTTGAGTTCCTCACATAGCTACACGGGTCATTTCTTGATGTCTCTCCTCCTTCCTTCCTTAGCCTGATTACCTGGACCTTGACTGTTGTTTCTTCCTCCTGATGTGGCTGTATAACAGCTTCGGGTCAGATTTGGCTTTCGCTTGCTATGTCGTCTTTCATATTTTCGTTGGGCACTCCCTCTTATCTGTGCATATTCGTTCTAGGCTCTTACGACTGCTCTCTTATTCTCCTGGGTCCCTTCTGCTTCTATATTTCTTTAATTCCGTAGCCCACACTTGGTTTTTGCCTCCTGCCACCTTTGGGTTGAAACCATGGGCTTCATTCTGGCTTTTCTTATTCCTGTTACCCTTGGGTAACAAAACCTCTCCTCAGCCTCCTTGCATTATTGTTGCTACATATTCCATCACTCATTAGCTGGCTTCCCTGCTAATGTCCCACTGAACCTCATCAGGCAGTTCATCATTCTTGTGTAGTCCCCTTTCTTGTAGTTTGGCTTCTTTCGTTGGCCTTCTGCTTCCCCTCCGTTGTAGCTTACTGTATTCGAAGCTTAAAACACATGATCACTGGACCCAAGGGGTCTCCATATGTGATGTCCTCGATATCTGCCACTACTTCAAGGTGATACTAAGTCCAGTCTTGCTGGTTCATCCTTTTCTCTCTCTCTTGTAGTGTACCTTATGTGATGTGTACATGTTTTTTCAGTAGGGTTTTCAGTACCACCTCCATCATCTTAGCCCTCCATGTATCTTGGCCCCATGGGCTCCAGAGTTCCCCAATCGATCTCCTTGTGGTTAGTCACCCATGATCAGATGCTTTGCCCTGCATGCATAAGCTCTTCTGGCATCTTGCAGCCAGTGTGTCACCATCGCTCTATATGCTCTCGTCGTACTCTTGCCTTGGCTCCTGCTGTTCTGTGGTGGGTTATACATCACTGCTATTACCACCTTGGGACGCCAGAGTGAAGCGTTCCCGCTTTGTAATCACTTTCTTCTCCGCTGTCTCCTCTCTCCAGGACTCATCAAAAATTCCATCGGTTTTTGTCAGCAATGCACTCCTCCAAACCCCCCTGTTCCCTCTGTCTTCTTGAGGATTCTGGTATCCCGTTGGAAGATGGCATCCTTTATATACCTGTAAGCTTGGTTTGTGAGAGCGATGATGATTCCGGTGATGCTCTTTGACTCTTCGTGCGCCACTCCTCCCACTAATTTGTTATTCCATCCGCTTGTGTGTGTGTGTGTGTTGTGTGTGTGTATGTGTGTATGTATGTTATATATATATTATATATATATATATATATATATATATTATATATATATATATAATATATATATTATATTTATATATACATCTATATTATACACAATAAGGTAACAGTAAAACAGGTGATAGTAGAATATGCAAAACAACCACCTGTGAAAGAAAGTGAAAATTTCAAGCGCTTCGGACTTCTTACATTATCAAGGGGAACTATATATTTATATATATATCTATATATATATATATATATAGATATATTATATATATAGATATATATCATACATACATACATACATACATACATACATACATACATACCTACATACATTACATATGAAATTAGAATTCGGTTATTTAAAATTTTATGCATTATATGATAGTTTTTCACTGAAATGGTTTAAATAAAATGTTAATTTTGCCGCTAAAACCTGACTTTGAAAACCTTATACGAGCTTTTGTATTAGTTTTACTATTATTCGCCCTTTTCAATTCTTGTCTTTCTGTTTGAAATAAAATATAATTTATTTCTGTTTGTTGAAGAGTCCTTCTATGAACATTAATAACTGCATTTACTCATCATCAGATGATTGTATTCTGGCTGTCTAACCTAGGAGGTGTTCCTTCATCACTAAACTTTGTATTTAACTTATTTCGGGTGAATTTATTGCAGATAAATTGACAATAGTTAAGTTGTAATAAAGTTGGTAGAATTACCGACAATATGTAAAGTAAAAGGACACAAGTGCAACTAATGTGACATTTATTGTGGCAACGTTTCGCTCTCCAGGAGCTTTATCAAGCCATTACAAACAATACATGGACACAGAGGGTATATAAAGGCTCAGAGTGAGGTGCTACCTGGAGTTTACCTGGAGAGAGTTCCGGGGGTCAACGCCCCCGCGGCCCGGTCTGTGACCAGGCCTCCTTGAGGTAAGAGCAAATAAACAAGAACAAGAACTAGAAAGAAAATAGAAGAAAACCCAAAGGGGTGTGTATATATATGCTTGTACATGTATGTGTAGTGTGACCTAATTGTAAGTAGAAGTAGCAAGACGTACCTGAAATCTTGCATGTGTATGAGAAGAAAAAAGGACACCAGCAATCCTACCCATCATGTAAAACAATTTACAGGTTTCGTTGTACACTCACTTGGCAGGGCCGGTAGTACTCCCTGGGGCGTTGCTGTCTACCAAACCTACTACCTACTACTAGTTAGGTAAACATTTTTCGATGTTCAGTGTGGTGGTAGTAGTAGTAGTGTAAAAGTAATAACAATATGACAGAGCAATTAATTAGACAATGAATAAAAGCTTTTTATATCTTTTACTATGTTCGAATTAATTGCTCTAATCATATTTGTATTACTTTTGTCATACTACTACTACTACTATACTACTACTACCATCTACTGAACATCGAAATGTGACCTCACTAGTTATTGTCACCGCATCTGAGCCTTTATATACCCTCTGTGTCCATGTATTGTTTGTAATGGCTGATTAAAGCTCCTGGAGAGCGAAACGTTGCCACGATAAATATGTCAAATTAGTTGACTTGGTCCTTTTACAATAGTTAAGTTAAGGCTAAATTCGAAGTTATTGCTGAAGTTCGCCTTTTTGATGGGGGACATTGTTGTAGCTGTTTGATAATGTTGCAACTTGTAGCTGGTCAGGACGCTCCAATGGTAGTGATGTGTTAGTCGCCAGAGTTTTTTTTGTTTTAATGGTCTCGTTCTGAGAAATTGTTGGAAACTGAATTTGTCTATGTTCGTGGTGCTGCAAGTACTCCCGAGGCTGTGATGTTTTCCTCATTAGTTGAGAGGGTTATTAGGTAACAAAGAGGGGCATTATGAAAAGGGTATGTATTAAGAATGGTGGATTTTGGATTGGATGAGAAGTAACCTAATAGGAGAATGCATAAGGAAGGGAGTGGCAGTTTACCTGGAGACCTGGAGAGAGTTTCCGGGGGTTCACGCCCCGGAGGGGCCGGTCTGGGCCAGACCTCTGGTAGATCAGAGCCTGATCAATCAGCTGTTCTGCTGGCTGCACGCCAACCAACGTACGAGCCACAGCCCGGCTGATCAAGAAAACTGACTTAGGTGCTTGTCCAGTGCCAGCTGAGCTGCCAGGGGTCGGTTGGTAATCCCCTTCTGTGTGTGGGAGGCAGTTGAACAGTCTCGGGCCCTGACACTTATTGTATGGTCGCTTACGTGCTAGTGACATCCCTGTTTTCATTGGGGGGATGGTGCATCGTCTGCCAAGTCTTTTGCTTTCGTAGTGAGTGATTTTCGTGTGCAAGTTCGGTACTAGTCCCTCTAGGATTTTCCAGGTGTATTTAATCATGTATCTCTCCCTCCTGCGTTCCAGGGAATACAGGTTTAGGAACCTCAAGCGCTCCCAATAATTGGGGTGTTTTATCTCCGTTATGCGCGCCGTGAAAGTTCTCTGTACATTTTTCTAGGTCGGCAATTTCACCTGCCTTGAAAGGTGCTTTTAGTGTGCACAATATTCCAGCCTAGATAGAACAAGTGACCTGAAGAGTGTCATCATGGGCTTGGCCTCCCTAGTTTTGAAGGTTCTCATTATCCATCCTGTCATTTTTCTAGCAGATGCGATTGATACAATGTTATGGTCCTTGAAGGTGAGATTTCCCCCGACATGATCACTCCCAGGTCTTTGACGTTGGTGTTTCGCTCTATTTTGTGGCCAGAATTTGTTTTGTACTCTGATGAAGATTTAATTTCCTCATGTTTACCATATCTGAGTAATTGAAATTTCTCATCGTTAAACTTCATATTGTTTTCTGCAGCCACTAAAAGATTTGGTTGAGTCGCCTGGGCTTTGCGTGTCTGCAATGAAGACACTGTCATGCAGATTCGGGTGTCTCTGAAAAGGAAGACACGGTGCTGTGGCTGCTCCTTGTCTATGCGGATATGAGGATGAGGAACAAGAGGGGCGAGTACTGGCCTTGTGGAACAGAGCTTTTCACCGTAGGCCTCGGACTTTACTCTGTTGAGGGGATACTCTTGTGTTTTTTTGTGGGGAAAAATTTATAGTCCATGCCCTATTTTTCTGTTATTCCTTTAGCAACTTTTGTGCGCTTTTAGCCATGGTCACCTTGTCGAGGCTTTTGCAAAGTCGAAAATTTACTCTGCTTCTTTTTGCTTCTAGGCTTTTAGGCCTTGTCTAGTGACCCAAATAGTTGAGACAGACAGGGCGCCCTGTTCTAAACCCATGTTGCCCTGGGTTGTGTAACTATGGGTTTCTGTTGGGTGGTGATCTTGCTTCTTAGGACCCTTTAAAAAGTTTTTTATGTATGGGATGTTAGGCTTTGGTCTGTAGTTCTTTGTGTTGCTTTACTGCCCCTTTGTGGAGGGGGGCTTGTCTGTTTTTTTAGAAAATGGGGGGACGACCCCGGTCCATGCCCCCTCTTTAGGAGGGAAAAGGGGCTCGTGATAGGGGTTCTTGCGTTCTTGATAAACACAGAGTTCCAGATCGGCCCCGGGGGCGAGTGCAGGGCTGTCATTTCGCCCTTTAAAGTCATTTGGCGTCAGGTAACATTGGATAGGCCTCTCATAAAAAATTTTTTTGTCTTCGATCTCAGTTGGTTAGCGGCTTGCTGAAACTGAGTCATATTGGGACTTGGTAGTCACTCATTTCCTTGCTGTAATTCTGTGTGGGGACCCATCTTTTTTAAAGGGGGGGCCCCAAATTGGACGTTGTTCTCGATTTTGATTTGGCATAGGAGAAGAAATTTTTGGGGTTTTTTTCGATTTCTTTTTATGGCTTTTAGTTTTTCCCCGCGTTTCCTGACTCCAAAAGGATTTTTTAGCTTAAAGTCGATGTTGCTATTTTTGCCCGTTCTCCTACGTATTTCAGATATATAGTGAGTGGGTTTTGGTAGATTTTTAATGAGCTTTACTTTTGGGGAAGAGGTAGCTCAGAGAAAACTATGAAAGGGGGCACCCGGGTGAACTACGACGAGGATTGAGTGGAATACAAGGTGGAATACATGCAATGAGTTATCAATGAGTAGGGAAGATTCTAGAGGGTAGCGAGTTTTATTCGGGGGGAGAAGCATGATCTAAAGGGAGACTATGACTGAGTTACGCGGGACTATGAATGAGGTACAATGAGACTATTATTGGGGTTATTAAAAGGGGCAACGAGTGAGTTACAAGTTGGCTGCAAAATGGCTACTAGGAGTTATGAAGGGGTTTTTCAAATTAGCAAACGTGTGGACTACAGGGGGGATGGAGATAATCCAAAGTGTTTTAAAAGGGGATATTAGTGAGTTACAAAGAATCTACAAGTAGTCTAGGAGAGGGCTATAAGAAGGTACTCGTGGAATGCAAATGCTAGTGAGTTATGAGGCAATTACAAACGAGGCTCCTACGAATACTACAAGATACGACAAGGTGCTGTAAAGAGAGCTAGGGACACAGGCTGAAAATCGAAATCACTGGCTACCTTTCTCTTACAAGTACACATGTTCCTAACAGATTAAACCAAGTTAGCGTGGACATTGACAACAGTTAACCAAGAAATCTTTTAAGACAGGAAAGCGATATTTATTAAACCTTTAAAAATGGACACGGGGCCGCAGAATTAAAAAAGGGGTAAATGGGTTAACAAGCTAACTCATTAGTGGGCAGATTACTGGAATCAATAATATCATGAAAAGAATGAGAGAATAAAGCGCATCTTTTTGGAGAAGGCTTGACAGAATGAGCAAGTTCACTCTAGGTGCCAATACTTGACTGAATGTAACCGTAAATTGATGATAAATAAAGATATGGGTGTGTGGACATAGAAAGCAAAGATCATCATGTTATTCTGGATATTTTTTTTCCTAAAAACAAGACATAATATCGTAAGACATTTACGGTTTTGGTAGCTACTGATAAAACATAAGTGATAGCGTAAATAGTGATTAGAATGTTTGATAGGGGAAAACAGGTACACGAAGCACAAATGGAAGTTAGACATGTGAGGGAAGAGGGATGTCAGAAAGTATTTCTTCAGTCTTATGGTGGTCAGGAAATGGAATGACCTGGGATAAGAATTAGTGAAGGCAGGTTTCATATATAACTTTAAGAGTAGATATGACAGAACCCTCGAGTCTAGGAGGGAGTGAATCCGGCAAGTGGAAAGTTAAGGGGTAATTCTGGAAGATATGACATGATTCTTGCTACCAAATAATGGTGGATATATAAAAATTAGTATGAACAAGCGAGTTTGCATAAGGCTAAAATGAAGAGACTTATCAAAGAATCAAAATGGGGCACTGGTAAAAACGGTATTTGATACCCACAGGTTGTTGGAAAATGAGATAACTTGCAAACACTTGACTCACGAAATCGTTATGACACGACTGCAAACAAACCCGATCACTCTCAAAGCTCCAGAAACCCACCCCGGTTTTATCCCGCCCGTGGTATGGTTTGCAAACACTTTTTTCATTTGGTCAGAAAAAGTTTTCGGTCCGAGGACCTTGGCACATTCACTACATTTGGTGTGACCAAGGACTTAGGACCGAAACTTTTCCCGTGATATGTTTTAGTTGTTACAAATTGAGCCTTTTTAAAACAATATCAGGCCCTTGCTCTAAATGACTCGATATTACACAGAAGATAGAATAAAAACCCGGACCCTCCAAGTTCAATTACCGGCGGAGTGGTAACATTTCGACGTGTTTCCTTACACCTGTTGTCTTGTTCACCTAGCAGCAAATAGGTACTGGGTGTTAGTCGATGGTGTGGGTCGTAATCCCGGGGGACAAGATTGAGACCACAATGGAAATAAGTTAGACAGTTCTCGATGACGCACTATCTTGGGTTATCTTGGGTGGCTAACCCACCGGGGGTTTAAAATCCGAACGAAATCTTTATCTAATCCCACTAGAGGTCTACCTTTCCAAAAATACTTACTAATGTTTAATAATTTGATTTCAACATATGCAATTTTTGGTGAGCCGAAGTTAACAGGCATTTGAAACATAAATGTTTATTGCCAAGAAAGGTTCAGTTTGTAGGTTTTTATAAATTTAAAGTAACAGAATCCAAGGTTTTACTAAAAAACCCGCATTACTTTCCGTGCGCCTATAACAATCCCCCTGTTTACCCC
>NC_069408.1:77536343-77575862 GCF_026875155.1 Cherax quadricarinatus
CACACGCGCGCGCGAGCACAGATCAGAAATATATTTTCATTCTGCTTATTACCCAGAAAACACCTTTGATGAATAGACTAAACTTCCCGGTTTACCTAACCTGAAACAAGTAAGTCTTACCTGCTGTCAAGAAGAAGGGAAGGAGGGAGGGGGGTCTTACCTGCTGTCAAGAAGAAGGGAAGGAGGGGGGGGTCTTACCTGCTGTCAAGAAGGGAAGGAGGGAGGGGGGTCTTACCTGCTGTCAAGAAGAAGGGAAGGAGGGAGGGGGTCTTACCTGCTGTCAAGAATAAGGGAAGGAGGGAGGAGGGGCCTTACCTGCTGTCAAGAGGAAGGGAAGGAGGGAGGGGGGGGCCTTACCTGCTGTCAAGAAGAAGGGAAGGAGGGAGGGGGGTCTTACCTGCTGTCAAGAAGAAGGGAAGGAGGGAGGGGGGTCTTACCTGCTGTCAAGAAGAAGGGAAGGAGGGAGGGGGCTTTACCTGCTGTCAAGAAGAAGGGAAGGAGGGAGGGGGGGTCTTACCTGCTGTCAAGAAGAAGGGAAGGAGGGAGGGGGGGGGCTTACCTGCTGTCAAGAAGAAGGGAAGGAGGGAGGGGGGTCTTACCTGCTGTCAAGAAGAAGGGAAGGAGGGAGGGGGGGCCTTACCTGCTGTCAAGAAGGGAAGGAGGGAGGGGGGTCTTACCTGCTGTCAAGAAGAAGGGAAGGAGGGAGGGGGGGCGCCTTACCTGCTGTCAAGAAGAAGGGGAGGAGGGAGGGGGGTCTTACCTGCTGTCAAGAAGAAGGGAAGGAGGGAGGGGGGCCTTACCTGCTGTCAAGAAGAAGGGAAGGAGGGAGGGGGGTCTTACCTGCTGTCAAGAAGAAGGGAAGGAGGGAGGGGGGTGCCTTACCTGCTGTCAAGAAGAAGGGAAGGAGGGAGGGGGGTCTTACCTGCTGTCAAGAAGAAGGGAAGGAGGGAGGGGGGGGCCTTACCTGCTGTCAAGAAGAAGGGAAGGAGGGAGGGGGGGTCTCCTAGAATGCTCCAAGAGAATTCATATGAGAACTGGAATTGACAAGGGATCGATTATGGAAGAGTGAATGAAAAGGCCCATGGAAAAAAGCCCATGGGAAAAAAAGCCCATGGGAAAAAAGGCCCATGGGAAAAAAGGCTCATGGGAAAAAAGGCCCATGGGAAAAAAGGCCCATGGTAAAAAAGGCCCATGGGAAAAAAGGCCCATGGGAAAAATGCCCAGGGAAAAAAGGCCCAGGGGAAAAAAGGCCCAGGGAAGAAAAGACCCAGGGAAAAAAAGACCCATTGGAAAAAAGGCCCATGGGTAAAAAGGCCCATGGGAAAAAGGCCCAGGGAAAAAAGGCCCAGGGGAGAAAAGGCCCAGGGAAAAAAGGCCCAGGGAAGAAAAGACCCAGGGGAAAAAAGGCCCATGGGAAAAATGGCCCAGGGGAAAAGTTCAATGGAAAAAAGGCTCATGGGAAAAAAGGCTCCTGGGAAAAAAGGCTCATGGGAAAAAAGGCCCATGGTAAAAACGCCCGTGGTAAAAAAAGAAGGCAATGTAGAGCAACATCACTCGATACTCAGTGGCTTTCTAGGTACTGTTAGTTGAGATGGATTTTTTTTTTTTTTTTTTATATTTTATTTAAAACATCATAAATACAAGGCTGCTTAAAAATTAAATAGCATCACCATACATAATCCATAGAGTACAACGAGGTACACACCATAAATACCAATCTTTAACTAATACGTATAGATATATACGACAAACACACCATAAAATGCATACGTACGTTTCACTAAACACACACAATACCAAAAGATATAACTGCGTAACAAATATAACACTGGTGGAAACACCACTTAACCCATTATAACCCACATGCACATCATACAAACATGTTACATTGATGTTTAAACAATAGTTTATGTAATTTGCATACAAAATATAAAATTGTTTATAGAAATTCCAACTTTAAGACACAAATTAAATTAAATTTACTCAACACAAATTCATTAACAAATAAATATTATATAAATTGACGACCCATTTTAAATCACCCGCAAATTTCCATCCATTCCATAAGTTTTCCCTTTCTTGATACCTAAAAAAACTACTTTGAATCAAAAAAACAAAAATCAAATGTTGCTACATATTTTATAGGATAAAATTTGGATAACTCGGGGTAATGTAACACGTGTTATATCCCTTTAATTTTTGGTGACTCACAAATAGATTGAACAGTAAGGGGGAAGGGGATAAAACATGCATATATACACATACATACACATACAAAGGCATAAAAATATATATATAAAAATATATATATAAAAATATATATAAAATTAATAAAGTATATATAAAAAATAAAAATAATAAAAAACCAAAAAACATAAAACCCATAAAACACCCAAACACATACACACATTACATATAAAACCATAATATGAAACTTTCCTATGCCCAAAAATCTAAACCCTCCAAAACCACAGTCAAAACAAAAAAAAAGAAAACTAGTGACCAAGAATACAACGACCCTTTAAACAAAAAAGGAAGAAACAAAAAATAACAAATTATAAAAAAAAACCCCATTTCTTTTTTGTAAAACAAAAGGTACAATAAGTAACCCTAAACCCTGAATCAACAACCACAAAAATCCTTTAAAACAAAAAAACTTTCATCCCCAAACTAAATTTTCACGCAACTCACAATTCCCCCCCCCCAAGAGACGACCCAGCAATTGCCCATTTACCAACACGACAACTTTTTGGGCTTTGGCCCGAATTTTTTTAACCCAAAATTTCACAAGGTTTAAAAGTGGGGTTTTTTTAAAACCGCCCCAAAAAACCCTTATCCCCCCCTCCTCCCAAACAATTCCCTATTCCAACACTTTGGGTACGATAAAACGTTTTTTGCAAGGCCAAAAACGCCTTCTTTCCCCTCACGACCCCTTTTTTCCCCCCCCGCTTTTCCCCACGAAATAAAATGTAATCCCGATAATTTTAATTTCAAAAGGGCCCTTCAACGTCCGGGGGCAAAACCACCGATTCGAATTTTAACGCACGAAAGGAACTGCACTCCTCTCCCCCCCCCACCCCCCCGAAACCACCCAAAACCCCAACCAACTCCTGACATCTTCTAAACCTTCGCAAAAAATAGCCCAACGTGAAAAGCCGTGTCCCCCCCCACCACAAAACCCACACCCCCTCCCACCACACTTTTCGGGATCGTATTATTGCCCCGAGGGGCAAAAAAACCATGAAAAAAAAGGGGGAAAACATGATTTCCCAGGGAAAACCCGGGCCAAAAATTTTCAACTTCTAAATCGGACCAAAAAATTTTCCCCGATTACATGGGGAAAAAACCTTCTACTGGAGCGCGCAGGGGCCCCCTAAAACCCAAATTTAAAAAACCCTTATCAATTTTCCCCCCCTTTTTCCTTTTACCATCAACAAAGCTCGAAAGTACAATCTAAAAACCCCTTTAAATCCTTTCCCCCCAAATTAACCATTTTTTTTCACCCTCGTATATCTTGGTCTATTTTTCCCGCCACCCACCCCCCACGCCAAAACCTCCCATTTTAAGAAAAACACTTTTTAAACCCTACCTTTAAGCCAAACCCCAAAACCCTTTCCTCGACGTACGGGTAACATAACAACCTCACTTTTTAAACCCAATCACAAACCCCGATCCCCCCCAGAAAAGGGGAAATACTCTTTTCAATATTCCATTGATTTGCTGTTCCTTTTAAATTGGGGAAAACACCCGGGAACGTCCCCAAAACCCTTTCTATACAAAAAACGTTAACAACAATCCACGTTTTGGGGCCCAAATGAGATTTGGGGGCCCCAAAACACCCGACGACCAAAGACCTTTTCCCCAAATCCTTAAATGAATTTTTTCCCCCCGCGCCACATCCAAAACGTCTCTATAAAAAAAACCGCAAATCTTTAAAGAAACGCATTTTTTGTTAACCACGTTAAAACTCGCCATTTCCACCCCCTTTTTTTTTCCCCGGGACCCAAACCCCCGATCATCACTTTTCACATTTCCCCTTTATTTCACTGGCAACTTCCAAAACACAACGCCCCCAACATCTTTTCCCAAACCCCTTTCATAGAAAATTCGTTTTACAAAACCAAAACATTCCCTTTTCATCCACATAAAACCCATTTAAAGCCGGCCAACAAAACCCCCTTCCCCACCCCCCCCCCAACCCCCACCCCCCCGGGGAAATAACTGTGCCTCAACCTTTCCCGTAAAAGGGAACCCCGAAAAAAATGCAAAATAAGATCTGTACATTTGGGGAACCCTTGGCTTAAACCCTACCCCCCTCAAAGGCCGTCCCCCCTACAATAACCCCTTTATTTGTAAACCCCCATCCTTGCCCCCCTTATACAGATGTTAACCCAAACCCAAAATA
This sequence comes from Cherax quadricarinatus, assembly GCF_026875155.1. Taxonomy (NCBI): domain Eukaryota; kingdom Metazoa; phylum Arthropoda; class Malacostraca; order Decapoda; family Parastacidae; genus Cherax; species Cherax quadricarinatus. Next base: position 77,540,749 of record NC_069408.1, read on the forward strand.
TTTCTTCTCCATAACCCGCTCCGAAGAATAAATCTTTAATGCACCTCTTTCCCCCTCAAACAAAAAGGCCCGGCCCCGCCAGGGCCAAGGGCCCGTAAACCGCCCCCTCCCCCCCCCCTTTTTACCCCAAAAAAACTACTTAAAGCCCGTGACCTTCTTTAAAATTTGAACCCGGCCCGGCAAACCCCAAAATGCGATGGGGAAAAAACCCCCCCACCCCCGGGATTTTACCCATTAACCCCAAAATTTTTTGCGAAAAATTTTTAAGGGCCCGCAAAAACAACGGGTATCGCCCTATACTTTTCCCCAAGGGTTTTGGGGGCCCTTTGCCTTTCGGGGCCAACACCACAAAAGCCTTTTTGCTTATCCCCTAACGTAACCCCTTTTCCCCCCATACAATTTAAAAAAATCTTTCCATGAACTTCCCAACAACTCCCCCAAAGCTGCAAAAAAATTCCCCCCGGAAAAAACCCCAAAACCCCGGGACTTACCCTTCCTCATTCCCTGTAAAGCAAAATTTTAATTTCCCCTCAGTAATAACCCCACCCAATTTCCTTCCTATCACTGGAAACCCCAAAAACACCCAGCATACTGCACACCTTAAATTTTTAATTTCCACTTTTAACCACGCCACTACTAGTCCAGTGTTTTTTTTACCATGTAAACCGCATATTCACTCATAGCTTTTGTGTTTCGTATCCTTGACCTGCCTAAAGATTCCCATCGTCTCTTTTTCCCCCAAGCTCGGGATTGCCGGGGACGCCTCCCTTTTTCTTTTTGTTTTCCCAAAACACACGCGGGTGGCCCCACTCCCCCCCAAAAAATTCTTCAAAACCTGCTTGCCCCCCCCACCGCTTGAAAACCGGGGTCATTATCAACGTTCGCAAGCTCTCTTTATGTCCAATTTCTCGTCCCATTGGGGGAAACAAACCAAATAAACCGATCCCTGCCCATAAAAACTTTGTAAAAAAGGTCCTCTAAATAAATTTTGCTACCCCAAAATTTTTTTAAATGTTTTAAACCCTACCCTCCCTCACATAAAAGGACTTTTTTCCTTCCTTTGCCACCCGAATCCCACCCCTTACCAAAGTCTTCCCCCCTCCTGAGCTTTTCCCCGAAAAACTCATTCCCCCCAGCATGAAAAACCCCCCAACCCTTCCTCATCACTAAAACCAAATAATATTTTAAAATTTTCCCAAAAATTCCCCATAAAATTTTTGGCCATTTCCCCCCTCCCAAAACCCCACCTCCAATAAAAAACGCCCAAAGATCTGACAAGACCGTCTTTCCCCCCGAAATTTAAAAAACTTTTCCAAATTTTCTCCCTTTTGGGGAAAAAAAAAAATACACTCTGTCTAACCTTGCAAACATATCCCCTTCTGAAAAAAAAGTATGTTCGTTTCCCACCCCCCTCCCCCAAACACATCTCTTAACATAAACATTTCCCCCAAAAAAATTTCTGAGAGGTGCAGAGACACAAACCCGGCCCCCTTTTTGGGGTTTGACGTCCCGCCGCCCCTTTTGATCAAAGTTCCCATTTACCCCCCCTATCGCTACTTCCGGGAAACCACGCAAAAAAAAAACAAAGGGCCCCCACACACAAAAATCCGTTCGAACCTTTGGTCATTCTCCGCAGGGGGATAGACCCTTACCAAGGATACAAGGGTTCCCCATCCAAGCCCTTTCCCCTCGCAACACCCTCCCCCCCACCCCCCTCACATCTCTGAACACAAAACGGGCTCCCTCCCCTTTTATTTAAAAGACCCACAAACCCCCTTTCAAAAGACTATTGGGAGGGGCGTACGTATAACCTGCAAACCTGCAACACTTCTCCCTTTTTTAAATTTGTTCTTGAAAAGGGAAAAGAACACCCAAATTTTTATGTTTTTCAAAGAAAAATACTCAACCAATCTCTCTTTTAAACTAGTACACAAACCTTAACAATTTGCAAAGTCATACACCAAAAGGCCCGTTATATAATTTTTCCACCCTTTTCCCCCTTCCCCTCCCCTGGTTCACCACTTGAATTTTTTTACCCTCCCATGTGTCCTTTTTTTAAAAGTACCTTCCCAAATTTGCCTCCCTTCTTGCAAGGCGTCCCCCCATGAACCCCCCCCCCCCCCACCCCCCCCTTCCACCCATCCTCTCAGTTTTTTTCCCAGTCCTCGTGCCGGGGGTCATACGTCAACCGAATTTTGACGTAAACTGCCCTTTTCCCGGAACGTTTTCCAATCCTCCAAAAACAAGATCCGGGAGCTCCGGTTTTGGGGGGTTAACCTCAAAAATCCACCTCACAATGAGGTAATTAAAATCTCCCATGTCCCAATCTCCCTCGTCCTTCTGCGGGGTCTCGTAATTTTTGACAATCCCGGACTCAGAAAAATCTCCACTAAAAGCCTTTTCCCAAAACGGAGCTTCCCCCCACTTGCGGGGGGACCCAAAGGGCCTTTAAAAACTTCGCTTAAAATTTCCCCACCGACCCTTCGTCCCCTCGAAACCAAACCGAACACCTCATGGGCCCGGGGACCCAAACCAGTAGATGGTTATCGGGAACGAACTAGTCAGGCACAGGGGAAGGGGCCACTCTTTATTTTTGAAAAAAACCCGTTTTCCCCCATCTTTACCCCCAAACGACCCCGGGCCCCCCCTTTGACAACGATGCTCCCCCTTCAACAGGGTTTACTTTGGGGGTAAAAGTCCCTTCCTTTCACAGGTTTTTGTCACGCTCTGTTCTTTCACAAAGCCGGCCCCCTATGTTTTCAAAACTTCCACAAAAGCGACACGTACGGGCCCCGTCCAGGGTATAAAACCATTACCTGTTCCAAAATCTGAAGATTTCAAAATTTACGGTATGGGGTTTGGGGCAACGTCATCTTAAAGGGTTTAATGTACCTCCCGGGATACCCCTTTTACAAACCCCTTAAACCACTTTCCCCTGGGGCAAATGCCAAAAGTTCCCTATTTCTCAAATACGTTTTCTGATGTCATCTTTCGTTTGCCTCGAAGGGGGCATTCCTCAATTTTTTCCAGGGATAAAATCGAAAACCCCGTCCCCCAGTCCACCCCGCACAGATAGTAACTCAAAAAAACACATCCCTTTAAAGGGGGGTAACCACCGAAACCCTAAACCTTCGCAGCAAGCATTTTCCCCAAAAACCTAAAGGCTCCCGTTTCAGCGCTACCCCCCCTACAATTCACTTTTCTTTTATGCCCCCTATGTCCCCTGATTAACTTGGGGAAAGTATTTGAAAGGGGGTGAACTAGTGTTAAACGCACCTCGAAGCATTTTAAAACCAAAATGTTTTAAAGCGTTTTTGCGATAACAAACCGCCATCTTCAACACCCTTTAATTTTTTCCCAAACGGGTCAACAGAGACCCCAAAAACCACCTCCCGGCCCCCTGCGTCCCGGTTTTAACCCGAGGAGCGTCAGGGGGAAGGGGGGTTTTAAAACACCCAAAAACGAAGCAGACAATGGGTGGGGATGGGTTTTTCAGAAAAAGGTAAATTCTCTTTTGGGTGTTAAAGAAAAAAATCAAATAAAGAAAGAAATTTGTAAATTAAAATTTTTTAAATTTTAAACCTCGAAATTTTAAAAGAACGGGATGTTAGGGGAAAAATAGGTGTTTAAGTGGGGTTAAGGTTTTTTTTATGCAAAACCCGAACCAATTTTTTGCGGGGTACGTTTTTGCGCACTCCCCCCCCCCCTCAAACGGGCGGGGGGAAACCCAGTTCTTGGGGTCTATTTGTTCAAATTTTTTTACTCCGGGAAAAAATTTACCTTACCTGGTGTGGGTTGAAGTTTTTGGAAAAGTCACTTCAAACCCCCACTCTTCCCTAATTTAGGAAAGGTTTTTTATAAACCAAGGGTAATTTCTGTTTTTTTCCTTTCTTTTTTTGCTGGTTACCATAATGATTTTTTGGGATTTATCATTTTTTTATCCCTTCTTAAATGATATTATCATGACCATGGTAACCTTTTTTTTTCTAAATTACCACTCTGTTTTCCCCGGCGTGGTCTTCCGGATTTGGGCGCCATATTTTTAAAAGGGGCAAGGGCATTTTTTAAAGAACTTACTAACAATTTTAAGGAAAAACGCTGCCCCCTTCCCCGATCACTTTGTGCCCATCCAAGTGGTCGGGGATTCCAAAACATCGGACTACACCCTCCGCCCAGGAAAAACCAAAATCAATAATATCAAAGATCCATCCAGGGCCCTTTCCTTTCCCTGCCCCCAAATACAAGAACCGAAGGGCCCTTTTTTTTTTTATTTTTAAATTTTTTAAAATAAAATCCTCAAAAATCAAATTTTTCTTATTTTCCTAGTCGTTTCTTTTTTTTTTTTTTCCATTAGTTTCTTTTTTTTTCAATTTGGGAAAGGGGTTCCCAAAATGACAGGGGAAAAACCCCAAATTTTAAGGGTTTTTTTTTTTGGGGTTTTATTTTATTTAAGGACCGGTTGATTTTGGAGATTCGTGGGCTTGTACTTTTTGTGAAATTAACTTTCTCCCAATTACTGTACGTACATAATAAACCTACCTTATGGGAAAGTTTTAAAAGGGCCGGGACTTTAAAAAATTTTAAAGGGTATTTTCTTACTCTTTTCCCAACCCCATAGATTTTTTGCGTTTTTTTTCCATAAAAAAAAATATATGAATTATTGTTTAATTTTTTACTATTAAATAAAAAAAAGCAAGGGCTAAAATTTCTGCAGAATTGGATTTTTTGTTTAAAAGGGTTTTAAACCCCCCCAAGGCGCATAATTTCGTTTCTCAACAAAAGGGAAAAGATTTCTCACCTTCACAACCAAGGGTTTCGAAAGATCCCACGTCAACGCTTTCGTCTGAAGAATCAGCACCGACGTCAAAAGCCCAAATGTGCAATGAAAAATTTAAAAGGGGGAAACAAACACTTGCAGTCTGGCAAACCCACTTTTCCACCCATTCAAAATATCAATTTTTTTAAAATTTTCTAAACATATTTTGCTTACAGTATTTTTGAATTCCCAAAGTACTTTTTTTGAAAATTTTTCAACGCCCGGGTTTTTTCCCTAAACTGGGATAAAATTTTTTAAAATGTTTTTATAACATATATTCCGTAATATATAAGCTCTATAAAAATTTATAAAAAGTATATTTTAAAAAGTAAAATTTTTCAAAATTAACCCTTTAAAAGTCAATTGGGGCCCGTTAAAAAATTTCCGATTTTTCCTGGGAAACCCGTAAGATCAAAACCCCGCGATAACACCGCCGGGTTTAATAACTAACTGGCAACTGAACCTGACCTTCCCTGGGCTGCCCCCCCACAAAACCTTGTTGGGGTAATCAATACCATGAGTGACGGTGGGGGGCCCAAACAAAAAATTTAAAAAAAAACATTATCGGGCCCCCAAAAATGTAATGTTTTCCCACCTAATTGCCGTTGAGGGTGGATAATCGGGTCCCCGGCCCCCGTGGGTGTGGTGTACTCATTTAGGTTTTAGGGGGTAAAAGTTCAAGCCCTGGGCCCGCCTCCTTTCCTGGTCCTACTAGGGCACTTTCCCCCGAACCGGGGCTTTTTTCATACCTCTGCTTAAAGCTATGTATGGATCCTGCCTCCAAAACACGCTTCCCAAACTTTTCCACTTACTGTCCTTGGCCGAAGAAATATTTCCAAACATCCCTGTGATCATTTGTGTCTTCAAATTCCCAAATGTTGCTGTGTCCCCCCTGGGAAAACCGTCTTTTTTCCCCCCTGTCATTCCCCTCAGTATTTTGTACATCTTATCTGTCCTCCCTATCCTCCGTCCTCCCCGTGTCGTCAGGTTTATTTCCCTTAACCCCTTTCCCCGTAGGACATACCTCTTAGCTCTGGGCTATCTTGTTGAAACCTTGCACTTTCTCTATTTCTTTACGTGCTTGGCTAGGTTGGTTCCAAACTGGTGCCGCATACCCCCAAAATGGGCCTAACGAAAACGGGTACAGGGGCCGAACGATTCCCTTTTTAAGGGTCGGAATGCTGTTTTTAGGTTTTCTAGGCGCCATAGTGCAGCATTATTTGGGTTTATTGGCTTCAGGGGATGTGCCCGGTGTTAATCACCCCCAAAATCTTTTTTTCCTTGATGAGGTTTTTTGTCTCTGGGTCCCCAGACTGTATCCTCCTGCGGGCTTTTTTGCCATCCCAACTTCATGACTTTCCTTGGGGGGATTGAACTCCAGGGGCCAATTGCTGGGCCCGGTCTGCAGCCTGTCCAGATCCCTTTGTAGTTCTGCTGGTCTTCGATCGAATGAATTCTTCTCAACTTCACGTCATCTGCAAACAGGGACACCTCAGAGTCTATTCCTTCTGTCATGTCGTTCACAAATTCGAGAAACAGCACTGGTTCTAGGACTGACCCCTGTGGGACCCCACTGGTCACAGGTGCCCACTCTGACACCTCGCCACGTACCATGACTCGCTGCTGTCTTCCTGACAAGTATTCCCTGATTCATTGTAGTGCCTTCCTTGTTATCCCTGCTTGGTCCTCCAGGTTTTGCACTAATCTCTTGTGTGGAACTCTGTCAACGCCGCCTTGCAGTCCAAGAATATGCAATCCACCCACCCCTCTTTCTTGTCTTACTGCTGTCACCATATCATAGAACTCCAGTAGGTTTGTGACACAGGATTTCCGGTCCCTGAAACCATGTTGGCTGCTGTTGATGAGATCATTCCTTTCTACGTGTTCCACCACTCTTCTGATAATCTTCTCCATGATTTTGCATGCAATATATGTCAGTGACACTGGTCTGTAGAGTAGTGCTTCATGTCTGTCTCCTTTTCTAAAGATTGGGACTACATTTGCTGTCTTCCATGCCTCAGGCAATCTCCCTGTTTCGATAGATGTAATTGAATATTGTTGTTAGGGGTACACATAGCACCTCTGCTCCCTCTCTCAGGACCCATGGAGAGATGTTATCTGGCCCCATTGCCTTTGAGGTATCTAGCTCACTCAGAAACCTCTTCCCTTCTTCCTCGGTTGTGTGCACTGTGTCCAGCACTTGGTGTGCCCCACCTCTCCGTCTTTCTGGAGCCCCTTCTGTCTCCTCTGTAAACACTTCTTTGAATCTCTTGTTGAGTTCCTCACATACTACACGGTCATTTCTTGTCTCTCCCCCCTCCTTCCTTCCTTCCTTCCTTCCTTAGCCTGATTACCTGGTCCTTGACTGTTGTTTTCCTCCTGATGTGGCTGTATAACAGCTTCGGGTCAGATTTGGCTTTCGCTGCTATGTCGTTTTCATATTTTCGTTGGGCCTCCCTTCTTATCTGTGCATATTCGTTTTGGCTCTACGACTGCTCTCCTTATTCTCCTGGGTCCTTTGCCTTCTATATTTCTTTCATTCCTAGCACACTTGGTTTTGCCTCCCTGCACCTTTGGGTGAACCATGGGCTCATTCTGGCTTTTTCATTATTCCTGTTACCCTTGGGTACAAACCTCTCCTCAGCCTCCTTGCATATTGTTGCTACATATTCCATCATCTCATTAACTGGTTTCCCTGCCAGTTCTCTGTCCCACTGAACCCCATTCAGGAAGTTCCTCATTCCTGTGTAGTCCCCTTTCTTGTAGTTTGGCTTCATTCGTCCTGGCCTTCCTGCTTCCCCCTCCACTTGTAGCTCTACTGTGTATTCGAAGCTTAAAACCACATGATCACTGGACCCAAGGGGTCTTCCATATGTGATGTCCTCGACATCTGCACTACTCAAGGTGAATACTAAGTCCAGTCTTGCTGGTTCATCCTCTTCTCTCTCTTGTAGTGTACCTTATGTGATGGTACATGTAGTTTTCCAGTACCACCTCCATCATCTTAGCCCTCCATGTATCTTGGCCCCCATGTGGCTCCAGGTTCTCCCAATCGATCTCCTTGTGGTTAGTCACCCATGATCAGGAGCTTTGCCCTGCATGCATAAGCTCTTCTGGCCACTGCAGCCAGCGTGTCAACCATCGCTCTATTGCTCTCGTCGTACTCTTGCCTTGGCCTCCTGCTGTTCTGTGGTGGGTATACATCACTGCTATTACCACCTTGGGACCTCCAGAGTGAAGCGTTCCCGCTATGTAATCACCTTCTCCGCTGTCTCCTCTCTCCAGCTCATCAAAATTCCATCGGTTTTTGATCAGCAATGCCACTCCTCCAACCCTCTGTCTTTCCTCAGGATCTGGTCTCCCGTTGGAAAGATGGCATCTGTTATCATACCTGTAAGCTTGGTTTCTGTGAGAGCTATGATGTCCGGTGATGCCTCTTTGACTCTTTCGTGCCACTCCTCCCACTTATTTGTTATTCCATCAGCCTTTGTGTATGTGTGTATGTATGATTTATATATATATATATATATATATATATATATATATATATATATATATATATATATATATATATATATATTATATTATAATATATATAATATATATATAATATATATACATGTATATATATATATATACACACACACAATAAGGTAACAGTAAACAGGTGATATCAGAATATGCAAAACAACCACTGTGAAAGGAAAGTGAAATTTCAAGCGCTTTCGTGACTTCTTACATTATCAAGGGAAATGTATATATATATATATATATATATATATATATATATATAATATATATATATTAATATTATATATATATATATATGCATACATATGAAATTAGAATTCGGTTATTCTAAAATTTTATGTATTAATGATAGTTTTTTCACTGAAATGGTTTAAATAAAAAGTTAATTTTGCGCTAAACCTGACTTTGAAACCTTATCTCAGCTATTGTATTAGCTGTATTATATTAATTAGCCTTTATCAATTCTTCGTCTTTCTGTTTGAAATAAAAAATAATTTATTTTTGTTTCTTGAAGGTCCTTCTATGAACATTAATAACTGCATTACACATCATCAGATGATTGTATTCTGCTGTCTAACCTGGGAGGTGTTCCTTCATCAGTAAACTTTGTATTTAACTTATTTCGGGTGAATTTATTGCAGATAAATTGACAATAGTTAAGTTGTAATAAAGTTGGTAGAATTACCGACAATATGTAAAGTAAAAGGACACAAGTGCAACTAATGTGACATTTATTGTGGCAACGTTTCGCTCTCCAGGAGCTTTATCAAGCCATTACAAACAATACATGGACACAGAGGGTATATAAAGGCTCAGAGTGAGGTGCAATACTAGTGAGGTAACATTTCGATGTTCAGTAGTGGTAGTAGTAGTAGTAGTAGTAGTAGTAGTAGTGACAAAAGTAATACAATATGATAGAGCAATTAATTCGTACATGAGTAAAAGCTTTTATATCCTTTTACTCATGTACGAATTAATTGCTCTATCATATTGTATTACTTTTGTCACTACTACTACTCCTACTACTACTACTACTACCACTACTGAACATCGAAATGTTACCTCACTAGTATTGCACCTCACTCTGAGCCTTTATATACCCTCTGTGTCCATGTATTGTTTGTAATGGCTTGATAAAGCTCCTGGAGAGCGAAACGTTGCTACAATAAATGTCACATTAGTTGCACTTGTGTCCTTTTACAATAGTTAAGTTAAAGGCTAAATTCGAAGTTCTTGCTGAAGTTCGTTATTGTGGGGACATTGTTGTAGCTGTTTGATAATGTTGCAACTTGTAGCTGGTCAGACTCTCCAATGGTAGTGAGGTTTTAGTCGCCAGAGTTTTTTTTTTTTTTACTGGTCCTCGTTCCTGAGAAATTGTTGGTAACTGAATTATGTCTTTGTTCGTGGTAGCTGCAAGTACTTCCCGAGGCTGTTGATGTTTTCCATCATTAGTTGAGAGGGTTATTAGGTAACAAAGAGGGCATTATGAAATGGCTATGTATTAAGAATGATGGATTATGGATTGGATGAGAAGTAACTAATAGAGGAGAATGAATAAGGAAGGAGTGGGCAGTGAGTGGGTTATGAGTAGATTTCAATGAGCTATTACTTGGGCAATGAGGTAGCCTCAGAGAAAGCTATGAAGGGGTCACCGGTGAACTACGACGAGGATATGAGTGGAATACAAGAGTGGAATACATGCAATGAGTTATCAATGAGTAGGCAATGATCTCCAGAGGGTAGCGAGTATTATCTCAGGGGGAGAAGCATGATCTAAAGGGAGACTATGACTGAGCTACGCGGGACTATGAATGAGGTACAATGAGACTATTATGGGGTTATTAAAAGGGGCAACGAGTGAGTTACAAGTTGGCTGCAAAATGGCTACTAGTGAGTTATGAATGGGTTTCAAATTAGCTACGTGTGGACTACAAGAGAGATGGAGATAATCCAAAGTGTTTTGAAAGGGATATTAGTGAGTTACAAAGAATCTACAAGTAGTCTAGGAGAGGGCTATAAGAAGGTACTCGTGGAATGCAAATGCTAGTGAGTTATGAGGCAATTACAAACGAGGCTCCTACGAATACTACAAGATACGACAAGGTGCTGTAAAGAGAGCTACGACACAGGCTGAAAATCGAAATCACTGGCTACCTTTCTCTTACAAGTACACATGTTCCTAACAGATTAAACCAAGTTAGCGTGGACTATTGACAACAGTTAACCAAGAAATCTTTTAAGACAGGAAAGAGATATTTATTAAACCTTTAAAAATGGACACGTGCCGCAGAATTATAAAAGGGTAAATGGGTAACAAGCTAACTCATTAGTGGGCAGATTACTGGAATCAATAATATCATGAAAAGAATGAGAGGAATGAAGCGCATCTTTTTGGAGATGGCTTGACAGAATGAGCAAGTTCACTCTAGGTGGCCAATACTTGACTGAATGTAACCGTAAATTGATGATAAATAAAGATATGGGTGTGTGGACATAGAAAGCAAAGATCATCATGTTATTCTGGATATTTTTTTCCTAAAAACAAGACATAATATCGTATGACATTTACGGTTTTGGTAGCTACTGATAAACATAAGTGATAGCGTAAATATTGAAAGAATGTTTGTTAGGCGGAAAACAGGTACACGATAGCACAAATGGAAGTTAGACAGGTGAGTAAGAGGGGTCAGAAAGTATTTCTTCAGTCTTATGGTGGTCAGGAAATGGAATGACCTGGGATAAGAATTAGTGAAGGCAGGTTTCATATATAACTTTAAGAGTAGATATGACAGAACCCTCGAGTCTAGGAGGGAGTGAATCCGGCAAGTGGAAAGTTAAGGGGTAATTCTAGAAGATATGATATGATTCTTGCTACCAAATAAAGGTGGATATATAAAAATTAGTACGAACAAGCGAGTTTGCATAAGGCTAAAATGAAGAGGCTTATCAAAGAATCAAAATGGGGCACTGGTAAAAACGGTATTTGATACCCACAGGTTGTTGGAAAATGAGATAACTTGCAAACACTTGACTCACGAAATCGTTATGACACGACTGCAAACAAACCAGATCACTCTCAAAGCTCCAGACCGACCCCGGTTCTATCCCCGCCCGTGGTATGGTTTGCAAACACTTTTACATTTGGTCAGAAACGTTTCGGTCCGAGGACCTTGGCACATTCACTACATTTGGTGTGACCAAGGACTCAGGACCGAAAGTTTTCCAGTGATATGTTTTTAGTTGTTACAAATTGAGCTTTTTAAAAACAAATCAGGCCCTTGCTCTAAATGACTCGATATTTTTTTTTTTTTTTTTTTTTTTATTTTATTTAAAAAACACAATACACATCATACATTTGTGCTATATTTAGGTTACATAAACAAAGAAACGTGATCCATTAAATAATAAAAACAAACAACTTCACATTCCTTATCCCAGCACTAAACTTATACATAAGAAAAACACGTTCAACTGTAAATGCTTAATTCCCCTCCAAAGTGCCCAACCAGCACACACAACATACATGTAACTAAAAACAGCCCACACCTGAACATACAGGTGGGTTTATTATATCCATAAAATACAGCCAGTATCTTATAACACAAAAGGTAATATTATCCTAAGAATGTCACACTTATTTACTATTATATATGAAACTTTATAAACAAAGACATTCTCATATAATTCCAATTCGTTGCACACTCATTAATATTGTATATTAAACTTTATACACAAAGACATAATACTAAACACCTCAAAAATTACAATATAATAAAGGTGACACAATAGCCATTTCCACACCTTACCACAGAGAAACTAAACACACTATTAAAATAACAAAGATACACCTCATGTTACATAGCACATTATTATCAGTGTGTTAACAATGCTTTGAGTGTTCCTTCTTGTAGTTGTCTCACTGACAAAGATCATTTACCTTATTAAAACTATGATCATCAATGACCTCTTGTCTTTCCACACATGGTTAAACTAAAACATTCACACACAAGAAAACTCTCCAATTATACCACATCTGACATGTCATCCCCTCCCATACAACTCTCATGACAATCCTACCACATTTACATATCCTTCATTATGGTCATAACTCGCTCTAGAAAAGGAAAATGGTCCCTTAGTACTTAAGTAGCCAAATTACTGAGTCCCCTTACCGTTATATTTCTATATGCCTCCGGGAACGCAGTTGCCCACCTGTTACCATAAATGAGTTTATTTCTGCATACCGTGCGATAAATTCCTGCCGCAATAGCCCTTACCCTAATCCCCCCACCTTTTTCCTTCAAGCCCCAGGAATAAAACAAGAAATCTGTCACAATGTACAGAATGGCTCTCTTTACAACCTCAGACACCCCCCTTACCTCTAAAGTTAGGGCACGCAGGATCTCTACATGCCCCACCCATTAACTTGAAGACTCTAGCCAGCCACACCCGTACCTGCCCAACTCCCTACAAAAATATACGGCATGAAAAGCGGTTTCCGATTCCTCACAATGTTCGCATTTCGCTTCCTTTACCAAACCCATCACACACAAAGCCTGCTTTGACGCTAAAATCCCCATTACAAACCTATAAACTAACTCCCTTACCCTAGGCATTAATCTAAGTTTCTGGAAATCATGCCAAATCGTACCCCAATCATACAAAGGGTATACCGCCACCCCTTGCATCACTTCTGGTTTCCTACTCATCTCTACTAACCTTCCCACCTTGAGCTTGTTTACCTCACCTATTACTAACATAACCCTTAGCATATTCTCACATTCCATCAAGTCCTTTCCTCCCCACCAACGTCGTACATCCCTCATTACCCTCCCAACCCTCACCCCTTTTACCCCCCCCCTCCCTTACGTACTTTTGTTTAACATACATTGCCTTGACCCTCGGCCCTAGCATCAAAAGCCCTACTCCCCCTCGGCGCACATTCGTCATAACCACCTCTTTACTTAGCCATGCTCGTCCAAAACCCCATATATAACGAAGCACCCTTCTCTGTATCTCCTTTATCTCCTGTTCCCGTAAAGGATACACCACTGCCACGTTCCACACTTTACTATAAACCAATGAATTTATTATTATTGCCCTTTGCATTAGAGTAACATCCTTCGCTCTTAGGTTCCTAATCCGTTGTACAACTTTCTCTCCCACCAATTCTGAATTCCTCCGTCTAGCCTCTTGCTCACTGCCATATAGATATCCCACAAATTTTCAGCTGTTCAGTCACATCCATCAAAACTCCACCCCCATTCTACCCCCCACCCAATCTCCTATCTCTAATAATTTCGATTTAGCCCTGTTGACACGCATGCCTGACGCCTCTCCAAAAAACCTCATTACTCTCTCCACTTTCGCAAAACCTTCGACATCATTGATCAGTATTGTTGTGTCATCTACATAACCAACTACCTCTGTGATCCCCGACCCCTCCTCCTGTAACGTTGTTGCTTCCTCAACCATTCCATAAAACGGGTGTTGCATACATGCAAACAGAATTTGAGACATAGGACACCCTTGTCTCAAACCTTTCTCCATTTTCAACACACTACCCAACCTACCATTAATTTGCACCTGAATCGTAGCTTCTGCATACAAGGTCTTCACCCATTTTACTATTCCCTCCCCAAAACCCATAAGCCTTAAAGTGTCAACCATGTACTCTCTATTCACACCGTCATAAGCATTCTCCAATCAATGCCCAAAATTCCACCTCCCTTACAACCCTGCAAAAATTCCCTAATACGACTATGTCCATCCCTCATACTACGACCCGGAATTCCCAACTGACCCTTGTGCACCATACCACCTATTTACCTTCTTCATCCTGTTCCCTAAAATCTTCGCAAAAATCTTATAATCCGTACACATTAAAGATATGGCCCTGTACGTGCTCAGTGTTCTCCCCTCGCTTTTTTTCTTTACAAGCACGACCACACCCTGTCCTCTGTGACGTTCCCAATTTCCCTTCCTTCAGCATACAATTCAATACCTGAACCAAACAAACATTTATGGTTCCCAATGCACTCTGTAAAAATCATTGAAAGCCCATCAATTCCGGTGCTTTTCCCTTACTTAAATTGAACACTGCCTCTTTCACTTCTTCCATACTTATTATTCCCTCCAATCCCCCTCTGTCCTCCCCATCTTTCCCCAAGACTTTCACCCCTCCTCTTCTTTATTAACTATCTCCAAATTACTTTTTCCCATTTCCTTTTAAACCAATAGTCCGCATAATTACTTATCCCCTCAGTTGTCACCAACATTTGCCCCTTAGTATAACCTTCCAAATCGTCACTAACCTCTAAAAGTAATTATAGTGGACTCCTGTTGTCTAATGCGAAAACTTCTTAACACACTACCCGACGGTTTATCTCCCCATAGCACGGCATCCATACCTGCCCTTACCCTTAATTCATCAAATCTTTCATTATGTATGTCCCTTAGTCTCCCTCTTAGCCCTGATATTTCTTCACAAGACTTCTCCTCATCTCTTGCGTAACACTCATTGAGCTGCTGTTCCAAATAATTCTGTAAACCGTACCTCCACCTCGCCTCCTCCCTTCCTTTATATTTATAAAACCCCGCGATACCAGGTTTAGCCCTATTTTCCCACCAATCCAAAATACTCCCTACCCCATCCCTTGCCCTCCACAATTGTCCCCACCAGTCTCTAAACTCTGCGTTCACCACCTCACTCCTCAGCAACCTCGCATTTAACTTCCAGAAACTTGAATATACCTTTACCACACCCTCCCAATCCAGTTCTACCAAAACTGCCCTATGATCCGAAAACCCTACGTCCGCTGTTTTTACCCCTCCTATCCTAACTGCCTCCGTTATATAAATCCTATCTAACCTCGCTGAATAATTTCTCCTAACAAAAGTGTAATCCACTCTCCAAGCCCCACTCCCCTCCACGTCCCTCACCCCTACATCCTGTAAAACATTGCGTAACGACCGTAATACACAACCCGTTCCCCTTGGCTCCACGTCCCCCCCCCCTTATAACACAGTTCCAGTCCCCCCCAATTACAGTTACTAGAGGTAAACCCCTTAAAAAATACACTAAAACGTCTCTCACAAAATCCTCTTTTACTTTGATTATATTCTCTGCTGGCATATAAACCCCAATGAAACATACTCTAGATGCTCCCCACTCACCATCCACCTCACTACCCTCCCCCCCCCCTTCTTCCCACTTTATAATACGTAAGGGACTATTTTCCTTCACAGCCACTGCCACTCCCCCTTTTAAACTTAACAGACCCACTTACATACAATTTATAACCCTTTAATGCCAAAGCACAGCCTATCTTAAATTATGTTCTTGTATAAAGCATACATCCACATTATATCTCCTCAAAAACCATTTCCATCCATACTCGTTTCACTTCATTCTTCAATCCATTTACATTTACAGTTACTATCGTGAATTATTTTAAAAGTGGTGGTTTACCCTTTCTTCTTGGCACACACCCTCCTATACCGTCCTGCTGTATGGCATCTTTCTTGACAGCTTGCTTATTCACCCCCCCTATCCCTTCATTAATCCCTAGAACCATTAAACCCTACATTACCCCTTCCTCTTTCCCCTTATGACATACATCCTTTCTCCAAGATTTTACTCCTGTTCTTTGTCCTGGAGTAAGAACATCGTCCATCTCAGACGTTCCTGCAGTTCTCTTACGAGAACTCCCCTCCCCACACACCTCGTCACCTGTCTTTTCTGCCCTATGGACTCTGCCACAACGTTGTGCACATTAACATTAGTGCACACAGTATTCCTAACCTCCTGATCTTGCTGCACAGTTGCCTGCACCAGGTTACACCCTTCATCCACCTGTCCCTCTTCAACGTCATGCAAAAAGGAACTAAGTACTTCCTCCAGCAAGCCATCCTGTTGGCCCGTTACCCTCCTCATCAGACGTCGATGTCGTCTGTCCCTTATCAACTGATAGTGTTACACTTTCTTCCATAGTCGCCTCAGCCCTGTCCACTTCGTCACTCCATCGGCAAGGAATCTTGTTTGGCCTTACTCCTTCCTCCGACACCTCCAGAGCATTCCTCTGATGTAAGATCACGGGTTCCTGTTCCCTCCGTCCAGCTTTTTTATAGCATTGGGCCGCCATATGTTCAAAAGAACCACATAATCTGCAAGTCTTCCGCTGCCCTGAGTAGTACACGTAGACCTGCGTTCGGAAGACCTCCATAAATACGTATGATGGAATTGACTGCCTCAACGTCATTTTCAGCGTAAATGAACCTTCAGGTAGCCCCTCATAAGGTCCATTTTGCCACACCCCCATCACTGCTGAGTGGATTTTCCCATAGCTGCTAAACACCGCCGTCACATCATGCTCCGTCGCCTCAAAAGGCACGTTTCGTACTTTCACCCACGTCACATAGCTGGACACATCATGTAAGCAGACTTCCACCATAGTGTTCACTGCCAGCCTCTTCTCTTGATATTTGTTGACTATGCTTGTGTAGAATCCTGCGTCTTTAAACTTGATGAAAATTCTCGACACACCATTGACTGCTACTCCATATAATTCTTCGGTCGGTATTCCATATACCTCACTGATGATGGCATGCAGTAACACGTGCATGGTTGTTCCTGTAAGCGTGCCACGCACCAATTCCACGCAAACGGTGCTCACCCGGCGTCCAATGCGATCCGCCATGTTGTATGCACAAAACAGGAAAACTGCGCAGTAAACCAGTTGTATCAGGAGCCACTGCGCAGCCTGTCCGGCACGGCGATCAATAGCGCTGCGAACAATGAATGAACTCATATTACACAGAATATAGAATCCGACCGGACCCCTCCAAGTTCAATTACCGGCGAGTGGTAACATTTCGACGTTTTGTCCTTACACCTGTTGTACTTGTTCACCAGCAGCAAAATAGTACCTGGTGTTAGTCGACAGGTGTGGGTCGTATCCTGGGGGACAAGAGTTATAACCACAAGGAAATAAGTTGACAGTTCCACTGATGACGCCACTAATCTTGGGTTATCTTGGGTGGCTAACCCCACCGGGTTTGAAAATCCGAACGAAATCTATTCTAAACCCACTAGGAGGTACTACCTTTCAAAAATACTTACTAATGTTAATAATTGATGCAAAACATATGCACTTTTTGGTGAGCCTGAAGTTAACAGGCATTTGAAAATCATAAATGGTTTATTGCCAAGAAGGTTACATTTGTATGGTTTCATATAAATTGAAAGTAACAGAAGTCTCAGGTTTTACTAAAACCTTCATTACTTTCCCAGATGGCTTGCTATAACAATCCCATGTTTTACCACCCTGTATTACATTCCATTACATACATCATTCAAGTACCACTGTAATGATATGTATATTTGCGACACAACAAGAGGCAGTTTATGCGTCGTTACTCTCGCTCTCTCTCGGGGGGGGGGGGGTCATCTCTCTCACCTCGGTCTCTCTCCCCGTCTCTCTCTCTCTCTTCACTCACACTCTTTGTAGTGAAATATTTTTGGGAGGTAATTTCTAGCGAGTGTCAGAAAATTGCGTCGTTTGATAGGCGTGCGGTTCAATCTAGCTGTTAGAAATTGTGTGTAGTCACCCTTTGTACTCGCCTGTAATGTAGCTGGTACCCTGACTGTGTTACAGGGATCGAGTCTGAGCTACTAGATAGCCTTCTAAACTACATTCCCGCTGGCCTCACATTCATAATATACTAGCGTCGTCTGCCCTCTCATATCTACGATTAAAATTATGTATGAAGACTGTTTTCATTAAAATGTTTTCAAGTTCATTGTTATTCGTCTCTCGACCTGCGGGGAGAGAGGACGCTTCTACAGGTTCTCTTGCACGGAGCCACCTGGTGAGTGAGAGAACATAGCATTACATCGCAAGAATGCGGCTCGAGACAGAACCGGCGCATAAATACTGTCCTTGCATAGAGCTGGTTAGAGGATCTTTAAGCAACGCCACGATGAACGTTCTCCTGCCAAGCATTATCAGGGAGTGTTTTGGCTTCCCCAATGAAGAGCTGTATGGTGTGGCACTGAATGGTATGTCAAGGGTCTTCGTGAAGTTCATGAGGGCTGACTTCTCTCCTACCATCGTTCAACGAAATTCAAAGAAAGGCGGATGAGTATCAATTCGGCAGTGGAATTAAGCTTGGCAATGATGTGTCCTAAGTATTATTACTTGGGTGAAGTGTAAAGGAATGAAACCTTGAGGCAACAGCATACCAGCCTACAAATGTTGTTCAGTGGATATGGGACTGTACACTCGACGAGCATGGGAGATGTGGAAGGACGGCCCTTCTTGAGGGAATGCCGGAAGGAATCCTTCACACTGAAAATATGACCTAGGAGGCCGATACCCATCATAGTTACATTGCATACCAAGAACACAGGTTTTGTACACTATGCGGGGCAGAGGAAGACGTGTCCGTTTATGTGACTCTTATGAGCACATGGTGGCACCAATGCCCCAGGAGACAGGGCCCTAGCGTCAGGAGACAGCTTCTTGTGGATACGCCATTAGAAGCCGCGGACGTTAATGACGGGTGAAGTGGAAAGCCGGGGTACAGGCCTATGGAGTGAGGAGGTCACAGGGCAAGAGGTGTTTTTTGGACGATTGTGTGTTTACAGCTACCATAGGAAACGGGGGGGAGGGAGAAATCGCTGTCAGACAGACCGTTAAGTACAGCAGAGTCGGCTCAGGACGGGATATTTGGAGGCAGTGCTGAAGAATTTTTTGGAAGAGGTCGGAGCTTGGTGTGGAAAGTTGATGTGAGGTTCAGGTGATGACAAGGTGATGGATGCACAGAAGCATGGCAATGAAGACTGGAGTGAGGTTCGAGGGACAGGCAATGTGGTGTGGAGGTCCATCAAGAAGATGTGGTTGCAGAAGAACTGTGTTATAGGGTGAGCTCCCAGCAAGATATCAGCGGGGGCATCAGGACATGGACGAAGTCGCACACCAGCGCAGATGCTGGAAGGAAGATGTGGGCAGCTGTGGTAGCAAAGGCAAGTCCGGAGGAGGGGGGGGCAATGGGAAGCTAGGTGGGAAGGGACAGGGAGGGGTTGGAGGGCAGGAACGAGGGATTGATAGGAGAATAACCCCGAGACCTATGAAAGGAGATGGACCAAGTAAGCCTCAGCGGCACAGGGGTAAACCGCCATTCTTGGAAAATTTCAGGTGTAACTTATCAATGTACAACGGTCTAAAAAATCCAGAGGTCAAGAGGTATGGTTAGAAGTTGGTTTTGAGGAGATTTAGTTATTGATGTCTTGTTTTTGGCAGGAACTTAACCATGGGTTAGGATGGTGATTGTTGTTGAAAGGTTATAGGTATGTTTACGATGTGATTCTTTGAGGTGAAAGGAGGTGGTGGTTGGGAGGAGGGGGGGGAGGGTGTGTCAGGGTGATGGTTTTGGGGGCGCAGGAGGGTTAGTTTTTGTAGGTGTGTACATGCAGCAACTAGTACCGCTAGAGTAAGTTGGATTTGGTACGCGAGTTCTGGTATATCCACTTGAGAGGTATAACCTGCTTTTACGGTGATTGGTGGGGATAGGAATTTGTGTCATTATGACATGGTGATGTGGTTCCGAGGGGGGCTGTTGTGTTTTGGGGGGTTCTGCTGGCGGATTTTTTGCGAGATGTTGTGTGGTAGATGGTGGAGGAAGGTAGGGGATAGGAGTGGAGCACACTTTTATTCGTAGGGGATATTAGGCACGGTTAGAAATGATTTTATGTTAGGCAGTTCAGGGGGGATGTGGAGAGGTGAGAGGCTAATCGTTTGTGGGTTTTTCTGTGATGCAACGTGCTGTTTATAGCAGATTTTGATGGTAGATGGCATAGTGAGATTTTAATGCAGGATACTGGAAATTAAATGTTAGCTACTTAGGGACGAGGTGGACCCTACAGGGTTTGAAGATTGGGTTGGAATAAATCCTTTGGGAGACAGGAATATTGAAAATGGATTTTCTAGGATTGGTTGGAAATGAGGGCTAAATTGAAATCGCGAAATTTTTTTAAAGTACGGGGTAAGGAGATGGCGAGGTGGAGCTAATGGGCCTACAAATTATCTTGAGGGTCAGTAAATGACTGTTATGCAGAGGAACGGGAGGCGGAGTGAGGACAGAACGTTGCGAAATAGGTTGGCTGAAATTCACAATGAAAAATTTGAGCAATTCCGATTTAAGGGCAGGGTTGGAAGATGTTTTTAAGGGGGGATAAGGCCATCGGGTTTTGTATTAAGGAGGTTTAAGAACGGCAGGCGAAGACCAGTCCTTGGGCGTATAATGAGGCAGGTACAGGGGGTGGGGTGCTTTGAGGAGGGTCAATGCCAATCGCACCATGGAAAAATATTAGGGATGTTGTTTCAGATTATTTGGTTTAGGGAGAAGTGGAGGAGGTTGCGGGGGAGTGGGTGAGGGACCGGTTTGGGATGAAGGTTTAAGATGAGCAGACATGTGACAGAATCGGAGGGAAGTATTAATGTAGAATGTGGAGAGGCAGTTTTTGGATGTGCCAGGTTAAAACCCCGAGCAAGACGAAACCAAACGATTTTTATATGGTACATTGGGGAGTGTACGGCATTGTCGGGGGGTTTTGAATTGTATGTTAAGTAGTGGGAGGATGGGAAATCACAAAGAACGGGTGTCACGGTTTTAGTGCCCAAAAAGAAGGAATGCAGAGATTTGAATGAATTACCTGGTGCGATTACGTTTAATGTGCTCGATAACAAGAATTTTGCTAAGGTTTTTTGGGCAACAGAAATGAGGAAAGTGTTGGTATTAGAGTTACATAGGGGACAGTTTGGAATTTCCGGGAAGAAGGATGAGGGAGGACATGTTTGATTAGGGATTTTTCTAGAGAGATGTACGGGAGGTGGGAATACTAGTTTAGATTGGGTGAATGCTAATGATTGCGGTGGACTGAGATATCTTAGGGGTTTTTCTAGAGAGGATGGGGTGTACGGTAGGGGGTAGTGAGGTGGGTGAAAACCCTGTATGATGGGGCAGAGGAGAGGTTAACAGGTCAAATGGGAGGTTGGGTGAAAGTGTACCAATGAGAGAGGTTTGAGGCAGGGGCTGTCCGATGTCACAGCTGCTCTTTGCTTGTTTGTGCAGAATCCTTTTTATGAGTCTGTTTTTGAAGGGTGATGAAAACAATCAGGAGATGGAGGGGGGTGCAGAAGGGGGGCAATCTTTGGGTATTGGATGAAACTACTGTTTTGCTAAGGGGTAAGGAGGAGATAAGGAGGGTTGGTAGAGTGATCAGATGTATTGGTATGAAATACCGAATGAGAGTACTACGGTGAACTCAAGGTTACTAGAGGCTGTAATTGGATAGGGGGGGGGGCTTGGGGATGGGTAGGATGGACAGAGTTGACAGATCAAGGTATGTTGATATGGTATTTGCCGAAGTGCAGGCATGCAGAAGGGTAAATTCGAGTCTGTCCCGGTAAGGTTTTTAAGTAGACTAGAGGTTAAGTGCTAGGGACTTAGCTTTACATCATAGGGTAGTGAGGTAAATTTCACTGTCTATAGCAAGGTATAGGGGGTGTTCAGAGTGTTTTTCCCCTTAGAGTACGAGATATATGTGGAAATGCAGAGGAGGGATGCCTGAAGTTTTGTGTGGTATTTTGGGAGGGCAAGTTAAGTAAGGATGTAGTTATGACGGATTTCGGAGATGGGGTTTAGGCTTGTTGCCTTTAGACTGAGAATAATGGCTGTATATATCAAGTGGAGGTATATGAGGGAAGGGGGTGTGAGGGGCGCTAAAGTAGGAAGAGTTATGGAGAGGCAACGTATATGGTGAGTGGGAAGGAATTGAGGGTTTGTGAGATATGTTGAGATTTTATTGACAGTGCAACAGGTGGATAAAATCAAAGTGAAACGGTTTGGTGAGGGTATGAAAGGTCAAGGAATTATGCAAGTGGTAGCCTGAGTTACCAACGAATGATTTGGGGGGGGTTATTTGGAAAGATTTTAGTAAGCTTCGGATAACCGGCTAGGAGTAAGAGAATTAGAATAATAGGTATTAACATGGGAATCTGGCTTCCAGGAGGTGTTACGTTGTATGGGTTTGTGAAGAGGCTTTTGTCAGTTTTGTGATTTTGAAACGCGTTTCATGTGTGTCTTTTTTCTTTGTACCTCCTTGGGGGGGTGAGATCATGGATGGGTGGGGTTTATCAGACTGTTGGGGGGGGGTAGTTTTGCCTGCTTTTTAAGGGTTTTACTACTAAGATGTAAGGGGAGGTGCCTAGGGCGTGTTGGAAGTGTGCAATAATGTATCTCTAGTGGACTATCTGGACATTTCCGTGTGTGAGTTAGGTACGGTGTATGGATTAAGGGGTGATATGAGGATAAAAGCATTGGCGCTAGATCTATAGACGAATGTAGAATATGCTGTTTATGGGTCGTCCTGGAAAAAAGTTTCCCGGAAGGTTTATAGGAACCTCACTGTGGGTTCCCTAAGGCGGGTGTCCCTGAGGATGGACAAAGAGTGGTCCTTCTTATTGGGGGGGATGTAAAGGGGGTGTTGTTTTTGGGTTTTCTCTGGAACTGATGTAGTGTGTAAGAGGAAGGTAGTGAGAATTAGGAATGGATGGTACGCCATGTGTCACGAGATGTTTGTCATAGTGGAGATAAAAGTGTGGTTTCCAGGATTACATTTCTATAAGCCTGAGGGTTATGTTCACTGGGTTTAAAATTTCCTTGAAACAGCCAGGATACCGAGCCCCTAGACATCTCTGTTTTTAAGTAATTAGATTTGGTGCACGTTGTATCACACAACATTTTCTGAAGATACGTGTCAGTTCATTATGGACGGCAAATTACAGCAGTCTCCCCCCCCCCCCCAGCCTTATCAGCTTATTTACTTCTCTAGTCTTAGTTTAACTTTAATTGTCAGATGAAATGTCTATGTGAAAAAAATTAAAGTGTATGTTATGAGGTTTTGGGTCTATATCCATGTTTTTATGGGTTAAACCAACAAAGTCTTGTGGACAAGATTTTCGTTTTATATACATATGTGGGAGGGTATAATTATGTATAGGGTTTGGTTATAAACCCTTAATGTGGGCCGAGGTTGTTATAAATACTTGTTTTGGATTCTTTTAATTATT
The DNA here is from genome assembly GCF_026875155.1 of Cherax quadricarinatus. Taxonomy (NCBI): domain Eukaryota; kingdom Metazoa; phylum Arthropoda; class Malacostraca; order Decapoda; family Parastacidae; genus Cherax; species Cherax quadricarinatus. The sequence goes on from NC_069408.1 coordinate 77,564,230, forward strand.
GTAATTTACATGCATGTTGTTCTGTTTCCTGTATCAACATTATGTGATTAGAGGGTAACATGTTAATAATAGTAAAAAACTGTTTCTCTATGGTTTAATGTTAAGGAATCATATGTTCCTTCGGGTTCCTATATGGTTAGGAATCTAATGTAACCATAAACTTTAAACCAATAATCTGTACCTGTCCAAGCGGTAATGTTATGTTTTTTTTTTGTTTTGTAGTGTTATGGAGTTTTGGTTAATTATTTGTACATTAGGTATGAATGTTTTTTTTGTTGTAATAGGAACATGTCAGGTATTCATTTTATTTTGTTAAATAATGTAAAAGTTTCTTTTTGTGTTTTCTTAGGTACAATGGCTTGGCGCAACTATTAATGACTGATAAACTTTAGTGAGGTTTGACTTAGCGTGTATTGGTTTGCTATAACAAGATGTAATAATACTTGTTCCCGCACGGAATAACCTGGGTCTAGAGAACAAAAGAATGTTTTGTATTCCTTACTTATTATGCATCCATTGTATCTTGTAAAAGGTTCTAATAAAAATAACAAAAAAAATTGTGATCTGATACGTTTTTCCCGCCTTTGAGCAAGTTTCTCAATGTCCAACCTATCATTTCATAAGAGTATTATTGTGATAGGCTGCTATCTACTCCCATTGTTTCTTTAGTCTTTTATATCTGGTCATCATCTTACAGCCACTCCCTGATTTTTCTCATTACCATTTTACATAACTCGTCCGCATAATGATTTCCAATGAGGCATTAGCCGCAATGGTTACTCGACTGTGTGCCTTTGGCGATAAGTTTGGGCACTATGCTCCGCTCCCTTGGACTATCTCCTTTGGTCCAAGCCGAAGCCTCTGTCCCTGAAGGCGATTGGTGAGGCGAGTTTCAAGTATCCAACTTTTCTGACAAATTCTTGTAATTTCTCCAGATCCATTCAAGATTTTTTTTCGTCCATCAGTTTTTTTTTTATTCTTCCTTCCCATGACTTTCAATATCATCATCGAGCAGGAATAACATTTACTGCGTCTCTTTCTATTAAGTATTCTATATACACGCGCGAGCGAATTACTGGGTTTAATATCGATTATGAACCCTGGTCCATTACTCTTCTCCTCATTCTGACAACTAAAACTCGGACAGTCATTCTTTCTATCACTCTCTACTACTTCAGTACCGATGAATCCACATGACAACATTGCCAAATACTCCTGCCTCCTCAAGTTATTTCCTCCAGTGCACTCGTTTAGGTAAACCTCCATCAAAGCCTTCTTTGCAGTCCAGAAATAAGCAGTCTCAGCCCATCCTTTCTTCATTTTTTTAAGATTCTCGTAGACCTCCACAGGTTTTGTAAGACATATGCTATCTCATTCTCATGCTCATTATTTTCTTTTTATAAATGACTTTTCTCTTAATGTGTACAAGTCTTCTAAGATTATCAACTTCATTGTTTTACATGTTATGCTGGACAGTAATACTGGTTTTACTTTTATAACTTCCTTGGTTTGTCTCATTTAATATAAGACTGCAATCCTACATTAAGTAATTCTGGCAACTGTTTAGTTTACATTATGACTTTGGTTTAACAAGTGGCATCTAAGTTCCTTTTGCAGAAACATTGGTGGTCAACAGCTATCAGGTTCATTACCTATTACTTACAATTCCAGTCTCTCAAACATATTTGCGGGGGAGCCTCATCCCTGTTGTGTGTATATCAGAACCTGTTGATGCACCTTCTCTCTACGCTCTCCACCCTGAGGTTGCCACTCATTCCCCTGAAACATCTCTTTAAATGAAGTGTTTCATGAACTTAGGAAGACTTCCTTTTAAGTCATATTACCTGATCTCTAACTGTTGTGATTATGAAGCACTCTTGAACTTGGTTAGACCTGCTATCTATATGTCATTCTAAATTTTATCTCTCAGCCCATCTCTCACTCTTGCATAATTCAGGATTTTCTACCCACATCTCCTTCTTGTTTGCCTTAACTTTCTGTGATTTTTCTTTGCTCGTATATCCTCTTTTTTTCCTCTTCCTATCCATTGTTTACGCCAAGCTCCCTATGAAATATCCCCATTTCCGTTTCTTCATCGATGGTATGAAGTTCTCCGCTTTGCAACCCTTTCCAGCTAAGAAATCCATCATCTCACTTGTTGATTTTCCTTCCTGCACTGTATTCACAAATTCTCTTTGCCCTTCAAAGTTTTCTCTTTTTTTTTAATTGGCGTCTTGCACTCTTTCCTTTCTGGTCTTTCCTTCATGTTAAATTCCTTCATGTTAAATTCCTTCATGTTAAACTCGAGACTAGGAACTATATGATCGATGCGCCAAACTGCTCTCATGTAGTATTCAACTTATATTAAGCATTCTACTCCACAAATCAATATCCAGGCCAGCTGGTTGTAATGAGGCTACCCTATTCTTCTCTATATCTGTATAGTATAAATCAACCAGTATCGTAAGCTAGAGAGAGAGAAAGAGAAGAGAAAGGAAAGGGTAACAGTCACTATAAAATTAGGAAAGCAATCCCATTTCGAGAAGCTCACAAACTTCACCCTTAGGTAAACGCTGCTCTATCCATAAGGGTGAGCCAGAGCAGCAGACCCCAAGTGTGGCTCAATTCGTTAGTGTAGAACAATATTAACGGCAGTCCAACGAGTTCAGGTAGGAATCCGGCTTCACATTGTGTACAATGCCTCCAATTATAAAGTTATCAAATTTGAATAAACAAAAGCTATTATTATATAATAAATATTCATCATGTTTCATATTTGCCGATCTAAAATATTTCTTACTAGCCAAGAGGAGCAAGGAACCACGACTCTGGCTTCTGACTAATTTGCAGCTATTGCAGGCCCTACTGTAGTTCAAAATGGCATTTGATTCCTGCACAATTTGTATCAAATATCGATAATGTGTTATTTTACCATCTAGAGGTTTGCCGGTCTGCTCCATGTAAAATAATTTGCATCAACTGCAGCCGATCCTGCTAACACCAGCAACACAGTGTTGAGGGTAATACTTTATCAAAATGCTTTTAACATTGACGTTTGAAAATTTTCCAACAATTGGGCTCAAAATATCATTAGGCCATTTAAATAATTTATTAGAAATTGAACCTATGGAGCGAATAATTGGTCTAACTGGATTTCCTTGTTTGTGCATTTTTGTTAACCCATGCAGAATCCTGTTTCATGAAAAAACAGTTTTGAAAATAATATGAATATTTCTTTGGATTTATATAAATTGGATTCGTTTATAATTAATAAAATTTGGGAAGAATTTAATGATACATTAGACAAGTGAAAATCTTAATGTTTCGGTAGAGTATCAGGTGTATTTCACAGAGTCCGGTGTTGTCATGCGACTGTGAGGTGTAGCCTTGTTGTTGTCACGTGACTGTAAGGTGCAGTCTTGCCCCTTTATATGCCTTCCTGTTGCTGTATTATTTTTTATGATTCCTTGATAATGTGAAAAATCACGAAAGTGATTGGAATATTCCGTACTGTGATACCACCTGTTTACTCTGATCTTATTGCATATGCATAATTATATATATATATATATATATATATATATATATATATATATATATATATATATATATTATATATATATATATATATTTTTTTTTTTTTTTTTTTTTTTTTTTTTTTTTTTTTTTTTTTTTTTTTTTACAACAAACCGGCCGTATCCCACCAAGGCAGGGTGGCCCAAAAAGAAAAACGAAAGTTTCTCTTTTTAAATTTAGTAATTTATACAGGAGAAGGGGTTACTAGCCCCTTGCTCCTGGCATTTTAGTCGCCTCTTACAACACGCATGGCTTACGGAGGAAGAATTCTGTTCCACTTCCCATGGAGATAAGAGGAAATAAACAACAACAAGAACTAGAAAGAAAATAGAAGAAAACCCAGAGGGATGTGTATATATACATATATATGCTTGTACATGTATGTGTAGTGTGACCTAAGTGTAAGTAGAAGTAGCAAGACGTACCTGAAATCTTGCATGTTTATGAGACAGAAAAAAAGGACACCAGCAATCCTACCATCATGTAAAACAATTACAGGCTTTCGTTTTACACTCACTTGGCAGGACGGTAGTACCTCCCTGGGCGGTTGCTGTCTACCAACCTACTACCTAGAATATATATATACATATATATATATATATTATATATATATATATTATATATATATATATTATATATATATATATATATATATATATATATATATATATCAATAATAACACTACTGCTAGCCGGGGATCGAACAAGTGTCATGTTAGCCGTCCTCGCGGGAAGCGAGTCAAAATTAACGACGCTGAAAACCACTGGACCATACAATCCTACAGGGCACACGATGGTGTGGTTGCCTCAGAGCTAATTTGATTCTACTGCACGTTTGGTGTACAAGCTTTCACAAGCAGTAGACATATTATTGTAAGCACGAACAAGTGGTGTTTAATCAATAACGATACTGCAGCTAGCCGGGGGATCGAACCCGTGTTGTTTTAGCCCGCCTCGTGAGAAGTGAGTCAAAATTCACAACAACATCAACAGAGTTTAGGAAAGACCCCATGCGGGGTGAGCTTTGAAGACGGAACAGGCGAGGAATAGCGTTGGAGAGCCATGTTCACAGTCGTAAAGTAAGTGCCAGGATTTAACCCAGCAGAGAGCGCTAGTGGGACGGAATGGAGAACCAGGAGTAGCAGGCTTAGTTGCAACGGTCTAGTGGTGGTTGGAGGTTTTTTAGTCTTGAGAAGATGGCAGCAGGTTAGGTCGTAGGACATGGCAGACAGGTAGGAACATCAGAGAGGAACATACTGGTGGTGTTATTTGCCATGATTAAGGTGGCAGGTTTGTAGAGTAGCGATTTTCAATTTTTTTGAAACAGCTCCTAGAGAGGTCTTAAGGTTTCGTCTTGTTTTCAAAGGTGAAAACGTAGAGGCTTGAGGAATTCGAGAACTTGGGTGAGAGTGAAGTGAAGTGAAGTGAAGCGGTTTGCAGGCATACTTAACTGTTTCAGCACCACGGCCTTTGTAGAGTTCAATACAAGGCATGGTGTCAACATTTGATGGGGAAGTGTTGAAGGTAAGATTTTCCTATGAGGATGTACTGGAGTCGTCAATATCTTCTCCTTCTGAAGTGGATTCAGTTGGCATGGCCACAATAGTTTTAGGTGACTGAGAGTTGACTGGAGCAGTGGAGAGGTGTAATGGTGGTGTAACAGCAGGCTGAGAGGCGTGGGAGACTGTGGTTGAGGGAGAATGAGCAACGTTGTCGGCGGTGAAAGTGGCTGTAGAGTGTTTCAGTAACAGTTGCTTGGGCAGGAGGCACGTCTGCAGGTGCAGTGAAGTTCACAACGTTGGGAAGAATCTTGTGGATGTCAGCTGAAGGTGTGGAGTCCGGGAAAACGAAGGCAGGTATGTGTTTAGACGGAATAGTTCGTTTATGGTGGTGCTGAAAGTGCCGTGGTTGGCTGGTATGCAGGGTGCGCATACCTGGAGTATACCTGGAGAGGGCTTCGAGGAACAACGCCCTAAGGCCCCGTGAAATACACCACCTTGGAAGGAGCCGCGTCCGGAAGTGGAGAGAGTTGTTGTGTGAGAGAGGCGTGTTGTGTGGCTTGAAGAATTCTAGTGGTGTCAGGATGGATTTTTGTTATGGCGGCATATGTCGGCGTTTTGGGGCTGTTCGTCTTAGCTTCTTTGATTTTCTTAGACATCACTTCCTTTCTTAGCGAGCATTTGGCTGCAAGGGTATGATGAGTACCCTTGCAGTTTAGGTATGTTGGAGTGGAATTCCACAGCTGACCTTGTTACTGCAAGACACAGTCGCTCTACCTCAAGAAGTATCAGTTCGATCCCCGTCGGGGAGGGGAATTTTTAACCTACACACAGTCGCCTTTACTCTTTCACGATGCTTTCGTATCGTATAAAGATTCAGTGCTGTTTTGTAGCCAAGACAGCAGTCAAGGGTTGTCTTGGCTGAATTCATGCAAGGAATTCAAAAACCGTTCATGATACCTACAAGTCCTTAGAATACCTTCCTACTATTCAAGATAGTTTGGAATTAATGAGCTGTATCCGGTATAGGTATTAAAAAATGAGACAATTTCCAGACCTTTATACGATACAATTTGCAATTGTTTCCTCATTTCTTTGCAATGCTTTGCATCGGTCTGATAAATTACGATCATAACTGGCAAAGAATAAATTAAGCAGAAAATTATCTTGTAAATTGGAATCCAGTTCTGTATTTTTCAGAGATCTACAAGAAATGTTCCTCATTCATAACTTAGTTATTTTCAACTTAGAATCATTCGGAAAACCAGGGAAATTTAGGTGAAATATAGTAGATTAAGCAAAAGTTTATATGTAGTTGTTTAAATATACAAATCGGACAGACTGGTCGCCATAAGTTTCTTTCTCCTACGTGCTGGTTATTTGTGAATTGTTCCATTCACGGTATTGTGCCTTTTTGTTCTTCCCGAGTTGTTTAAAAAAAAACTGTAAACAGCTCGTTTAGGAACATCATGTAGTTTACAACATCATCATGAGCCACAGAGACGGAGGGAGAGAGGCGGTGACAGAGAAAGACAGACATCACATCACTTGAGGTGTCAGCCGTGCACGTAATTGATCCACTCAACCATTAAGTTGAGACACAAATCTCTAGGACTTGTTTTAATTAGTTGTGGGAACTTCACACTCTGAGCGAGTGACTCATCACATCCACTTTTAATGATTGTAATTTTTCTTCTTTCTCCACAACTCCAGGAAAATATTTCTTTGCCTAATAAGCAATTTCTCTCGAATTAAATTCGGATTTATATCTTCTGTATATAGCAATATTGTCAACTTGCAATTTTCAAGTGATTTTGCACATTTCTCTATTCTCATCAAAAGTGTCTGATAATAATATATTTAAAGTGGAACTGCTGCTTGCATATATATATATATATATATATATATATATATATATATATATATATATATATATATATATATATATATATATATATATATATATATATATATATATATAGTAGGTTGGTAGACAGCAACCACCCAGGGAAGTACTACCGTCCTGCCAGATGACTGTGAAACAGAAACCTGTAACTGTTTTGCATGATGGTAGATAACAGGGATATCTTGCTACTCCTACTTACACTTTGGTCACACTTCACAGACACGTACATGCATATACATATACATACATCTAGGTTTTTCTCCTTTTTCTAAATAGCTCTTGTTCCTCTTTATTTCTTCTATTGTCCATGGGGAAGTGGAAAAGAATCTTTCCTCCGTAAGCCATGCGTGTCGTATGAGGCGACTAAAATGCCGGGAGCAATGGGCTAGTAACCCCTTCTCCTGTAGACATTTACTAAAAAAGAGAAGAAGAAAAACTTTATAAAACTGGGATGCTTAAATGTGCGTGGATGTAGTGCGGATGACAAGAAACAGATGATTGCTGATGTTATGAATGAAAAGAAGTTGGATGTCCTAGCCCTAAGCGAAACAAAGCTGAAGGGGGTAGGGGAGTTTCGGTGGGGAGAAATAAATGGGATTAAATCTGGAGTATCTGAGAGAGTTAGAGCAAAGGAACGGGTAGCAGTAATGTTGAATGATCAGTTATGGAAGGAGAAAAGAGAATATGAATGTGTAAATTCAAGAATTATGTGGATTAAAGTAAAGGTTGGATGCGAGAAGTGGGTCATAATAAGCGTGTATGCACCTGGAGAAGAGAGGAATGCAGAGGAGAGAGAGAGATTTTGGGAGATGTTAAGTGAATGTATAGGAGCCTTTGAACCAAGTGAGAGAGTAATTGTGGTAGGGGATCTGAATGCTAAAGTAGGAGAAACTTTTAGAGAGGGTGTGGTAGGTAAGTTTGGGGTGCCAGGTGTAAATGATAATGGAAGCCCTTTGATTGAACTTTGTATAGAAAGGGGTTTAGTTATAGGTAATACATATTTTAAGAAAAAGAGGATAAATAAGTATACAAGATATGATGTAGGGCGAAATGAATTAGTTTGTTGGATTATGTATTGGTAGATAAAAGACTGTTGAGTAGACTTCAGGATGTACATGTTTATAGGAGGGGCCACAGATATATAGATCATTTTTCAAGTTGTAGCTACACTGAGAGTAAAAGGTAGATGGGATACAAGGAGATAGAGCATCAGGGAAGGAGAGGTGAAGGTTTATAAACTGAAAGAGGAGGCAGAGGTTTAAAATATAAAAAAGCTATTGGAGGATAGATGGGGTAATGAGAGATAGGCAATGGGGTCGAGGAGGTATCGGGTAGGTTTAAAAAAAGTAGTGTTAGAGTGTTCAGCAGAGTTTGTGGTTACAGGAAAGTGGGTGCAGGAGGGAAGAGGAGCGATTGGTGGAATGATGATGTGAAAAGAGTAGTAAGGGAGAAAAAGCTAGCTTATGAGAAAATTTTTACAAAGTAGAAGTGATGCAAGGAAGGGAGGTATATGGAGAAAAAGAGAGAGGTTAAGAGAGTGGTGAAGCAGTGTAAAAAGAGAGCAAATGAGAGAGTGGGTGAGATGTTATCAACAAATTTTGTTGAAAATAAGAAAAAGTTTTGGAGTGAGATTAACAAGTTAAGAAAGCCTAGAGAACAAATGGATTTGTCATTTAAAAATAGGAGAGGAGAGTTATTAAATGGAGGTTAGAGGTATTTGGGGAAGATGGGGGAATATTTTGAGGAATTGTTAAAAAGTTGATGAAGATAGGGAAGCTGTGATTTCGTGTATAGGGCAAGGAGGAACAAACATCTTGTAGGAGTGGGAAGAGCCAGTTGTGAGTGTGGGGGAAGTTCGTAGGCAGTAGGTAAAATGTAAGGGGGTAGGCAGCCGGGATATGATGGGATAAAGATAGAATGTTAAAAGCAGGTGGGGATATAGTTTTGGAGTGGTTGGAGGCAATTATTTAATAAATGTATGGAAGAGGGTAAGGTACTAGGGATTGGCAGAGAGCTGCATAGTTCCTTTTGTATAAAGGCAAAGGGAGATTAAAAGAGAGTGCAAAAAAATTATAGGGGGATAAGTCTGTTGGTTTATACCTGGCCAAAGTGTAGGTTATGGTAGAGTTAATTATTGAAAGTAATTAAGAGTAAGAGGAGAATAATAGGATAGCAGATGAAACAAGGAGGCTTTAGAAAGGTAGGGGGGGGTGTGTTGCACCAGGTATTTACAGTGAAACTATACGTGAACAGTATTTTAGATAAGGCTAAAGAGGTCTTTGTGGCATTTTATGGAGTTGGAAAAGGCGTATGACAGGGTGGGATAGGAGGGCCAAAGTGGAGATGTTGGTGGCAGGTGTATGTGTATGGAGGTAGGTTACTGAAAGCAGTTGAAGGGGAGTTTTTCGAGTGATAGTGAGGCTAAGTTAGAGTATGTAGGAAAGAGGGAAATTATTTCCCAGTAAAATTAGGCCTTAGACAAGGATGTGTGATGTCACCGTGGTTGTTCAATATATATATTAGATGGTGTTGTTGTAAGAGAAGTGCGAGGTCTGGCCAAGAGGCGTGGAGTTAAAAGATAAAGAATCACACATAAAGTGGGAGTTGTCACAGTTGCTCTTTGCTGATGGACACTGTGCTCTTGGGAGGTTCTGAAGAGATGTTGCAGAGATTGGTGGATGAATTTGGCTAGGGTGTGCAAAAGAAGAAATTGGAAAGTGAATACAGGAAAGAGTAAGGTTATGAGGATAAGAAAAAGATTAGGTGGAGAAAGATTGGGTTACAGATTGGAGGGAGAGAGTATGGAGGAGGAGAATGTTATTCAGATATCTGGGAGTGGGACGTGTCAGCGGATGGGTCTATGAAAGATGAGGTGGAATCATAGAATTGATGAGGGGATAAAGGGTGAGTGTGCCCCCCCCCCCACCCCTTAGGGTCTGTGGAGACAAAAACCTTTGTCTTTGGAGGCAAAGAGAGGAAATGTATGAGAGTATAGTTTTACCAACGCTCTTATGTGGGTGTGAAAGCATGGGTGATGAATGGTTTGCAGCCGAGGAGAAGGCTGGAGGAGTGGAGATGTCATGTCTGGAGGAGCAATGTGTGATGGAATATAATGCAGAGGGGAATTCGTAGTTTGAAGTTTAGGAGGAGGTACGGGATACCATAACTGTTGTCCAGAGGGCTGAGGAAGGGTTGTTGAGGTAGTTGCGGACATGTGGAGAGAATGGAGCGAAAACAGAATACTTCAAGAGTGTATCAGTCTGTAGTGGAAGGAAGGCGGGGTAGGGAGTCGGCCTAGGAAAGGTTGGGAGGGAGGGGGTAAAGGAGGTTGTGTGTGCGAGGGGCTTGGACTTCCAGCAGGCATGCGTGAGCGTGTTTGATAGGAGTGAATGGAGACAAATGGTTTTTAATACTTGACGTGCTGTTGGAGTGTGAGCAAAGTAACATTTATGAAGGGGTTCAGGGAAACCAGCAGGCCGGACTTGAGTCCTGGAGATGGGAAGTACAGTGCCTTCACTCTGAAGGAGGGGTGTTAATGTTGCAGTTTAAAAACTGAAGTGTAAAGCACCCTTCTGGCAAGACAGTGATGGAGTGAATGATGGTGAAAGTTTTTCTTTTTCGGGCCACCCTGCCTTGGTGGGAATCGGCCAGTGTGATAAAAAAAAAATATATATATATTATTGTGCCCACGAACGAGTGGGATTGATCAATAACAACACTGCGACTAGCGAAGGACTCGAACCCATGCTACCTTGGCCTGCCTCATGGTAGACGAAAACTCATGACCCCTTAATCCATTGGACCATGCAATCCATTGGATTAAGGCGTCATGAGTTTCCGCCTACCATGAGGCAGGCAAAACTAGCATGGGTTTGAGTCCTTGGCTAGTCGCAGTTTTGTTATATATATATTTATATATATATAATATTTTATATATATATTTATATTATATATATATTTATATATATAAGTAAGTCGATTTTTCCACTGAGCGCACCCTTCCGGTTTAGGCCTTCCACTGAGCGCACCCTTCCGGTCTAGGACCAGCAGCTGGAGTCTCCCCCTTTTCACACCTAGGTGTTACTTCCGGTTTTGACCATGACCTCGCCCTCGAGACTACCTCACCCTTGACCCCCCAACCAATACCCCCGCCCACGACCCCCCTTCGCGACCCCGCCGTCGCGCCGCGCGCCCGCCCGCGCGCCCGCCCGCGCGCCCCGCCCGCGCGCCCCGCCCGCGCCCTTCGCGACCCCCACCCGCGCCTTCTGCTGCGCCTTCTGCAGCGTCGTCCGGATCGCCCCCGCGCCTCGAATTTTTTTTCTTATGATCTCCTTGGATCAAGTTTTTTGGATTCCCCCCCCTATGGGGTTTTCGAAATTCTCCATCTCCTCGGATCAAATTTTTGAGGTTCCACCTCTCACTTTCACCGCCATCCCAAAATTTTCTCAATATTACAAGTTTTTGGATTCCCCCCTATGGGGGTTTTCGAAATTCTCCATCTCCTTGGATCAAGGTTTTTTGGATTGTCCTCCTTCCACCCCCCCCCCCCAATCCAAAAAATTTTCAATATTCAAGATCGATCTCCTCGGATCAAATTTTCTCGATAAACCAGTTTTTTGGATTCCCCCCCCTTGGGGGTTTTTCGAAATTTT
>NC_069408.1:77576362-77616362 GCF_026875155.1 Cherax quadricarinatus
CATTCATCACCCATGCTACACCCATATAAGAGCGTTGGTAAAACTATACTCTCATACATTCCTCTCTTTGCCTCCAAGGACAAAGTTTTTTGTCTCCACAGACTCCTAAGTGCACCACTCACCCTTTTCCCCTCATCAATTCTATGATTCACCTCATCTTTCATAGACCCATCCGCTGACACGTCCACTCCCAGATATCTGAATACATTCACCTCCTCCATACTCTCTCCCTCCAATCTGATATCCAATCTTTCATCACCTAATCTTTTTCTTATCCTCATAACCTTACTCTTTCCTGTATTCACTTTCAATTTTCTTCTTTTGCACACCCTACCAAATTCATCCACCAATCTCTGCAACTTCTCTTCAGAATCTCCCAAGAGCACAGTGTCATCAGCAAAGAGCAACTGTGACAACTCCCACTTTATGTGTGATTCTTTATCTTTTAACTCCACGCCTCTTGCCAAGACCCTCGCACTTCTCTTACAACACCATCTATAAATATATTGAACAACCACGGTGACATCACACATCCTTGTCTAAGGCCTAATTTTACTGGGAAATAATTTCCCTCTTTCCTACATACTCTAACTTGAGCCTCACTATCCTCGTAAAAACTCTTCACTGCTTTCAGTAACCTACCTCCTACACCATACACCTGCAACATCTGCCACTTTGCCCTCCTATCCACCCTGTCATACGCCTTTTCCAAATCCATAAATGCCACAAAGACCTCTTTAGCCTTATCTAAATACTGTTCACTTATATGTTTCACTGTAAATACCTGGTGCACCCCCCCCCCTACCTTTCCTAAAGCCTCCTTGTTCATCTGCTATCCTATTCTCCGTCTTACTCTTAATTCTTTCAATAATAACTCTACCATACACTTTGCCAGGTATACTCAACAGACTTATCCCCCTATAATTTTTGCACTCTCTTTTATCCCCTTTGCCTTTATACAAAGGAACTATGCATGCTCTCTGCCAATCCCTAGGTACCTTACCCTCTTCCATACATTTATTAAATAATTGCACCAACCACTCCAAAACTATATCCCCACCTGCTTTTAACATTTCTATCTTTATCCCATCAATCCCGGCTGCCTTACCCCCTTTCATTTTACCTACTGCCTCACGAACTTCCCCCACACTCACAACTGGCTCTTCCTCACTCCTACAAGATGTTGTTCCTCCTTGCCCTATACACGAAATCACAGCTTCCCTATCTTCATCAACATTTAACAATTCCTCAAAATATTCCCTCCATCTTCCAATACCTCTAACTCTCCATTTAATAACTCTCCTCTCCTATTTTTAAATGACAAATCCATTTGTTCTCTAGGCTTTCTTAACTTGTTAATCTCACTCCAAAACTTTTTCTTATTTTCAACAAAATTTGTTGATAACATCTCACCCACTCTCTCATTTGCTCTCTTTTTACACTGCTTCACCACTCTCTTAACCTCTCTCTTTTTCTCCATATACTCTTCCCTCCTTGCATCACTTCTACTTTGTAAAAACTTCTCATAAGCTAGCTTTTTCTCCCCTTACTACTCTCTTCACATCATCATTCCACCAATCGCTCCTCTTCCTCCTGCACCCACTTTCCTGTAACCACAAACTTCTGCTGAACACTCTAACACTACATTTTAAACTACCCGATACCTCCTCGACCCCATTGCCTATGCTCTCATTAGCCCATCTATCCTCCAATAGCTGTTTATATCTTACCCTGCCTCCTCTTTCAGTTTATAAACCTTCACCTCTCTCTTCCCTGATGCTCCTATTCTCCTTGTATCCCATCTACCTTTTACTCTCAGTGTAGCTACAACTTGAAAGTGATCTGATATATCTGTGGCCCCTCTATAAACATGTACATCCTGAAGTCTACTCAACAGTCTTTTATCTACCAATACATAATCCAACAAACTACTGTCATTTCGCCCTACATCATATCTTGTATACTTATTTATCCTCTTTTTCTTAAAATATGTATTACCTATAACTAAACCCCTTTCTATACAAAGTTCAATCAAAGGGCTTCCATTATCATTTACACCTGGCACCCCAAACTTACCTACCACACCCTCTCTAAAAGTTTCTCCTACTTTAGCATTCAGATCCCCTACCACAATTACTCTCTCACTTGGTTCAAAGGCTCCTATACATTCACTTAACATCTCCCAAAATCTCTCTCTCTCCTCTGCATTCCTCTCTTCTCCAGGTGCATACACGCTTATTATGACCCACTTCTCGCATCCAACCTTTACTTTAATCCACATAATTCTTGAATTTACACATTCATATTCTCTTTTCTCCTTCCATAACTGATCATTCAACATTACTGCTACCCGTTCCTTTGCTCTAACTCTCTCAGATACTCCAGATTTAATCCCATTTATTTCCCCCACCGAAACTCCCCTACCCCCTTCAGCTTTGTTTCGCTTAGGGCTAGGACATCCAACTTCTTTTCATTCATAACATCAGCAATCATCTGTTTCTTGTCATCCGCACTACATCCACGCACATTTAAGCATCCCAGTTTTATAAAGTTTTTCTTCTTCTCTTTTTTAGTAAATGTCTACAGGAGAAGGGGTTACTAGCCCATTGCTCCCGGCATTTTAGTCGCCTCATACGACACGCATGGCTTACGGAGGAAAGATTCTTTTCCACTTCCCCATGGACAATAGAAGAAATAAAGAGGAACAAGAGCTATTTAGAAAAAGGAGAAAAACCTAGATGTATGTATATGTATATGCATGTACGTGTCTGTGAAGTGTGACCAAAGTGTAAGTAGGAGTAGCAAGATATCCCTGTTATCTACCATCATGCAAAACAGTTACAGGTTTCTGTTTCACAGTCATCTGGCAGGACGGTAGTACTTCCCTGGGTGGTTGCTGTCTACCAACCTACTATTATATATATATATATATATATATATATATATATATATATATATATATATATATATATATATATATATATATATATATATATATATATATATATATATGCAAGCAGCAGTTCCACTTTAAATATATTATTATCAGACACTTTTGATGAGAATAGAGAAATGTGCAAAATCACTTGAAAATTGCAAGTTGACAATATTGCTATATACAGAAGATATAAATCCGAATTTAATTCGAGAGAAATTGCTTATTAGGCAAAGAAATATTTTCCTGGAGTTGTGGAGAAAGAAGAAAAATTACAATCATTAAAAGTGGATGTGATGAGTCACTCGCTCAGAGTGTGAAGTTCCCACAACTAATTAAAACAAGTCCTAGAGATTTGTGTCTCAACTTAAAGGTTGAGTGGATCAATTACGTGCACGGCTGACACCTCAAGTGATGTGATGTCTGTCTTTCTCTGTCACCGCCTCTCTCCCTCCGTCTCTGTGGCTCATGATGATGTTGTAAACTACATGATGTTCCTAAACGAGCTGTTTTACAGTTTTTTTTAAACAACTCGGGAAGAACAAAAAGGCACAATACCGTGAATGGAACAATTCACAAATAACCAGCACGTAGGAGAAAGAAACTTATGGCGACCAGTCTGTCCGATTTGTATATTTAAACAACTACATATAAACTTTTGCTTAATCTACTATATTTCACCTAAATTTCCCTGGTTTTCCGAATGATTCTAAGTTGAAAATAACTAAGTTATGAATGAGGAACATTTCTTGTAGATCTCTGAAAAATACAGAACTGGATTCCAATTTACAAGATAATTTTCTGCTTAATTTATTCTTTGCCAGTTATGATCGTAATTTATCAGACCGATGCAAAGCACTGCAAAGAAATGAGGAAACAATTGCAAATTGTATCGTATAAAGGTCTGGAAATTGTCTCATTTTTTAATACCTATACCGGATACAGCTCATTAATTCCAAACTATCTTGAATAGTAGAAGGTATTCTAAGGACTTTTGTAGGTATCATGAACGGTTTTTGAATTCCTTGCATGAATTCAGCCAAGACAACCCTTGACTGCTGTCTTGGCTACAAAACAGCACTGAATCTTTATACGATACGAAAGCATCGTGAAAGAGTAAAGGCGACTGTGTGTAGGTTAAAAATTCCCCTCCCCGACGGGGATCGAACTGATACTTCTTGAGGTAGAGCGACTGTGTCTTGCAGTAACAAGGTCAGCTGTGGAATTCCACTCCAACATACCTAAACTGCAAGGGTACTCATCATACCCTTGCAGCCAAATGCTCGCTAAGAAAGGAAGTGATGTCTAAGAAAATCAAAGAAGCTAAGACGAACAGCCCCAAAACGCCGACATATGCCGCCATAACAAAAATCCATCCTGACACCACTAGAATTCTTCAAGCCACACAACACGCCTCTCTACACAACAACTCTCTCCACTTCCGGACGCGGCTCCTTCCAAGGTGGTGTATTTCACGGAGCCTTAGGGCGTTGTTCCTCGAAGCCCTCTCCAGGTATACTCCAGGTATGCGCACCCTGCATACCAGCCAACCACGGCACTTTCAGCACCACCATAAACGAACTATTCCGTCTAAACACATACCTGCCTTCGTTTTCCCGGACTCCACACCTTCAGCTGACATCCACAAGATTCTTCCCAACGTTGTGAACTTCACTGCACCTGCAGACGTGCCTCCTGCCCAAGCAACTGTTACTGAAACACTCTACAGCCACTTTCACCGCCGACAACGTTGCTCATTCTCCCTCAACCACAGTCTCCCACGCCTCTCAGCCTGCTGTTACACCACCATTACACCTCTCCACTGCTCCAGTCAACTCTCAGTCACCTAAAACTATTGTGGCCATGCCAACTGAATCCACTTCAGAAGGAGAAGATATTGACGACTCCAGTACATCCTCATAGGAAAATCTTACCTTCAACACTTCCCCATCAAATGTTGACACCATGCCTTGTATTGAACTCTACAAAGGCCGTGGTGCTGAAACAGTTAAGTATGCCTGCAAACCGCTTCACTTCACTTCACTTCACTCTCACCCAAGTTCTCGAATTCCTCAAGCCTCTACGTTTCACCTTTGAAAACAAGACGAAACCTTAAGACCTCTCTAGGAGCTGTTTCAAAAAAATTGAAAATGGCTACTCTACAAACCTGCCACCTTAATCATGGCAAATAACACCACCAGTATGTTCCTCTCTGATGTTCCTACCTGTCTGCCATGTCCTACGACCTAACCTGCTGCCATCTTCTCAAGACTAAAAAACCTCCAACCACCACTAGACCGTTGCAACTAAGCCTGCTACTCCTGGTTCTCCATTCCGTCCCACTAGCGCTCTCTGCTGGGTTAAATCCTGGCACTTACTTTACGACTGTGAACATGGCTCTCCAACGCTATTCCTCGCCTGTTCCGTCTTCAAAGCTCACCCCGCATGGGGTCTTTCCTAAACTCTGTTGATGTTGTTGTGAATTTTGACTCACTTCTCACGAGGCGGGCTAAAACAACACGGGTTCGATCCCCCGGCTAGCTGCAGTATCGTTATTGATTAAACACCACTTGTTCGTGCTTACAATAATATGTCTACTGCTTGTGAAAGCTTGTACACCAAACGTGCAGTAGAATCAAATTAGCTCTGAGGCAACCACACCATCGTGTGCCCTGTAGGATTGTATGGTCCAGTGGTTTTCAGCGTCGTTAATTTTGACTCGCTTCCCGCGAGGACGGCTAACATGACACTTGTTCGATCCCCGGCTAGCAGTAGTGTTATTATTGATATATTTTATATAATATATATATATATATATATATATATATATATATATATATATATATATATATATATAATATATGTATATATATATTCTAGGTAGTAGGTTGGTAGACAGCAACCGCCCAGGAGGTACTACCGTCCTGCCAAGTGAGTGTAAAACGAAAGCCTGTAATTGTTTTACATGATGGTAGGATTGCTGGTGTCCTTTTTTTCTGTCTCATAAACATGCAAGATTTCAGGTACGTCTTGCTACTTCTACTTACACTTAGGTCACACTACACATACATGTACAAGCATATATATGTATATATACATATCCCTCTGGGTTTTCTTCTATTTTCTTTCTAGTTCTTGTTGTTGTTTATTTCCTCTTATCTCCATGGGGAAGTGGAACAGAATTCTTCCTCCGTAAGCCATGCGTGTTGTAAGAGGCGACTAAAATGCCAGGAGCAAGGGCTAGTAACCCCTTCTCCTGTATAAATTACTAAATTTAAAAAGAGAAACTTTCGTTTTTCTTTTTGGGCCACCCTGCCTTGGTGGGATACGGCCGGTTTGTTGAAAAAAAAAAAAAAAAAAAAAAATATATATAATAAATAATATAAAATATAATATATATATATATATATATATATATATATATATATATATATATATATATATATATATATATATATATATATATATAATTATGCATATGCAATAAGATCAGAGTAAACAGGTGGTATCACAGTACGGAATATTCCAATCACTTTCGTGATTTTTCACATTATCAAGGAATCATAAAAAATAATACAGCAACAGGAAGGCATATAAAGGGGCAAGACTGCACCTTACAGTCACGTGACAACAACAAGGCTACACCTCACAGTCGCATGACAACACCGGACTCTGTGAAATACACCTGATACTCTACCGAAACATTAAGATTTTCACTTGTCTAATGTATCATTAAATTCTTCCCAAATTTTATTAATTATAAACGAATCCAATTTATATAAATCCAAAGAAATATTCATATTATTTTCAAAACTGTTTTTCATGAAACAGGATTCTGCATGGGTTAACAAAAATGCACAAACAAGGAAATCCAGTTAGACCAATTATTAGCTCCATAGGTTCAATTTCTAATAAATTATTTAAATGGCCTAATGATATTTTGAGCCCAATTGTTGGAAAATTTTCAAACGTCAATGTTAAAAGCATTTTGATAAAGTATTACCCTCAACACTGTGTTGCTGGTGTTAGCAGGATCGGCTGCAGTTGATGCAAATTATTTTACATGGAGCAGACCGGCAAACCTCTAGATGGTAAAATAACACATTATCGATATTTGATACAAATTGTGCAGGAATCAAATGCCATTTTGAACTACAGTAGGGCCTGCAATAGCTGCAAATTAGTCAGAAGCCAGAGTCGTGGTTCCTTGCTCCTCTTGGCTAGTAAGAAATATTTTAGATCGGCAAATATGAAACATGATGAACATTTATTATATAATAATAGCTTTTGTTTATTCAAATTTGATAACTTTATAATTGGAGGCATTGTACACAATGTGAAGCCGGATTCCTACCTGAACTCGTTGGATTGTCGTTAATGTTGTTCTACACTAACGAATTGAGCCACACTTGGGGTCTGCTGCTCTGGCTCACCCTTATGGATAGAGCAGCGTTTACCTAAGGGTGAAGTTTGTGAGCTTCTCGAAATGGGATTGTTTTCCTAATTTTATAGTGACTGTTACCCTTTCCTTTCTCTTCTCTTTCTCTCTCTCTAGCTTACGATACTGGTTGATTTATACTATACAGATATAGAGAAGGATAGGGTAGCCTCATTACAACCAGCTGGCCTGGATACTGTTTTTGTTTTGTGAGTAGAATTGCTTATTATCAGTTGAATACTACATGAGAGCAGTTGGCGCCATCGATCATATAGTTCCTAGTCTCGAGTTTAACACTGAGGAATTTTAAACATGAAGGAATTTAACATGAAGGATAGACCAGAAAGGAAAGAGTTGCAGAAGCCAATTAAAAAAAAAGAGAAATCTTTGAAGGGCAAAGAGAATTTGGTGAATACAGTGCAGGAAGGGAAAAATCAACAAGTGAGATGATGGATTTCTTAGCTGGATAGGGTTGCAAAGCGGAGAAAATCATCCAGATGAAGAAACGGAAAAATTGGGTATTCATAGGGAGCTTGTTGCTGTAAACAATGGATAGGAAGAGGAAAATAAAAGAGGTATATAAGAGCAAAGAAGAATCCACAGAAAGTTACGGCAAACAAGAACGGAGACGGAGTGGGTAGTTAGGGAAAAAAACCTGAATTTGAATTCTGCAAGAGTCGAAGAGATGGGCTGAGAGATAAATTAGAATCGACAATATAGCATAAGCCAGGTCTAACCCGTTAACTGCTTCATAATCACAACAGTTAGAAGATCAGGTAATATGACTTAAAAAGGAAGTCTCTCTAAGTTCATGAACACTCATTTTAAGGAAGATGATTTCCAGTGGAATGAGTGGGCAACATCAGAGAGCGTAGAAGAGAAGTATTGCATCAACAGGTTCCTCGATATACCCAACAGGGGATGAGGTTGAAATATGTTTTGTGAGGAGGACCTGGAAATGTAATAATAGGTTAATGGAACCTGATAGTGTGCCACCATGTATTACTGCAAAAGGAATTAGAAGCAACACTTGTAACCAACAAGTCAATGTAAACAAACAGTTGCCAGAATACTGAAAGTCAGCGATTGCAGTCTTTAATATTAAAATGAGGACAAACCAGGAAGTTATAAAGTTCAACCAGTATTACTTTGCCAAGCATAACATGGTAAAACAATGAAGTTGATAATCTTAAGAAAGACTTTGTTACAACATTTAAGAGGAAAAGTCATTTCATAAAAGAAATAAATGAGCATGAGATGAGATAGCATATGTCTTCAAAACCTGCCCATGGAGGAGGTCACGAGAATCTTAAAAAATGAAGGAAAAGGATGGGTAGATTGCATATTTATGGACTGCAAGAAAGCCATTTGATTGGTGGTGTACCTCACGAGTGACTGGGGAAAATAACTTGAGGAGAGCAGGGTAATTGGCAATGTTGTCATGTGGATCTCGAGTACCTGAGCAGGAGACAAAGAATGACTGTCTGTCCGAGTTTAGATGTCAGAAATGAGGAAAGAGTAATGACCAGCCAGGGGGGTTCATAATCGATATTAAAACCAGTAATATATTTTGATTAAGAATTACTTAATGAAGAGGGACGCAGTCAGATGTATTCCTGTCGCTGATGATTGAAAGTAATGGGAATGGAATAAAAAAAAAAACAGATGAGACAGGAAAAAATCTTGAAATGGATCTGGAGAAATTACAGAAACAATTTTGTCAGGAAAGTTGGATGCTTGACTCAGCCTCACCAATCGGCCTTCAGGGACAGAAGGACTCGGACTTGACCAAATGGGAAGAAAGAAAAGTCCAAGGGGGAGCATAAGTGCCAACATATCGCCAAGGCACACAAGTCGAGAACATGCGGCTAATGCTCATTTGGAAAACCTTATGCGAGGAGTCTAAGTACATGATAATGAGGAAATCAGGAGTGGTGTAAGAGATGACAGATATTAAAAAAGACTAAGAACAATGGGAATATGATAGCAGTATACAAATTTATTTATGAATGATAGGGTAGACATTGAGGAACTTGCCTCAAAGGCGGGAGGGGGGAAAACGGTAAAATTCCAGAAATTCACAATTTTTTTTTTATTTTTATTAGAAATTTTACAAAGTACAATGGATTGCCATAATAAAGTAAAGGAATACAAACATTATCTTTTGTTCTACTAGTACAGGTTATTCCTTGCGGGACAAGTATTATAACATCTTGCCTCTGCAAAAACAATACCGCTAAAGACAAACCTCACTAAAGTTTAGCACGTCATTAATAGTTGCCGCGCCAAGCCATTGTACCCAAAGAAAAACACACCAAAAAGAAATTTACATAGTTTAACAATATAAAATGAATACCTGACATGTCCTATTACAACAAAAACATCATACAAATGTACAACATTATTAACCAAAACTACCATAACCACCTCAAAACAAAACAAAACCCTAACATACCCGCTATGATAGGGTACAGATTATTGGTTAAGTTATGGTACATTAGACCTAACCAAATAGAGAACCCGGAAGGAAACATACTGATTCCGTACACAATAAACCTTAGAGAAACCAGATTTTTATATTATAATATGTTAACCCTCTAATACAATAATGTTGATACAGGGAAACAGATACAACAGGCATGTAAAATTCATAATAAAAAAATCCAAAACAAGTAATTATAACAAACCTCGGCACATTAAAGGGTTTATAACCAAACCTTACATAAATTATACTCCCTCATATGTATATAAACCGCAAATCTTGTCCACAAGACTTTGTTGGTTTTAAACCCCATAAAAACATGGTATAGACCCAAAACCTATACATCACTTTAATTTTTTCCATTAGAACCTTCATCTGACAATAAAAGTTAAAACATAAGGACTAGAGAAGTTAATAAGGATAAGGCTGCTGTAATTTGCCAGTCCCAAAAGAACTGAACCGTATTCGAACATGTTGTGTTGATACCCAACGTAGCCAATCTAATTACTTAAAAACGATATCCTAAGGGTCTGTTATCCTGAGCTTTCAAGTGAAAATTTTAAACCCAGTGAACATAACCATCAGGCTTTAGAAATGTAATCCTGGAAACCAACTTATATCTCACTATGACAAATAATCTCGTGAAACATGGAGTACCATCCATACCTAATTCTCCACTACCTTCTCTTACAACTACATCAGTTCCAGTGGAATGAAAACAAAAAACTACCCCCCCTTTACATCCCCACATACACAAGACCACTCCTTTGTCCATCCTCAGGGACCCCGCCTTAGGGAACCCTCGGTGAGGTTTCCTATAACCTTCCGGGGAAAATTTTTTCCCAGGACGCCCATAAACCCTGCTATTCCTTCACTTCGTCCTTTAGAATCTAGCCGCCAATGCTTTTATCCTCATTTCACCCCTTTAATCCCACTCTTCCCATGAAATGTCCAGATAATCCACTATGATATACATTATAGCCCTTCCCCAACATCCATAGGCACTCCCCTTACATCTAGTAGTAAAACCCTTAAAAAGCGGCAAACTACCCCCCCCCCCAACAGGTTGATAACCCCCACCCATCCATGATCTCACCCCCTCCAAGGCAGGTACAAAAAGAAGACAACATGAAACGCCGTTTCAAACATACCACAAAACTTGACAAAAGCCTCTTCCACAAAACCCCATTACAACGTAAACACCTCCCTTGGAAGCCAGACTCCCCATGATAAAACTTATTTTACTAATTTCTTACCTCTAGCCGGTATCGAAGCTTACTAAAATCTTTTCCCCAAATAAACCCCCCCAATCAATGTTGGATACACGGCTACCCTTGCATAATTCCTTGACCTTTCACTACCCTCACCAACTGTTTCACTTTGATTTTACCACCTGTTGCACTGTCATAAAATTTAACATATCTTCACAACCCTCATTCCTTCCCACTCCACCATTTACGTGCCTCCTCCATAATCTCTTACTACTTTAGCGCACCTCACACCCCCATCCCTCATATTACCCCCACTTGATATATAACAGCCATTACTCTTCAGTCTAAAAGGCAACACACCTAACCCCCCTCTCCGAAATCCGTCATAACACCTCCTTACTTAACCATGCCCTCCCAAAATCCCCCACAAACTTCAGCACCTTCCTCTGGCATTTTCCACAATATCTCGTACCTCTAAGGAAAAACCTCTGCCACCCCCAACCTTGCTATAGACTATGTGAATTTCCACCACTACCCTCTGATGTTAAAGCTAAGTCCTCGCACTTAAACCTCCTAGTCTACTTTAAAACCTTACCCGTGACAACTCCGTGTGAATTTATCCTTCTGCATGCCTGCTACTTCCGCCAAATTACCATATCCCACATACCTTGATTCTGTCAACCACTTGTCCATCCTAACCCATCCCCAAGCCCCCACCTATCCACTACAGACCTCTAGTAACCCTTGATGTTCACCGTATTATTAACTCTCATTCCGGAAATCATACCAAACATATGAATCACTCTACCCACCCTCCTTATAACTCCTCTTACCCTTAGCTAATACAGTAGTATCATCCACATACCAACGATGCCCCCTTTGACCCCCCTTCCATCTCCTGATTGTTCTATCACCCTCTCAACAGACTCAAAAATGGATTCTGCACACACCGCAAAGGAGCAGCATGTGACATCGGACAGCTGCCTCAAAACCCTCTCTCCATTGGTTACACTTTCACCCAACTTCCATTGACCTGTACCTCCACCTCTGCCCATCATACAGGGTTTGCACCCACCTCACTACCCCCTCCGAAACCCCAACCTCTCTATAAGAAAACCCCTAAGAATCTCTGTCCCACGCAATCATAAGCATTCACCCAATCTAAACCTTGTATTCCCTCCCGCTTACCATCTCTCTAGAAAATTCCACTAATCAAACCATGTCCATCCCTCATCCTTTTCCCGGAGAATTCCCAATGTCCCCTATGTAACACTAAAACCCAACACCTTTCTTCATTTTGTTGCCCCCAAAACCTTAGCAAAAATCTTGTAATCCGATGCACATTAACGTAATCGCACGGTATCAGTCAAACATCGGGCATTCTTCTTTTTGGGCACTAATACCGTGACACCGTTCTTTGTCGATTTCCCATCCTCCCACTACTTAACTATACAATTCAAAAACCCCACCAGACAATGCCGTACACTCCCCCAATGATACCTATAAAAATCGTTTGGTATTCGTCTATGCCTGGGGTTTTTACCCTGGCACATCCCAAAAAACTGCCTCCTCCCCCTCCTCTACATTAATACTACCTCATTTCTGTCACTGTACTGCTCCTTAAACCCTTCATCCCCAAACCGTCCCTCACCCACTCCCCCGCCAAACCCTCTCCACTTCTCCCTAAACCAAATATCTGCATACAAACTAATATTTTCCATGTGGAATAGGCCTTGACCCTCCTCAAGCCACCCCCCCCCTGTACCTGCCTCAATATACGCCACGGTGGTCTTCGCCTTGCCGTTCCTTTAAACCTCCTTAATACAAAAACCGATTTGCCTATCCCCCCTTAAAACATCTTCCAACCCTGCCCTAACTCGAATTGCCTCAAATTTTTCATGTGTGAATTTCCGCCAACCTATTTCGCAACAAGAAGTTCCATGTCACTCACTCCGCCCCACCGTTCCTCTGCATAACAGTCTTTTACTGACCCTCAAGATAATGTTGTGGCCCATGGCTCCACCTCGCATCTCCTTACCCAGTACTTTAAAAAATTTCGCGATTTCAACTATAGCCCTCATTTCCACCAATCCAGCAAATCCATTTCCATATTCCTAGTCTCCCAAAAGGATTTCCACCAATCTTCAAACCCTGTAGGGTCACCCTCGTTCCTAAGTAGCCTCACATTTTAATTTCAGTATCTGCATAAACTCTCACTATGCCATCTACCCTCAAATCTGCTATAACAGCACGATGATCAGAAAAAACCCACATCGATAGTCCTCACCCTCTCCACATCTATGCCCTTGCCTAACATAAATCCGATCTAAACCGTGCCTCATATCCCCCTACGAATAAAATGTGTGCTTGCTCCACACCATATCCCTACTTCCCACCACATCTTCCACTCATCATCTCGCAAACATCCCGCAGAACCCCCAAAAACAAACCCGCCCCCCGGAACCACATCCACCATCCTTAATGACACAATTCCAATCCCCACATCCACCGTAAAAGCAGGGTAAACCTCTCAAGTGATATACAAGAACTCGCGACCAAAATCCACCTATCCCTCTAGCGTTACTAGTTGCTGGCATGTACACACTACAAAAAACTACCCTCCTTTGCCCCAAAAACCCTCCAACCCTGACCAACCCTCCCCCACCTCCTCCCAACCAACACCTCCTTTCAACCTAAAGCATCACATGTAAACAACTATAACCTTTCAACAAAACTCACATCCTAACCTATGGTTATGTTCCTGCAAAAAACAGACAACCACTAATTCTCCTCAAAACCCACTCTAACCATACCCTCTTGACCTCGGTTTTAAGACCGTTTACATTGCAAGTTACACACCTGAAATTTACAAGGAATGGCGGTTTACCCTGTGCCGCTGGAGGTTAACTTGGTCCTCCTTTATTGGTCTCGGTTTTCTATATCAATCCCTCGTTTCTGCCCTCCAACCCTCCCTGGACCCTTCCCACCTAGGCTTCCCATTGCCCCCCCTCTCCCGAAACTTGCCTTTTCTACACAGCTGCCCTCATCTTCTCCCAGGCCTCTGCGCTGTATTGTGACGCTTCGTCCATGTCTGAGCCCCCGCTGAATTCTTGCGGGAGCTACCCTCTACACACATTTTTCTGCAACCACATCTTTGATGTCGACCTCCACCAACATTGCTGTCCTTTCGAACCTCACTCAGTCTTACTTACCCTGCTTCTGTTCAATCATCACCTTGTCATCACCTGACCTCACATCCACTTTCCACACCATGCTCGACCTCTTCCAAAAAAATCCTTCAGAACAGCCTTCCAAAATCCCGTCCTGAGCCGACTCTGCAGTAAATAACGGTTCTGTCTGACAGCGATATTCCCTCCCCCCCGTTTCCATGGTAGTTTAACACACATCTCCAAAACCTCTCTGCCCTGTCGACCTCCTCACTCCATAGGCCTTTACCCGGCTTTCACTTCACCCGTCATAACGTTCCGCGGCTATAATGGCGTATCCACGAAGCTGTTCCCTGACGCCTAGGGCCTGTCTCCTGGGGCATTGTGCCACCATGTGCTCATAAGAAAGTCACATTATACGGACGTTTCCTCTGCCCCGCATAGTTTACAAAAACCTGTGTATCTATGGTTATGCATGTATAACATATGATGGTATCGGCCTCCCCTCAGGGTCATTTTCAGTTGAAGGATCATTCGGATCCCCTCATAAGGGCCGTCCCTCCACATTTCCCCATGCTCGTCGGAGTGTACAGTTCCCATAACCACTGAACAATCTTGTAGGTCTGTATGCTGTTGCCTCAAAAAAGGTACAATCCTTACCTTCACCCAGTAAAATACTTAGACCACATCATGCAAGCCATACTTCCACTGCCGATTGATACTCATCGCCTTTCTTGAAAATTCGTTGACGATGGTAGAGTAGAGTCAAGCCCTCATGAACATCACGAAGACCCTTGACAATACCTTCAGTGCCACACCATACAGCTCTTCATGGGGTGGTTGTGGAAGCAAAAAACCTCCTGATATATGCCTTGGCAGGAGAACGTTCATCGTGGCGTTGCTTAAAGATCCTCTAACCAGCTCAATGCAGACAGTATTTATGCGCCGGTACAGTCGGTCCGCCATCTTGGTGCTAATGCTATGTTTTCCTCAACAGATCATGATGAATACTACTGGCGTTGCAAGAGACCTGTAAGAAGCCGTCCTCTCTCCCCGCAGGTCGAGAGACGAATAACAATGAACTTGAAAACATTTTAATGAAAACAGTCTTCATACATAATTTTAATCGTAGATATGAGAGGGCACAGACGGACGCTAGTATATACTGAATGTGGCCAGCGGGAAGTTTAGAAGCTAATCTAGTAGCTCAGACTCGATCCCTGTAACCACATGTAGGTTAGTACATTACAGGCCCAGTACAAACGGTGACTACACACAATAACAGCTAAAATGAACCGCACGCCTATCAACCGACGCAATATCTGATACTCGCTTGAAATACCTCAATATTTACTACTTAGAGTGAGAGTGAGACGAAGAAGAGGAGAGACTGAGGAGGGAGAGAGAGTGGGAAAGAGGAGAGAGAGACGCGAGAGAGATGAGAGAGAGAGAGAGAGAGAGAGAGAGAAAATGCTTTGTTGTGTCCACAAATATACAAAACATTACAGTGGTACTTGATGGTGTAATGTAGAATGGAATGTAATAACTGGGTGGTAAACATGGGATTGTTTATAGGCAGCATCTGGAAGTAATGCAGGTTTTAGTAAAACTTGAGATTTCTGTTACTTTCTTTTATATGAAACCATACAACTGTAAACCTTTCTTGGCATATAAACATTTATGTTCAAATGCCTGTTAACTTCGCCTCAACCAAAAATTGCATAAGTTGATCAAATTATTTAAAAAACATTATTAAGTATTTTGGAAAGGTAGACCTTTAGTGGGATTAGATAAGATTTCGTTCGGATTTATCACCCCGGGGGTTAGCCACCAAGATAACCAAAGATAGTGCGTCATCGAGCAACTGTCATAACTTATTTCCATTGTGGTTCTCAATCTTGTCCCCCAGGATACGACCCACACCCAGTCGACTAACACCAGGTACCTATTTGCGCTAGGTGAACAAGACAACAGTTGTAAGGAAACACGTCGAATTTACCACTCGCGTAATTGAACTTGGAGGGTCCGGGTTCGATCTATCTTCTGTGTTGTGATATCGAGTATTTAGAGAAGGGCCTGATATTGTTTAAAAAAGGCTCATTATGTAAACAATAAACATTCACTGGAAAACTTTCGGTCCTGAGTTCTTGGTACCACCAAATGTAGTGAAATGTGCCAAGGTCCTCGGACCGAAACGTTTCTGACCAAATGTAAAAGTGTTTGCCAAACTTACCACGGGCGGGGATAGAACGGGGTCGGTCTGGAGCTTTGAGAGTGATCTGGTTTGTATGCTAGTCGTGTCATAACGGATTTCGTGAGTCAAGTTGTTTGCAATGTTTATCTATTTTCCAACAACCTGTGGGTATCAAAATACAGTTTTTTACCAGTTGCCCATTTTGATCTTTGATAAGCCTTTTCATTTTAGCCTCCTTATGCAACTCGCTTGTTCGTACTAATTTTATTATCCACTTTATTTGGTAGCCATGAATCATATCATATTCTTTAGAATTACCCCTTCTTAACTTTCACTTGCCGGATTCACTCCCTCCTAGACCTCGAGGGTTCTGTAATATCTATCTTAAAGTTATATATGGAAACCTGCTTCCACTACTTTTATCCCAGGTCATTCCATTTCCTGACCACCATAGACTGAGAAAATACTTCTGACCCCTCGTACTCACCTGTTTAACTTCCATTTGAGCTATCGTCATGTACCTGTTTTCCGCCCTAACAACATTCTTTCACTATTTACGTATCACTTTGTTTATCAGTAGTTACCAAACCGCTAATTGTCATACGATATTATGACTTGTTTTTAGGAAAAAGATATCCAGAATAAACATGATGATCTTTGTTTCTATGTCCACACACCCATATCTTTATTTATCATCAATTTACGGTTACATTCAGTCAAGTATTGGCCACCTAGAGTGAACTTGCTCATTCTGTCAAGCATCTCCAAAAAAGATGCGCTTCATTCCTCTCATTCTTTTATTATATTATTGATTCCAGTAATCTGCCACTAATGAGTTAAGCTTGTTACCCATTTACCCTTATATATTCTGCGGCACGTGTCCATTTTTAAAGGTTTAATAAATATCTCTTTCCTGTCTTAAAATTTCTTGGTTAACTGTTGTCAATAGCCACGCTAACTTGGTTTTAATCTTAGGAACATGTGTACTTGTAAGAGATAGGTAGCCCAGTGATTTCGATTTTTTCAGCCTGATGTCGTAGCTCTCTTTTACAGCACCTTGTCGTATCTTGTAGTATTCGTAGGAGCCTCGTTTGTAATTGCCTCATAACTCACTAGCATTGCATTTTCCACGAGTACCTTCTTATAGCCCTTCCTAGACTGCTTGTGTAGAATCTTTGTATACTCACTAATATCCCCTTTCAAAACACTTTGGATTATCTCCATCTCTCGGTAGTCCTCACGTGGACTAATTTGAACCCCATTCATAACCACTAGTAGCATTTTGCAGCAACTTGTAACTCACTCGTTGCCCCTTTTAATAACCCCATAATAGTCCTCATTGTACCTCATTCATAGTCCGCGTAGCTCAGTATCGTCACCCTTTAGATCATGCTTCTCCCCCTGAGATAATACTCCGTACCCTTTTCTTGGAGGAAAAGTCATTGCCTACTCATTGATAAATTTTGCATGTATTCCACTCTTGTATTCCACACTCATATCCTGTAGTAGTTCACCGGTGACTCCTTCATAGCTTTCTTGAAGGCTACCTCATTGCCCAAGTAATTGCTCATTGAAATATTACTCATAACCACTCCACTGCCCACTCCTTCCTTATTCATTCTCCTCTATTAGTTACTTATCATCCAATCCATAATCCATCATTCTTTTTACATAGCCATTTCATAATGCCCTCTTTAGGGTTTAAGTTTTTCGTTCGGATTTCAACCCCGGGGGGTTAGCCACCCAAGATACCCAAATTTGTGCTCATCAAACTTCTAACTTATTTCCATTGTGTTCCAATCTTGCCCCCAGATACGACCCACACCATCGACAAACCCCCAGGTACCTATTTGCTGCAGTGAACAAGACAACGGGGTTAAGGAAAAACTCAAATGTCCCACTCCCGGTAATTAAATTTGGGAGGGTCGGGTTCGTTTCACTTCTTGTAAATCGATCTTTCATTGTTCGCACGCTTTTGGGCCGTGCGGACAGGCTCGCAGGGCTCCGATACAACGGTTTTTTCGCGCATTTTTTCCTTTTTTGGCATACAACATGGGGGATCGCTTTGGGACCCCGGGGTGAGCACCGTTTGCGTGAATTGGTCGGGGGCACGCTTACGGAACAACCATGCACGTGTTACTGCATGCCTCATCGTGAGGTTTTGGGAATACCGACCGAAAAATTTAAAATGGAGTAGCAGTCAATGGTGTTTCGAAATTTTCATAAGTTTAAAGACCAGTTTCTACACAAGCATATCAACAAATATCAAGAGAAAGCGGCAGTAAACCCTAGGGGAAGTCTGCTTACATGATGGGGTCCAGCATGTGACGTGGGTAAAAGTACGAAACGTGCCTTTTGAGGCACGGACCCAATGTTTTGTGACGGGGGGTTTTTTAAGCACTATGGGAAAATCCACTCACATTGGGGGGGTGTGGCAAAAGGACCTTATAGGGCTACCTAAAGGTTCATTTACGCTGAAAATGACGTTGAGGCAGTCAATTCCTCATACGTATTTAGGGGGTTTTCCCGAACGCAGGTCTACGTGACTACCAGGCAGCGGAAGACTTTCAGATTATGTGGTTCTTTTTAACATATGGCGGGCCCCTGCTAAAAAAGCTGGACGGGGGAACAGGAACCAGTGATCTTAAATCAGGAATGCTCTGGAGGGTCGGGGGAAGGAGTAAGGCCAAACAAAATTCCTTGCCGAGGGAGTGACGAATGACGGGCTGAGGCGACTATGGAAAAAAGGGGAAAACACATCATTTGAAAGGGGAAAAGACGACATCGACGTCTTGAGGAGGGTAGGGCCAAACGGGAGGGCTTGCGGGGGAAAAGTACTTTTTTCCTTTTTGCAGACGTGAAGAGGGACGTGGATGGGGGTGTCCTGGGCAGAAACTGTGCGCAAATCAGGAGGTTAAATACTGTGTGCACTAATGTTAAGTGCCAACGTTGTGGAGAGCCCATGGGGCGAAAAGACGTGACGAGGTTTGGGGAGGGGAGTTCTCGTAAGAAACTCCAGGAACGTCTGAGATGGACGATTTTCTTATCCAGAAAAAGAACAGGAGTAAAATTTTGGGAGAAAGGATTATGTCAAAAGGGGGGAAAGGGGGAAGGGGTAATTGGGGTTTAAGGGTTTCTGGGGATAATAAAGGGATAGGGGGGGGAATAAGCAAGCTGTCAAAAAGATGCCATCCCGCGGGAGGGTTTGGAGGGTGTGTGCCAAGAAAAAGGTAAACCCCATTTTAAAATAATTCACGTAGAAACTGAAAATGAAAAATGGATTGAAAATGAATGAAACATATGGAGGAATGGTTTTTGGGGAAATAAATGTGATGTATGCTTTATACAAGAACAAAAATTAAAGAAAGGCGTGCTTTGGCTTTAAAAGGGGTTTATAATTGAGTAAGTGGGTCTTTTAATTTAAAAAGGGGGTGGGGGGGGCGGGGGAAGGGAAAATAGTCCCTTTACTATTAAAAGGGGGAAAAAGGGGGGGGGGGGGGTAGTGGGGGTGGATGGTGGTGGGGAGCTCTAGATATGTTTCTTGGGTTTATATCCACAGAGAATTAATCAAAGAAAAGAGGGTTTTGGGGAGAGACGTTTTAGTGTATTTTTTAAGGGGTTTACCCTAGTAACTGTAATTGGGGGGACGGGAACTGTGTTAAAAGGGGGGGGGGGGACGTGGACCCAAAGGGGGAACGGGTTGTGTATTACGGTCGTTACGCAATGTTTTACAGGATGTGGGGGTGAGGGACGTGGAGGGAGTGGGGCTTGGAGAGTGGATTACACTTTTGTTGGGAGAAATTATTCACGAGGTTAGATAGGATTTATATAACGGAGGCAGTTAGGATAGGAGGGGTAAAAACAGCGGACGTAGGGTTTTCGGATCATAGGGCAGTTTTGGTAGAACTGGATTGGGGGGGTGTGGTAAAGGTATATTCAAGTTTCTGGAAGTTAAATGCGGGGTTTGCTGAGGAGTGAGGTGGTGAACGCAGGGGTTTAGAGACTGGTGGGACAATTGTGGAGGGCAAGGGATGGGGTAGGGAGTATTTTGGATTGGTGGGAAAATAGGGCTAAACCGGGAAATCGCGGGTTTTTATAAATATAAAGGAAGGGAGGAGCGAGGTGGAGGTACGGTTTCCCAGAATTATTTGGAACAGCACTAAATTTGAGTGTTAACCAAGAGATGAGGAGAAGTCTTGTGAAGAAATATCAGGCTAAGAGGGAGACAAAGGGGACATACATAATGAAAGGTTTTTGATAAATTTAAAGGGGTAAGGGCAGGTATGGATGCGTGCTATGGGAGATAACCGTCGGGTAGTGTGTTAAGAAGTTTTCGCATTAACAACGGGAGTCCACTATAATACTTTTAGAGGTTAGTGACGATTTGGAAGGTTATACTAAGGGGCAAATGTTGGTGACAACTGAGGGGATAATAATTATGCGGACAAATTTGGGTTTAAAAGGAAATGGGAAAAAGGTAATTTGGAGATAGTTAATAAAGAAAGAGGAGGGGGGAAAGTCTTGGGGGAAAAATGGGGAGGACAAAAGGGGATTGGAGGGAATAATAAATATGGAAGAAGTGAAAGAGGCAGTGTTTTAATTAAGTAAGGGAAAAAACACCGGGGAAATTTATGGGCTTTCCAATGATTTTTACAGAGTGCATTGGGAAACCATAAATGTTTTTTTTGGTTCAGGTATTGAATTTTATGCTTTAAGGAAGGGAAATTGGGAACGTCACAGAGGACGGGTGTGGTCGTGCTTGTAAAGAAAAAAAGCGAGGGGAGAACACTGAGCACGTACAGGGCCAAAATCTTTAATGTGTACGGATTATAAGATTTTTGCGAAGTTTTTAAAGGGAACAGGATGAAGAAGGTAATAGGTGGTATGGTGCACAAGGGTCAGTTGGGAATTCCGGTCGTAGTATGAGGGATGGACATAGTCGTATTAGGAATTTTTGCAGGGTTGTAAGGGAGGTGGAATTTTGGGCATTGATTGGGAGAATGCTTATGACGGTGTGAATAGAGAGTACATGGTTGACACTTTAAGGCTTATGGGTTTTGGGGAGGAATAGTAAAATGGGTGAAGACCTTGTATGCAGAAGCTACGATTCAGGTGCAAATTAATGGTAGGTTGGTAGTGTGTTGAAAATGGAGAAAGGTTTGAGACAAGGGTGTCCTATGTCCTCAAATTCTGTTTGCATGTATGCAACACCCGTTTTATGGAATGGTTTGAGGAAGCAACAAGGGTTACAGGAGGAGGGTCGGGGATCACAAGGTAGTTGGTTATGTAATGACACAACAATACTGATCAATAAATGTCGAAGGTTTGCGAAAGTGGAGAGAGTAATGAGGTTTTTTGGAGAGGCGTCAGGCATGCTGTCAACAGGCAAAATTTCGAAATTATTAGAGATAGGAGATTGGGTGGGGGGTAGAATGGGGGTGGAGTTTTGATGGGGTGTGACTGAACAGCTGAAAATTTGTGGATTATCTATATGGGAGATGAGCAAGAGGCTAGACGGAGGAATTCAGAATTGGTGGGAGAGAAAGTTGTACAACGGATTTGGAACCTAAGAGCGAAGGAAAGTTACTCTAATGCAAAGGGCAATAATAATAAATTCATTTGGTTTATAGTAAAGTGTGGAACGTGGCAGTGGTGTATCCTTTACGGGAACAGGAGATAAAGGAGATACAGAGAAGGGGGCTTTCGTTATTTTATGGGTTTTGGACGAGCATGGCTAAAATAAAGAGGTGGGTTTTGACGAATGTGCGCCGAGGGGGGGTAGGGCTTTTTATGCTAGGGGGTGGCGAGGGTCAAAAGGCAATGTATTTAAACAAAAGTACGTAAGGAGGGGGGGGGGAAAAGGGGTGGGGTTGGAGGGTAATGAGGGATGTACGACGTTGGTGGGGAGGAAAGGACTTGATGGAAAAGTGAGAATATCTAAGGGTTATTTAGTAATAGGGGAGGTAAACAAACTCAAGGGGGGAAGGTTAGTAGAGATGAGTAGGAAACCAGAAGTGATGCAAGGGGTGGCGGGATACCCTTTGTATGATTGGGGTACGAATTGGCATGATTTCCAGAAACTTTGATTAATGCCTAGGGAAAGGGAGTTAGTTTATAGGTTTGAAAAGGGGGTTTTTAAGCGTAAAAAGGCAGGCTTTGGTGTGTGGGTTTTGGGAAAAGGGAAAGCGAAATGCGAACATTGTGGGAATGGGAAAAACCGTTTTTCCCCCATCCGTTAAATTTTTTGTGGGGATTTTGGGGCGGGAAAGGGTGTGGCTGGCTAGAGTCTTCAAGTTAATGGGGGGGGGCAAATGTAGGATCCTGCGTCCCCTTAACTTTGAGGAAAGGGGGGTGTCTGGGGTTTGTAAAGAGAGCCATTCTGTAAAATTGTGACAGTTTTTCTTGTTTTTTCCCTTTGGGGCTTAAAGGGAAAAAAAGGGGGGGGATTAGGGAAAGGGCTATTGCGGCGGGAAATTTAAAAATCGCACGGAAAGGGCCAAAATAAACC
Source organism: Cherax quadricarinatus (assembly GCF_026875155.1). Classification (NCBI taxonomy): domain Eukaryota; kingdom Metazoa; phylum Arthropoda; class Malacostraca; order Decapoda; family Parastacidae; genus Cherax; species Cherax quadricarinatus. The sequence goes on from NC_069408.1 coordinate 77,599,298, forward strand.
CTTTAAATGGTAACAGGGGGAAACTGCTTTCCCCGGAAAGGCATATAGAAAAAATAAGGGGAAAAGGGACTAAAAAAATTTTGGAAACTTAATACAAAGGACCATTTTTCCCTTTTCTAAGCGAGTTTATAAACCAAAATAAAGGGAAAATGAAAAATTGTGGTAGGATTGCCCATGAGAGTTGTATGGGGAGGGGATGACATGCCCAGATTTGGTAAAATTGGAGATTTTTTTCCTTGTGTGGAATTTTTTAAGTTTAACCATGTGGGGAAAGACAAAGGCATTGATAAAATCTTTAGTTTTTAAAAAGGGTAAAGGATTTTTTGTCATTTGAGAAAAACTACAAAAAGGGAACCCTCAAAGCATTTTTTAACACCTGAAAAAAATTTGTGCTATGTAACATGAGTTGAAACCCTTTGTTATTTTAATAGTGTTTTATTTCCCTCTGGGGGTAAGGTGGGAAAGGGCTATTGGGGTCCCTTTTTTATATTGTAATTTTTTGAGGTGTTTAGTATTAAGTTTTTTGGTGTATAAATTTTAAATATACAATATTAAGGGAGTGTGCAACAAATTTGGGAAATTTATATGAAAAAAGTCTTTGTTTATAAAGTTTCATATAAATGAAATAAGGTGAAAATTCTTGGGAAATATTCCCTTTTTTGTGTTATAAGAAACTGGCGTATTTTATGGATATAATAAACCCACCGTATTTTCAGGTTGGGCTGTTTTTAGTTTTTCTTTTAAAGTTTGTGTTTCCCGGGTTTGGGGACTTTGGAGGGGGGAATTAAAAAATTTACAAATTGAACGTGTTTTTCTTATGTAAAAAAGGTTTTTTTGTGCAGGGGTAAGGAAAAGTAAAATTGTTTTTTTTTTTATTTTTAAAGGGGTCACTTTTTTTGTTTATGTAAACCCAAATTTAAAACACAAATGTATGATGTGTAATTTTTGTTTTTAAATAAAAAAAAAAAAAAAAAAAAAAAAAAAAATATCGATTTATTTTGAGCAAGGGCCTGATATTGTTTTAAAAAACTCAATTTTTAACAACTAAAACATATCACTGGGAAAAATTTTCCGGGCCGAGTCCCTTGGCACACCCAAAAAGTAGTGAATGTGGCCAAGGGCCTCGGCCCAAAAATTTCTGACCAAATGTAAAAGTGTTTGCAAACCAACCACGGGGGGGGATAGAACCGGGTCGGTCTGGGGCTTTTTAGAGGATCTGGGTTTTTTTGCAGTCGTGTCCCTAACGTTTTCGTTAAAATCAAGTGTTTGCAAGTTAAACTCATTTTCCCCAAAAACCCTGTTGGGGAAACAAAAACCCCTTTTTTTTTACCAGTGGGCCCCCTTTTAATTCTTTTTAACCTCTTCATTTTTAGCCTTTTGCAAACTCGCTTGTTTTGTACTAATTTTTATATATCCACCTTTATTTGGTACAAGAATCAAAATCATATTTCAGAAATTAAACCCCCTTAAAAATTTCCCCCTTTTCCGGATTTACCCCCCTCCTAGAAATGAGGGGGTTTTGTCATATCTACTCTTAAAGTTATATATTGAAATCCGGGCCCTTTACTTAAAAAAATTTTTATCCCCGGGCCCTTCCATTTTCCCGACCACCAAAAGACTGAAGAAATACTTTTTTGACCCCTCTTACTCCACCCGTCCCAACTTTTTTTGTGCTATCGGGTACCTTTTCCCCCCTAACAAACATTCTTTCATATTTACGCTTTTCACTTAAAGTTTATCAGTAGCAAACCCCAAAAAATTAAAAGTCATACATATTATTCTTGTTTTTAGGAAAAAAATATCCAGAAAAAACCCTGAAACTTTTCTTTCCCATGTCCACACACCCATATCTTTTTTTATCCCTCAAATTACGGGTTACATTCATTTAAGTATTGGCCACCTAGAGTGAACTTCTCATTCTGTCAAGCCATCTCCAAAAAGATGCGCTTCATTCCTCTCATTCTTTTCATGATATTATTGATTCCAGTAATCTGCCCACTAATGAGTTAGCTTGTTACCCATTTACCCTTTTATAATTCTGCGGAAACGTGTCCATTTTTAAAGGTTTAATAAATATCTCTTTCCTGTCTTAAAAGATTTCTTGGTTAACTGTTGTCAATAGTCCACGCTAACTTGGTTTAATCTGTTAGGAACATGTGTACTTGTAAGAGAAAGGTAGCCAGTGATTTCGATTTTCAGCCTGTGTCGTAGCTCTCTTTACAGCACCTTGTCGTATCTTGTAGTATTCGTAGGAGCCTCGTTTGTAATTGCCTCATAACTCACTAGCATTTGCATTCCACGAGTACCTTCTTATAGCCCTCTCCTAGACTACTTGTAGATTCTTTGTAACTCACTAATATCCCTTTCAAAAAAACTTTGGATTATCTCCATCTCTCTTGTAGTCCACACGTAGCTAATTTGAAACCCATTCATAACTCACTAGTAGCCATTTTGCAGCCAACTTGTAACTCACTCGTTGCCCCTTTTAATAACCCCTTTAATAGCCCTCATTGTACCTCATTCATAGTCCCGCGTAGCTCAGTCATAGTCACCCTTTAGATCATGCTTCTCCCCCTGAGATAATACTCGCTACCCTCTGGAGATCATTGCCTACTCATTGATAACTCATTGCATGTATTCCACTCTTGTATTCCACTCATATCCTCGTCGTAGTTCACCGGTGACCCCTTCATAGCTTTCTCTGAGGCTACCTCATTGCCCAAGTAATAGCTCATTGAAATTACTCATAACCCACTCACTGCCCACTCCTTCCTTATTCATTCTCCTCTATTAGTTACTTCTCATCCAATCCATAATCCATCATTCTTAATACATAGCCATTTCATAATGCCCTCTTTGTTACCTAATAACCCTCTCAACTAATGATGGAAAACATCAACAGCCTCGGGAAGTACTTGCAGCTACCACGAACAAAGACATAATTCAGTTCCCAAAAATTTTTCTCAGGAACGAGGACCAGTAAAAAAAAAAAAAACTCTGGCGACTAAAACCTCACTACCATTGGAGAGTCTGACCAGCTACAAGTTGCAACATTATCAAACAGCTACAACAATGTCCCCACAATAACGAACTTCAGCAAGAACTTCGAATTTAGCCTTTAACTTAACTATTGTAAAAGGACACAAGTGCAACTAATGTGACATTTATTGTAGCAACGTTTCGCTCTCCAGGAGCTTTATCAAGCCATTACAAACAATACATGGACACAGAGGGTATATAAAGGCTCAGAGTGAGGTGCAATACTAGTGAGGTAACATTTCGATGTTCAGTAGTGGTAGTAGTAGTAGTAGTAGGAGTAGTAGTAGTGACAAAAGTAATACAATATGATAGAGCAATTTAAATTTGTACATGAGTAAAAGGATATAAAAGCTTTTACTCATGTACGAATTAATTGCTCTATCATATTGTATTACTTTTGTCACTACTACTACTACTACTACTACTACTACTACCACTACTGAACATCGAAATGTTACCTCACTAGTATTGCACCTCACTCTGAGCCTTTATATACCCTCTGTGTCCATGTATTGTTTGTAATGGCTTGATAAAGCTCCTGGAGAGCGAAACGTTGCCACAATAAATGTCACATTAGTTGCACTTGTGTCCTTTTACTTTACATATTGTCGGTAATTCTACCAACTTTATTACAACTTAACTATTGTCAATTTATCTGCAATAAATTCACCCGAAATAAGTTAAATACAAAGTTTACTGATGAAGGAACACCCCCAGGTTAGACAGCAGAATACAATCATCTGATGATGTGTAATGCAGTTATTAATGTTCATAGAAGGACCTTCAAGAAAACAAAAATAAATTATTTTTTATTTCAAACAGAAAGACGAAGAATTGATAAAGGCTAATTAATATAATACAGCTAATACAATAGCTGAGATAAGGTTTCAAAGTCAGGTTTAGCGCAAAATTAACTTTTTATTTAAACCATTTCAGTGAAAAAACTATCATTAATACATAAAATTTTAGAATAACCGAATTCTAATTTCATATGTATGCATAATATATATATAATATATATATTATATATATATATATATATATTATATATTATATATATATATATATATACATTTCCTTGATAATGTAAGAAGTCACGAAAGCGCTTGAAATTTCACTTTCCTTTCACAGTGGTTGTTTTGCATATTCTGATATCACCTGTTTTTCTGTTACCTATTGTGTGTGTGTAATATATATTATATATACATGTATATATATATATATATTATATATATATATATATATATATAAATATATATATATATATATATATAATATATATATATATATATATATATATATATATATATAATCATACATACACACATACACAAAGGCTGATGGAATAACAAATAAGTGGGAGGAGTGGCACGAAAGAGTCAAAGAGGCATCACCGGGCATCATAGCTCTCACAGAAACCAAGCTTACAGGTATGATAACAGATGCCATCTTTCCAACGGGAGACCAGATCCTGAGGAAAGACAGAGGGTTGGAGGAGTGGCATTGCTGATCAAAAACCGATGGAATTTTGATGAGCTGGAGAGAGGAGACAGCGGAGAAGGTGATTACATAGCGGGAACGCTTCACTCTGGAGGTCCCAAGGTGGTAATAGCAGTGATGTATAACCCACCACAGAACAGCAGGAGGCCAAGGCAAGAGTACGACGAGAGCAATAGAGCGATGGTTGACACGCTGGCTGCAGTGGCCAGAAGAGCTTATGCATGCAGGGCAAAGCTCCTGATCATGGGTGACTAACCACAAGGAGATCGATTGGGAGAACCTGGAGCCACATGGGGGCCAAGATACATGGAGGGCTAAGATGATGGAGGTGGTACTGGAAAACTACATGTACCATCACATAAGGTACACTACAAGAGAGAGAAGAGGATGAACCAGCAAGACTGGACTTAGTATTCACCTTGAGTAGTGCAGATGTCGAGGACATCACATATGGAAGACCCCTTGGGTCCAGTGATCATGTGGTTTTAAGCTTCGAATACACAGTAGAGCTACAAGTGGAGGGGGAAGCAGGAAGGCCAGGACGAATGAAGCCAAACTACAAGAAAGGGGACTACACAGGAATGAGGAACTTCCTGAATGGGGTTCAGTGGGACAGAGAACTGGCAGGGAAACCAGTTAATGAGATGATGGAATATGTAGCAACAATATGCAAGGAGGCTGAGGAGAGGTTTGTACCCAAGGGTAACAGGAATAATGAAAAAGCCAGAATGAGCCCATGGTTCACCCAAAGGTGCAGGGAGGCAAAAACCAAGTGTGCTAGGGAATGAAAGAAATATAGAAGGCAAAGGACCCAGGAGAATAAGGAGAGCAGTCGTAGAGCCAGAAACGAATATGCACAGATAAGAAGGGAGGCCCAACGAAAATATGAAAACGACATAGCAGCGAAAGCCAAATCTGACCCGAAGCTGTTATACAGCCACATCAGGAGGAAAACAACAGTCAAGGACCAGGTAATCAGGCTAAGGAAGGAAGGAAGGAAGGAAGGAGGGGGGAGAGACAAGAAATGACCGTGTAGTATGTGAGGAACTCAACAAGAGATTCAAAGAAGTGTTTACAGAGGAGACAGAAGGGGCTCCAGAAAGACGGAGAGGTGGGGCACACCAAGTGCTGGACACAGTGCACACAACCGAGGAAGAAGGGAAGAGGTTTCTGAGTGAGCTAGATACCTCAAAGGCAATGGGGCCAGATAACATCTCTCCATGGGTCCTGAGAGAGGGAGCAGAGGTGCTATGTGTACCCCTAACAACAATATTCAATACATCTATCGAAACAGGGAGATTGCCTGAGGCATGGAAGACAGCAAATGTAGTCCCAATCTTAGAAAAGGAGACAGACATGAAGCACTACTCTACAGACCAGTGTCACTGACATATATTGCATGCAAAATCATGGAGAAGATTATCAGAAGAGTGGTGGAACACGTAGAAAGGAATGATCTCATCAACAGCAGCCAACATGGTTTCAGGGACCGGAAATCCTGTGTCACAAACCTACTGGAGTTCTATGATATGGTGACAGCAGTAAGACAAGAAAGAGGGGTGGGTGGATTGCATATTCTTGGACTGCAAGGCGGCGTTTGACAGAGTTCCACACAAGAGATTAGTGCAAAACCTGGAGGACCAAGCAGGGATAACAAGGAAGGCACTACAATGAATCAGGGAATACTTGTCAGGAAGACAGCAGCGAGTCATGGTACGTGGCGAGGTGTCAGAGTGGGCACCTGTGACCAGTGGGGTCCCACAGGGGTCAGTCCTAGAACCAGTGCTGTTTCTCGAATTTGTGAACGACATGACAGAAGGAATAGACTCTGAGGTGTCCCTGTTTGCAGATGACGTGAAGTTGAGAAGAATTCATTCGATCGAAGACCAGGCAGAACTACAAAGGGATCTGGACAGGCTGCAGACCTGGTCCAGCAATTGGCTCCTGGAGTTCAATCCCGCCAAGTGTAAAGTCATGAAGATTGGAGATGGGCAAAGAAGACCGCAGACGGAGTACAGTCTAGGGGACCAGAGACTACAAACCTCACTCAAGGAAAAAGATCTTGGGTGAGTATAACACCAGGCACATCTCCTGAAGCGCACATCAACCAAATAACTGCTGCAGCATATGGGCGCCTAGCAAACCTCAGAACAGCATTCCGACACCTTAATAAGGAATCGTTCAGGACCCTGTACACCGTGTACGTTAGGCCCATATTGGAGTATGCGGCACCAGTTTGGAACCCACACCTAGCCAAGCACGTAAAGAAACTAGAGAAAGTGCAAAGGTTTGCAACAAGACTAGTCCCAGAGCTAAGAGGTATGTCCTACAGGGAGAGGTTAAGGGAAATCAACCTGACGACACTGGAGGACAGGAGAGATAGGGAGGACATGATAACGATGTACAAAATACTGAGAGGAATTGACAAGGTGGACAAAGACAGGATGTTCCAGAGATGGGACACAGCAACAGTTGGAAGTTGAAGACACAAATGAATCACAGGGATGTTAGGAAGTATTTCTTCGGCCACAGAGTAGTCAGTAAGTGGAATAGTTTGGGAAGCGATGTAGTGGAGGCAGGATCCATACATAGCTTTAAGCAGAGGTATGATAAAGCTCACGGTTCAGGGAAAGTGACCTAGTAGCGACCAGTGAAGAGGCGGGACCAGGAGCTTGAACTCTACCCCCTGCAACCTCAACTGAGTACACACACACACACGGGGCCAGGAGCCGAGTCTCGACCCCTGCAACCGCAATTAGGTGAGTACATACACATATGGGGCAGATACATGCAATTCTTAAGTTCTGATTGGCCCCCCACACGTCACTCATGGCTATTGATTAGCCAACAAGGTGTGTGGCTGGGCAGCCCAGGGAAGGTCAGGTTCAGTTGACCAGTTAGTTATTCACCCAGCGGTGTTAGTCGCGTGGTTGATCTTACTGATTCCAGGATAATCAGGAAATTATAGCTGGCCAATTGACATTTAAGTTAACGTTGAAAAATATACGTTTAAAATATACTTTATATAACATGTTATAGAGCATATATATTACGGAATATATGTTATAAAAACATGTTTTAAAATTATGCAGTTTATGAATAACCTGCGTTGAAAAATACTTCATAAAAAGTACTTTAGAATTCAAACATACTGTAAGCAAAATATGCTAGAGACTTAAAATTGATATATTGAATGGGTGGAAAAGTCAGGTGCCAGACTGCAAGTGTTTGTTTCCGCCTTTAAATTCATTGCACACTTGGCTATTGACGTCGGTGCTGACTTCTCTACCGACGTAGCTGTTGACGTCGCATCATACGTCGTAACCTTGGAGTGAAGGTGACGTACTCTATACTGTGTTGAGCAACGTAATTATGCAGCCTTCGGGATGGTAGAACATTAACGAAATCCAATTCTGCAGCAATAGTCTTGCATTTTTTATATTAATAGTAACAAATTAAATCAATAATTCATATATTTTGTTTATGGAAGAAAACGCTAAATCTATGGGGTTCGGACGAGTAAGAAAATATCCTTGAAATTTCAAGTACACGGACGTTAAACTTCCCATAAGGTAGGTTTATTATGTACGTACAGTAATTGGGAGAAAGTAATCACTAAAGTACAAGTCACGAATCTCCTAAAATCAACTCGGTACCTTAAATACTGAAACCAAAATAACGAAACTTAATCTTCGGAGTTTCCCTGTCAGTGGAACGCCTTCCATCTGAACAAAAGAAACTAATGGAAAAATAAATAAAGAAACGACTAGGAAAAATAAGAATAATGATTTTTGAGGATTTTACTTAAAATTTAAATATAATAAAAAAAATGGCCTTCGGTTCTTGTAGTTGGGCAGGAGTAGGTAAGGCCCTGGATAGATCTTCTGATATTATTGATGTAGGTTATCCTGGGCGGATGGTGATAGTCCGATGTTTTGGAATCTCCTACCACTTGGATGGAGCACCACAAGTAGATCAGGTAAGGGTCAGCAGTAGTCCAATAATGTTAGTAAGTCTCATTAACAAATGTCTTGCTCCTTTATATGGCGTCTATCCTGGAAGACCACGCCAGGAACAGAGCTGGTAATAAGAAAAAACTGGTTACCCATGGTCATGATAATATAACATTTAAGAATGGAAAAGAATGATAAATGCCAAAATCATTACTGGTAACCAGCAAACAAAAGAAAGGAACAAACAGTAATACTCTTGGTAGATCACCCTACCTGATTAGGAGAAGAGTGGAGGTGAAGTGACTCTCCAAACTTCAACCCACACCAGGTAAGGTCAATATTACCAGGAGTAGAAATTTGAACAAATCAGACACCAAGAACTAGTTTCGCCCCAGCCCGCCTGAGGAAGGGGGGGGTGCGCGACGTACCCCGCTAATGGTTCCTGGTTGCATGAACAACCTTAACCCCACTTACACCTACTTTTCCCTCACATCCCTGTTCCTTTAAATTACAGAGGGATTAATTACAACATTAATTACAATTTCTTTCTTAGTGATATTTTCTTAACACCCAAAAGAGAACTTCCCAGTTTCTGACTAAATCCATCTCAGCATTGTCTGCATCGCTCTTGGGCTGTGTAGACCCCCTTGCCTGACGCTCCTCAGTAACCTGACAGCAGTGGTACGAGGAGGTGGTGTTGTGTCTCTGTTGACACCGCTGGGAAATTACTGGTGTTGAGATGGCGGTTTGTTATCGCAGACGCGTTAACACTATTGGTATTGAACTGCTTCGAGGTGCGATTACACCTAGTTCAGCTCAAATACTCTTACCCAAGATAATCAGGGAGACATACGGCATACAAGATAGTGAATTGTATGGGGTAGCGCTGAACGGAGCGCATAGAGTATTTGTGAAACTGCTTGCTGCGACAGTTTATGAATCGGTGGTTACGCGCTTTCAAGATGTGTGTTTTGACGTTACTCCTGCTGTGCGTGTGAGACTGGTGGACGTGTCTCGATATTATACCTGGATAAAATTGAGGAATGTCCCTTCGAGGCAAACGAAGCTGACATCAGAAACGTATTTGAGAAATATGGAAACTGTGCATTCTGCCCAGCAGGGTAAGTGGATAATGGGTGCCTACACAGGTATGCCGGAAGGTACATTCAGCCTTAAGATGACGTTGCGCCAACCCATACCGTCATATGTGTATCTTCAAGATTTTAGGACACAGGTAATGGTTTTATATCCTGGACAGCGGCGTACGTGTCGCATTTGTGGAGAGTATGACCACATAGCGGCGGCATGTGAAAAGAACAGACGCGTGACCAAACCTGTGCAAGAAGACGTAGCCCCAGTCACACCTGATGAAGGTGAGCATCGTTCGTCAGAGGAAGGGCGTGGTCGTTTGTGGAGTGAGATGGTGGAACAGGATTTCGAAATGAGAGTGAGTCCTTCCCTCAGCTGCCTGCACCTGAGTCGTTGCCGATACCATCTACTGGATTGGTACCCCGGCATGACGTGTTGAGTATTGGTCGAGAGACGAATGTCGGTGAGGATTTAGACGAAGTCTAAGGACCTTGTCACCGCAAGTGGTGGAAGCTCCGTCTTCGGAAGACGTAGCTGGAGACTTTCTGAGTCCGGATTGTCAACAATACGAGACTCCGCAGAAGGACGACGAGACTGGGACATCGGGAGACTTCATACCTCATTGTGAGGTGGATGTTGAGGTACACCGTGAGGCTTCCTCGGATCTTGACATGGAGGATGAGAACGTTACCAGGAAACGGGCAGCTACGTCAGATTTCGGATGACTGTACTGACGCCGGCACAGAGGACTGGGAAAAAAACTGAGAGGATGGGTGAGGGGAGGGGTGGGGAGGGGGGGGGGGTCATGAGGGACGCCATCGCAAGAAGGGAGGCGAAGGGAAGGTACTGTAAAGGAAGACACATAGACGTAACAAATCAAGTGGTGAACCACGGAGGAGAAGAGGAAAGGGTGGAAATATAACAGGCCTTAGGTGTATGACTGCTAATGTTACGGTTTGTGTACTAGATTAAAGAGAGATTGGTTGAGTAGTTTTTTAGCAAACATAGAATTGATGTTCTCTTCCTTCAAGAACACAATTTCAAAGAAGGAGAAGTGTTGCAGGGTTGCAGGTTATACAGTACTGACCCTGCCAACTTGTCGTTTTGAAAGGTGGTGTGGGTCTTTTAATAAAATGAGACGAGCCGTTTGTGTTGCAGAGATGTGAGGGGGGTGGGGGGAGGGTGTTGCGAGTGGATGGACTTGGATGGGAAAGCGTGTATCCTTGGGTAAGTGTCTATGCCCCTGCGGAGAATGACACGAAGGTTTTCGAACGGATTTTGTGTGTGAGGACCTTGTTTATTTTTGCGTGGTCTTCCGGAATGTAGCGATAGTGGGGGGTGACTGGAACTGTGTCATAAGGCGGCTGACGTCGATCCCAAGGGGCTGGGCATGTGTCTGCACCTCTCAAGATTTGTTGAGGGTGTTAAGTTAAGAGATGTGTTTGGGGGAGGGGGTGGGAACAGAACATACTTTTATCAGAAGGGGATATGCTGCAAGGTTAGACAGAGTGTATATTCGCAGGGAGTAGTTGTAAAGTCTTTAATACGGTGGAGACGGTCTTGTCAGATCATAGGGCAGTTGTAGTGGAGGTAGGGTGGAGGAAATGGCCGAAATTTATAGGAATTATTGGAAATTAAATATTAGTGGTTTAAGTGATGAGGAAGGGTTGGAGGGTTTTTCTATGCTGTGGAATGAGCTTTCAAGGGAAGCTCAGGAGGTGGAAGACATTGTAACGTGGTGGGACTACGGTGGCAAAGGAAAGGATAAAGTCCTTTTATGTGAGGGATGGGTAGGCGTATAAACACTGTTAAAATATGGGCTAGCGAATTATTTAGAGGATCGATTACGAAGTTGTTATGGCAGGGATCGGTTAGTGTGTTTACCCATGGACGAGATTGTGACATAAATAGAGTTGCGAACGTTGCATAATGAGCGGTTTCAAGCGGTGAGGGTGCAAGCCAGGATTAGAAGAAGTTTTGTGGGGAGATAGGCCATCGCGGTGTGTGTTGATGACAACAAAAAGCAAAGCAGTCGCTGACGGCAATCCGCAGCTTGGAGGTAAACGAGACGATGGGAATGCCATGAGCAGGTCAATGATACGAAACACAAAAGCTATGAGTGCATATGCGGATACATGGTTATAAAAAACACTGGACTAGTTAGTGGCGTGGATGAAGTGGAATTAAGTAAGGTGTGCACGTATGCTGAGTGCATTTTGGGTCACAGTGATAGGAAGGCATTGGGTGGGGGTTATTACTGAGGAGGAAATTGAAATTGCTTTACACGGAATGAGGAAGGGTAAGTCCCCGGGTATTGATGGTTTACCGGTGGGAATTTTATTTGCAGCATTGGGAGTTGATTGGGAAGTTCATGGTAAGATTATTAAATTGTATGAAGGAGAAGGTACGTTAGGGGATAAGCAGAATACGGCAGTGTGGTGTTGGTCCCGAAAGGCAAAGGGCAGCCAAACCTTGGGAAGTATAGGGCGATATCGTTGCTCTGTGCAGACTATAAGGTTTTCGCAAAATTTTGGGTAAATAGGGTAAAATGCGTGGTGGGGAGGGTCGTTTCGCCATCGCAGTAGGGTTGCCGGGCAGGTCGATGTTAGAAGGTCACGGGCTTTAAGAAGTTTTGTGGAGTCAAAGGGGGGAGGGGAGGGGGCGGCTTTACTGGCCTTGGACTGGCGAGCCGCCTATGATAGAGTGGAAAGAGGTGCACTGCAGAGTATTCTTCGGAGACAGGGTTATGGAGAAGAAATAGTTGGGTGGGTAAACACTCTGTATAAGGGGGCAAGGATGAGGGTTCAAATAAATGGGTGATGGGGACGGACTTTGAGATGGGTAGAGGTTTAAGACAAGGGTGCCCTATGTCACATGATCTTTTATTTCATGTTTTCAGGATCCCTTTTACAGGATGGTTGAGAGCACAGTTAGTTCCCGGGGTGGGGGTGGGGTAGGGGAAGGGTTTGTTTGGCCGCATTAATAGGTTATGTGGATTGATAACGATGTTTAGGTGTGTGAACGAATGTCTATTGAAAGGGTTGGAAGATTGTTGTGCGTGTGTTTGAACGTGGCCACGTGTATGAAGGTAAATAGTGAAAAGTCGATGATCATGGGGTTTGGGTACCTGGAAAGGGGGTGGAAATGGCGGCTGATAACGTGGTTAACACAACTGCGATGTTCATTAAAGATTTGCGGTATTATTTATAGAGACGATTTAGGATGTGGCGCGGGAGGGAAAATTCAGTAGGACGTTGGAAAAGGTCATTGGTCGTCTGGGTGTTTTTGAGGCCCCAACATCTCACTCTGGCCCAACGTGTGATTGTTGTTAACGTTTATTGTATAGTAAGGTGTGGCACAGTTGCGGCGTATTCCAATTACAGGAACAGCGATCAATGGAATATTGAGAAGAGTATTTACCTTTCTGTGGGATCGGGTGTGATTGGTTAAAACGTTGAGGTGTGTTATGTTACCTGTACGTCGAGGAGGTTTAGGATATGTTGGACTTAAAGCGTAGGGTGAAATGTGTTTTTCTAAAGTGGAGGTTTGGCGTGTGGGTGTGATGGCGGGAAATATAGACCAAGTATATACGAGGGTGAAAAAGTGGTATAGGGGAATGGAGTTAAGGGAATGTGAGATTGTACTACGAGCTTTGTTGATGGTAAGGAACGGAGAGGAACATTCGCATAAGGGTTTTAAGTAGGTTACTAGGGGGCACGTGCGCAGCTCCAGTAGAAGGTTTGTTCCCCATGTACTCGTGGGAAAATATATGGCTCCGATTTAGCAAGTTGAAATTACGGCCTAGGGTGCGTGAAGTCATGTTTCGTTTTTTACATGGTATATTGCCGTCAGGGGCAATACTACGATCCAGAAGAGTCGTGGTGGGAGGCGGGTGTGGGTTTTGTGGTGGGGAAGACACGGCTTTTCACGTTGTCTTATTTTTGCGAAGGTTTAGAAGATGTCAGGAGTTGTTGGGTAGGGTGGTACAGAGGGTGGGAGGGAGAGGAGTGCAGGTCCTGCGTGCGTTAAGTCTCGACATCGGTGGATTAGACCAGGACGTTGAACGGGCTTTAGATTATATTATCGTGGATTACATTTATATTTCGTGGGTAATGCGGGGAAAAGGGGTCAGTGAGGTAAGAAGGGTGTCCTTGCAATAACGTTTTATCGTACAATGTGTAGGAATAGGGAATTGTATGGGAGGAGGTGGGATAAGGGTTTTTCGGACGGTTATAAAAGCTCACTCTTGAAACCCTTGTGAATCTGTGATAAATATACGGGCATGCCGAATAAGTTGTCGTGTAGGTCAGTGGGCAATAGCTGGCTCGTCTCTTGGGGGGAAGGATGTGAGTTGCGTGAATATGAGTTTGGGCATGAATGTTTTTTAGTTGTTATGGATGTGTGGTTGTAGATTCAGGGATTAGGGTTACTTATTGTACCTTTTGTGTACAAAATGACTGGGGTGCTTTATATATTTGTTATATTTTTGATGCTTCCTTTGTGTAAAGACTCGTTGTATTCTTGAGTCACTAGTTTTCTTAGTTTTGTTTTTGACTGTGTTATGGAGGTTCAGATATTTGGGCATATGAACGTGCATATATATGTGTATATGTATATGTGTGTATGTGTATGTGTGTGTATGTATATATGTATGTATATGTGTATATATATATATATATATATATATATATATATATATATATATATATATTATATATATATATAATATATATATATATAATATATATATAATATTAGCATTATGTATGTGTATGTATGTGTATATATGCATGTTTTATCCCTTCCCTGTTACTGTTCAATCTAGTCTGTGAGTCACCAAAGTATTAAAGGGATATAACACGTGTACATTACCCTGAGTTATCCAATTGTATCCTATAAATATGTAGCAACATTATGATTTTTGTTTGTGATTCAAACGTAGTTCTTAGGTATCAAGATTGAACACTTATGGAATGGATGGAAATTGCTGATGATTAATATGATCGTCAATTTATATAATATTTATTATGTTAATGAATTTGTGTTAGAGTAAATCATTGAATTTGTGTCTAAGTTGGAATTTCTATAAACAATTTTATATTTTGTATGCAAATTACATAAACTATTGTTTAAACATCAATGTAACATGTTTGTATGATGTGCATGTGGGTTATAATGGGTTAAGTGGTGTTTCCACCAGTGTTATATTTGTTACGCAGTTATATCTTTTGGTATTGTGTGTGTTTAGTGAAACGTACGTATGCATTTTATGGTGTGTTTGTCGTATATATCTATACGTATTAGTTAAAGATTGGTATTTATGGTGTGTACCTCGTTGTACTCTATGGATTATGTATGGTGATGCTATTTAATTTTTAAGCAGCCTTGTATTTATGATGTTTTAAATAAAATATAAAAAAAAAAAAAAAAAATCCATCTCAACTAACAGTACCTAGAAAGCCACTGAGTATCGAGTGATGTTGCTCTACATTGCCTTCTTTTTTTACCACGGGCGTTTTTACCATGGGCCTTTTTTCCCATGAGCCTTTTTTTCCCAGGAGCCTTTTTTCCCATGAGCCTTTTTTCCATTGAACTTTTCCCCTGGGCCATTTTTCCCATGGGCCTTTTTTCCCCTGGGTCTTTTCTTCCCTGGGCCTTTTTTCCCTGGGCCTTTTCTCCCCTGGGCCTTTTTTCCCTGGGCCTTTTTCCCATGGGCCTTTTTACCCATGGGCCCTTTTTTTTCCAATGGGTCTTTTTTTCCCTGGGTCTTTTCTTCCCTGGCCTTTTTTTCCCCTGGGCCTTTTTTCCCTGGGCATTTTTCCCATGGGCCTTTTTTCCCATGGGCCTTTTTTACCATGGGCCTTTTTTCCCATGGGCCTTTTTTCCCATGAGCCTTTTTTCCCATGGGCCTTTTTTCCCATGGGCTTTTTTTCCCCATGGGCTTTTTTCCATGGGCCTTTTTCATTCACTCTTCCATAATCGATCCCTTGTCAATTCCAGTTCTCATATGAATTCTCTTGGAACATTCTAGGAGACCCCCCCTCCCTCCTTCCCTTCTTCTTGACAGCAGGTAAGGCCCCCCCCTCCCTCCTTCCCTTCTTCTTGACAGCAGGTAAGACCCCCCTCCCTCCTTCCCTTCTTCTTGACAGCAGGTAAGGCACCCCCCTCCCTCCTTCCCTTCTCTTGACAGCAGGTAAGACCCCCCTCCCTCCTTCCCTTCTTCTTGACAGCAGGTAAGGCCCCCCTCCCTCCTTCCCTTCTTCTTGACAGCAGGTAAGACCCCCCTCCCTCCTCCCCTTCTTCTTGACAGCAGGTAAGGCGCCCCCCCCCTCCTTCCCTTCTTCTTGACAGCAGGTAAGACCCCCCTCCCTCCTTCCCTTCTTGACAGCAGGTAAGGCCCCCCCTCCCTCCTTCCCTTCTTCTTGACAGCAGGTAAGACCCCCCTCCCTCCTTCCCTTCTTCTTGACAGCAGGTAAGCCCCCCCCCCCCCTCCTTCCCTTCTTCTTGACAGCAGGTAAGACCCCCCCTCCCTCCTTCCCTTCTTCTTGACAGCAGGTAAAGCCCCCCTCCCTCCTTCCCTTCTTCTTGACAGCAGGTAAGACCCCCCCTCCCTCCTTCCCTTCTTCTGACAGCAGGTAAGACCCCCCTCCCTCCTTCCCTTCTTCTTGACAGCAGGTAGGCCCCCCCCTCCCTCCTTCCCTTCCTCTTGACAGCAGGTAAGGCCCCTCCTCCCTCCTTCCCTTCTTCTTGACAGCAGGTAAGACCCCCCTCCCTCCTTCCCTTCTTCTTGACAGCAGGTAAGACCCCCCCTCCCTCCTTCCCTTCTTGACAGCAGGTAAGACCCCCCTCCCTCCTTCCCTTCTTCTTGACAGCAGGTAAGACCCCCCTCCCTCCTTCCCTTCTTCTTGACAGCAGGTAAGACTTACTTGTTTCAGGTTAGGTAAACCGGGAAGTTTAGTCTATTCATCAAAGGTGTTTTCTGGGTAATAAGCAGAATGAAAATATATTTCTGATCTGTGCTCGCGCGCGCGTGTGTGTGTGTGCGTGTACTCACCTAATTGTACTCACCTAATTGTGGTTGCAGGGGTCGAGACTCAGCTCCTGGCCCCGCCTCTTCACTGATCGCTACTGGATCTTCTCTCTCTCTGCTTCCTGAGCTTTGTCATACCTCTTCTTAAAACTATGTATGGTTCCTGCCTCCACTACTTCACTTGCTAGGCTATTCCACTTCCTGATGACTCTATGACTGAAGAAATACTTCCTAACATCCCTGTGACTCGTCTGAGTCTTCAGCTTCCAGTTGTGACCCCTTGTTTCTGTGTCCCCTCTCTGGAACATCCTATCTCTGTCTACCTTGTCTATTCCTCGCAGTATCTTGTATGTCGTTATCATGTCTCCCCTCACCCTTCTGTCCTCCAGTGTCGTCAGTCCGATTTCCCTCAACCTTTCCTCGTACGACATTCCCCTGAGCTCTGGGACTAGCC
>NC_069408.1:77618675-77657717 GCF_026875155.1 Cherax quadricarinatus
TATTTGGGGAAGGGGCCTTTCCCTTTTTTTTTCCCCTTTTTTTTTAAAAATTTGTTTTGTATAAACTCCCGTTGGGTTTTTTAAATTTGGGGGGGTTTTTAGTTTTTTTTGGGGTTTTTTTGGGGTTTTTCCCCCTTTTAAATTTTTTGGGGGGGGGTTTTTTTTTTTCCAACTTCCTTTCCTGGTTTGGAAAATGTTCTGCCCCACCCTTGGTAATAATTCTAGGGGGACTGAAAAAATATTGTACATCTGTTTATAACCTTGTCTGTAATTAGAGTTCCCCTATATTTTTATAGTCTTGGAATTTTATTTACTTTGGTAGTGGGGTTTTAGTAGGTAGGAAATCCCATAAATTGTTTAATTTCTTGTGTTCTTTTTTTTTTTTTTATCTGCTGGAATATTCCCCTAGGTTATGTTTTCACCACTTTTGGGTTTCGTATTCTTGTTTTCTATTTATCAATTAAGGTTTTCAATGCAATATTAGGGTTTTGATTCTTCTGTGACTCTACGTTTTCAATCTCTATTTTTATATTCTTCCTTTTCCTATGTTCTGTAGAGTCATTCAAAGTCTCTTCATGGGCTGTGGCTAGGTGCTAGGGAGATCTCTCTTTTCTGCGTTCATCGTGGTTAAAAGCCGTTCTGGAAAAAGGCAAGAGTCTGGCATCTAGCTAACCTGAGAGTTCTTTAGCCATATCTAGGTTTTCCCCCCGCTTTTTCACAACCTTGGAAATATCGTAGCTTACTGAAATTTAACTTTCCAGTTCCCTATATTGTTGTCTCAACATAGCGGCTGCCTTGTTTCTCTCTCCTGCTCAGTATTTCTTTGGCCTCCATTCCTCATCTACATCAGGCAGTGGGTCAGTTATCCTTTCCGTTAAGTTTATTTTATCTGTCAGAGGTCTCAAGGGAAGGTGTTTCAACATCCCTCATTGGTGTCTGTACTGCTGAGCGTAGTCCAGGCCCTTTGAAAAAAATCTACGAGGGTTCTCAATCGCCTTGGTTCCACTCCATCTCAGCAAGGTTTTTTTCTTCGTTGTTTCACCTTGTCCAACAGCACACTCTCCGGTGAGTGCATTTCCCCCCATGAACCCTCCAGCTGTGGTTCTCCATCCTTGTGTCCGTAGATGTTGCAAGGTGGGCCCATGTTCTTGCCACTACCCCCTGTTCTCTCGTTGTCCTTCTCTGGTGTCTGTTCATTTGGCCCTTCATACACTATAATTGTCGGTTCTGAAATACAACTGTCTTATTACAGAAATGGGAGATCCGATCACATTCGTTCGGAATGTTCTTGCCAAGAATAAGGTAGGGAAGTAGATGTTTAGTGCCCAGACATAACAGTGCCAGTTGTTAGCAAGATTGAGTATTATAGGAAGAGAATATAGTCAGCACACAACCCCAGTAATAAAGTGAATTACTAGTGAACTAAACATTATTACATGACAATTATACAAAATTTAGTCTAGTCATGGCTATATATATAGTGTATCTGGTATTTGTCTTAGGAATTTTCCTGAAAATTAAAAAGAAAAAGGTCTACAGCATATTCCTTTAAAGCTAATGGGAGAATATATAGTTTACCCAAAGGGTAGACAACCATAGTTTATCTATCCTACCGGGACTCTTTGGGCAGTTTACTGATTAACCAAGATGGCAGGGACACAGCCCTAATTCCTTGGGGTGGAACCATGATACTTAAGATAATCCAGAACATTCGTATATACATCCATTTTTTGGTCATGCACACAAAAGACTCGGTTATAAACGAATTTAGTTTGAATAATCCACAACTACCATTATATAATGAATACTTATCATGTTTTATAATTGCCGATTCTAAAATATTTCTTTCTAGCCATAAAGTACATGGAACTAGGACTGGCTGCTGACCAAGTAGCAGGATTGTTGCAAACTCATGTGTGGTTGAATATCGCATTTGATTCTTGATCTGTTCTTACTGAATACTGATGGCGTATTATTCTAATATCTAGAGGTTTGCCAGTCTGTCCCATAAAGGATAAGTTACAACCGTGTCACCCAACACTGTAAACACCACCAACACTGTAAACACCACCAACACAGTGTTGCCGAAATTCTCGATCAACATACTCTTAACACAGTGAATTCTTAAGAACAATTAATTATTGAATTTTTTTAGGACATTCGGAAGGACTGATAAATTCTCATTGTATTAACAGACCAGCCCATTCTTGGTCTGAGGAGTTTTTCTAGGTTCACTCCTATGATAAACTTTCCAGTTACCAGTAAAGTATTTTCCTTCAAATTCTTAGGGTAAATAGCTTTCTGGCAATATCAAAGATTTTCCTAATTTCCTCATCAAAAAATCAGGACTACACACTCGGTAAGCACTCAAAAAACATAGTAAGACCTTCTTTTAATAGTTGCAGTAGTAGTGTATATTTTGAACACATATTCGAGGCCTTGTTATATACCGTAAAACAATCATTCTATCCATCCTGTGAAACAGAACATCTTTTGAATGGAAGTTCACTGTCACTCCTGTCTCTTCTGTGAATTTAATAGAGAGAAAAAGAGAGTTAAATCACGGTAAAAATGTGTTCAGGTCCTAATAATCTAGCCAAAGACACAAGGTGTCATCCATGTATCTGAAGCACTTAGCTTCACTGGGCAGGATATCTTATAGCAACTTAGTCTCAAAGAACTCCATATATAAATTGCTAAATAGGAAAAACAATGGACTCCCCATAGCCAGTTCCTGCCTTTGAGCGTAATATTCATCTAATTTTTCTTCCAGATAACTAATCAGGAACAAGCACTTAGGTGAACAAAGCTGTGACATCAAAACTTACAAGTGTAAAATAGACATTTTATCATTTTTCAATTTTTCATGAAGTCAACGTTGTTTATGTGGCTCTCGATATGTTGCCAAACATTGGAGTTGTTATTTTTACCATCCATTTTGAAAATGCATAAGTCGACCATCACACAGAGTTAATAATAGATGTTGCTGGTAAGCCGAACTTATGGGTTTTAACTGAGCTATACATGTAAAGGTGTGTCGCTGACGTAACTGATAACCGTTTAATTAAGGGGAGTAAGTTTCTCTGTTTTCTAATAACTTACTCATTTTTCGACTATTATCTACCTTGTCCATAATTAATATCGCATTTGCTAGGTCTGCCTTCGTATGGACTCTATGATCTTTCCTTAATTCATTTATGACTTAATAAAGCTTTGAGGACAATTCGGTTCCACAGGTCTGAGCAAAGCCCCATATACCATGTCTTTGTAAATGTTGAACAATTCAGGTGGTAGATCCCCTTTGTTTTTTGGATTGCAAAAGTCTTGGCAAGGTTAATCATATGGGATCGCTCGGCAGTGCTCCCGCTCAAGATAGAGCCAGGAGAAATCACTTCATTATTACGCTTATATCAGCTTATATATCAACTCTACGGTTTATTTATCTATCAGAATTGATCTAATATGATATAATAAACACTCTAAATAACAAAACAAACATGTTATATACTCTAGACTGAAAAAAAATAGGCCATAATATGGCGAGAGATTATCGGGAAATATTTCGATATAAATGAGTTACTGCTCTCCATGTCGTCTCTGAGTAAGAGGGAAAAAGGTGTTTTTGAAGAGGATAAACTGCACTAGAACATCAGTTTACTAAGAAATACACCCTAGCAAACGCGATTTTCGCGAAAAAAAATTTTTTTTGAGGGCGGTGGGCCGGCCGGCGCTCCGGCCAATATCTCGGAAGTAAACTTATTCACCTAAGGTACCTATTTCTGCCTTTATTACTTAATTAAATGGAATAATATTCACAGAAATTGTAGAATAATGATTTCTCTAATTTTCTCCAAGCTTTTTTTGGAAATATTCCAAATGCTTTCGGAGTTATGTGGGAGTAAAGGGCAGATTTTTGCAAAATTCCAGGAACTAACAAACTTTATTTTTTTTGTGAAATAAAGATAAGTTATTTGGGAAAAAGGGTTGAGTAAAATTCTTTAAAAAGCATTGTCTCTCGGCACCAAGTGTCCAAAAAAACCTTACGTGCCCCCATATGGGAAAAAAATCCCCCCCCAAGGGTTTTCAGCAAATCGCTTTTTCAGTTTTTTCAGTTGTCGTTTGGGATTTTTTGTAAAATTTTCAAAAAAAGATGAAAACACTGTTTTGTGTACCAAAACTGGGGGAAAATGGAGGAAACAAAAAAGCAACTTTTTTTTTGGGGGGGGTGGTATGCATCTCCAGGTCGCCGACACCAGCCGTCCTCCTCCACTCCGGGAAAATTTTTCGAGGAGGTGACTTTCTGTTCCCCCTTTCCCCCATCCCAGTTTCCACGCTGTGTAGCCCCAGGTATGACTGGGTACTGCTGTACCTCCCTCCCCCGTCGGCCTCGGTTTCCACCCTCGTCGGACATTGTGCGCAATGTGGTCTTCCCCGCCTCGTGGACATTGTGCTGCAATGTGGTCATACACGCCACAAGTCTCACGTGGCCCTTTGACCGAAAAATGTACTACACTTGCGTTTGAAATCCCCCCTTACCACATCGACGGTATGGGTTGTTTTTGGGCTTTTTTAAAAAAAAACGACCCTTCCCGGCTGCCAAAAAGGGGGCCGTCAGCCCCGGTCCCCGCCGCCCGATGCCGGTGCCGTAAGGTCAAAAAAAAGTTCCTTATATCGCTTTCGTTGCTTTAAGGGTACGTTGGCTCTTCCAAAATGTAAACACAGGAGAATTCCCAGGCGGAGGAAAACCGGGTTAAGGGTCTTTTCCCTCGGTATTTAGCAACATATTATAGGTGGAGCCTTGCCTGAATTTAGAAAAAAACCTCGATTGCCCTTTAAAGCTACACCTAAAGGTCTTCTTGGCAATCCCCAGTATCTCTCAGGATCGGGTTCAGCAGAATTTGTATTCGATATTAAATGAGCCAGCACAAATCAAGGAGACAGTGTTGACGGTGGTCCTCCTTCCCCCCATTGTGAGTAGATGGTGAAAACTGGAGAGATAGACAATAGGAAAACTATGCGCAGCCCGTCCGCAAGCCAAGAGCGATACGAACAATGGAACATTTTTAATTTTCAATGATTTCAATACCTATTTTTTGCGTATTTATGATTTTTTCAATGTTAAATGTCAAAATGGCTTTTTATGTTTCAGTTTAATTTACAATTGTCATTTTCGTCTCTCGACCACTGGGAAGAGAGGACGCTTTTGAGTCTCCCTACACGCCACTGGTGGTGACTGCTGGATTAGACACCCATGGCGGATCGTATCAACAGGAGAGTGAATACTGTCTGTATTGAATTAGTACGAGGAACGTTAAGCAGTGCGACGATGCATGTACTGTTATCGGCCATCATTAGAGACGTCTACGGGATATCGAACGATGAATTGTATGGTGTGGCCCTAAATGGAATGTCAGGGTTTTTTGTGAAGTTTACAAGAGCCGGCTTTTACTCCAGGATTGTGGATGATTCGGAGGAAAGGAGGAATGAGTGTTAATTCAGCAGTAGAGGTGTGTCTACATGATGTTTCGAAATATTACACATGGGTAAGGTGCGTAATGTACCATTTGAGGCAACGTCGTATGGCATTCAGGAAGCCTTCAGCGATTATGGAAACTGTTCATACGGCTAATATGGGGGTGTGGAGGGACGGGCCGTTTGAAGGGCTGCCCGAGGGGTCCTGCACCCTGAAGATGTCATTGAGGCGGCCAATACCTCGTATGTAACGCTGACAAAACTATAGGACCCAGGTATTTGTCCACTATGCGGGGCAGAGGAAAACTTGCCGATTATGTGATTCTTATGAGACATGGCGGCGCAGTGTCCTCGCAGGCAAGCCCTAGGATGGCGTTATCGTGGATGGTGGATCAGCAACCGTGCACTGTGGATGTGGAGTTGGGGGTAGCAGATGGACAGAGACGAATCTCTGGAGTGAGGAGGTGGACAAGGTGGAAGAGGTGATGGGGACGTGTGTTACCCTCCCGGAGGTGACAGGGGAGAGCCCCCATCGCTGAGGGAAGGGTGGACGTGGAGGAGTCTACCCAGGAGAGGATGTTGGAAGCAGTGCTGCAGGAGTTCTTGGATGAGCCGGTGGACGGGGAGGACGGACCCGAGAAGTTAAGTGAGGTGCAGCTGATGGAATAAGCGCAGGGACAGGTCGAGGATTCGAGGAATGACAGAGGTGGAACGGAAGTGGTGGTGGAAGTCCATCAGGAGGACTCGCATGAGGTAGATATGTGTGTGAGTGAGAGCTCACGCAAACGGACGGCGGGTGCCTTGGACGTTGATGAGGTTTTAACACCTGGGCAGAGACCTGGGAAGAAGTCATGGGTAGATGTGGGGGAGAAGGCACCCAGGGGAGGGGGTGTGCCGGGGAAGCTCGGTGGGGGAGGGCAAGGGGGGGGTTGGTGGACAGGTTAGGAAACATGATAAAAATGGTATGGGTACCATGAAAGGCGAATTGAGTAAGCCACAGCGGCATAGAGGTAAGCCGCCTTTTCTGGGAAGTTCAAGTGTGTCACAATAAATGTAAATGGTCTTAAATCTGAGGTCAAAAGGGTTTGGTTAGAATGGTTTTTACGAAGGTTTGATGTAGATGTATGTTTTTTGCAGGAGCATAACCATAGGTTAGGGTGTGAATTGCGTTTGCGGGGTTATAACCTATTTGTCAGTAATGCTTTGAATTAAAAGGAGGTGGTGGCAGTGGCTGTAAAGGAGACCAGCCCATTGCGTGTCATGGGTTGGGAGGAGGGGGAGGGGGGAGGGTCGTGAGGGTAGATGGGCACTGGGGGGTGGGGAGAGTATGTTTCATTGGAGTTTATATGCGGCATGCAACAATGTTAGAGTGAAAGTTGATTTTGTTCGTGATGTTTTGATGTATTATTTGCGGGGGTCTACCTTCCATAACTGTTCTTGGGGGTGACTGGAACTGTGTGATTAGGTATGGGGATGTCTCACCGAGGGGGGGGATGTGTCTTGGGTGCGCTAAGGGATGTGTTAAGGGATGTAGGAGTTGTCGATGTGGTGGGGAGGGGGGAGTATGGGGTGGAGCACACGTTCAGGCGTGGAAATTATGAGGCGAGGTTAGATAGGATATATGTAATGAAGGGGATAGGTGTGTGGAGAGGGTGAGAGCTTTCGATGTCGGTTTTTTCGGATCATAGGGCGGTGATAGCTGATCTGCGGGTGGATGGTATAGTACGTATATATGCTGGGTATTGGAAATTGAATGTGAGGCTACTGCAGGAGGGGGATGTTGGCTCTTCCTTTGAGGAATGGTGGACACATTTCTGGGATGGCAGGGATGGTGAGATGGATTTGCTTGACTGGTGGGAGGTGAGGGCTAAGATAGGAATTGCAGAGTTTTTCAGGGCACGTGGTAGGGAACAGGCACGGTGGCGGTATGGTTTGCAAAACTATCTGGAGGGACAACTGAATGCGTTTTACGACGGGGGGGGTAGGGAAGGTATGAGAGGGGATGTGGATGGTTTAAGGTGTAGGATTGCAGAGTTACATAATGACAGGTTTAACGCAATTAGAGTTAGAGCGGGGTTAGAGGAGGTGTTAAAGGGTGATCAACCGTCAGGTTACGTTCTGCGAAAATTTAGGGAAAGGCAAATGGTGACTACCATAGCGCACATAGTGGTCGCTGCAGGGGGGGGAGGTTATGTGGAGGGTCAAGGCCTTACTAACGGACAGCATTAGTGTTATTGCAGATTATTGGTTTAGGGAGAAATGGAGGAGGAACAGAGGGTGATGCAAGTGAGAAGGTATTTGGGGATATGCAGAGTAATATTGTATTAGGACAACAGGAACAAGAAATGCTGGAGGGGAGTATTAGTGAGGAGGAGGTGGAGGAGGCGGTTTACGGGATGAGTCAGGGTAAGACGCCGGGCATAGATGGAATACCGAATGATTTTTATAGAGTTTATTGGGAGTGTATTAGGCATGGTTTAGTGGAAGTCTTGAATTATATGTGGCGCAGTGGGAGGATGGGGAAAACACAGAAAACCGGGATCGTTGTGTTAGTGCCGAAAAAAAGAAGGAAGGGAAAGTACTGAGTGATTATAGAGCGATATCCTTAATGTGTGCTGATTATAAAATTTTGCTAAAATTCTGGGCAATAGACTGAAGAAGGTCCTAGGATCAGTGATACATGGGGGACAGTTTGCATTCCGGGAAGAAGTATGAGGGACGGACATAGTCACATAAGGGATTTTATTGAGGACTGCACCGGAGGGGGAATACTTGGTTTAGATTGGCTAATGCGTATGATTGTGTGAATAGGGATTTCTTAAAAGTTTGTTTGGAACAGTTGGGTTTGGGGGAGAGGTGGTGAGATGGGTGCAAACTTGTATGAGGGAGCAGTTATTAGGGTACAGATTAATGGTAAGTTGGGGGACCAGTACTGATGGAGAGAGAGTTTGAGGCAGGGCTGTCACTCTCTCAGTTATTGTTTGCCTGTGTACAGAATCCATTTTATGGGCTGGTGGATGAGGTGATGAATGAACACGGGATTAGGGGGGTGGGCGGGGGGGGATTGTGGGGTACGTAGTGATACTACTGTGCTGGTAAGGCATGAGGAAGATCTAAGGAAAGTTGGTGGAATCATTCAGATTTTTGGGGCCGCTACGGGTATGAGAGTTAATTTAATGAAGTCGAGACTATTAGAGGTGGGGGATTGGGTGGGGAGGGAGCTTGGGGGAGGGGTTGGGATGGTCAGTAGTGGACAGAATTAAGGTTTGTGGATATGGTACATGGCGGAAGTGCAGGAGAGTAGGAAGATAAATTCGGAATTAGTTACGAGCAGGGTTTTTGGGTAGGCTAGGAGGCTTAAGGGCTAGGGACGTAACATTACAGCAGAGAGTTTTAGTGGTCAACTCTCTGGTGTACAGTAAGGTGTGGGGAGTGGCTGAGGTGTTCCTTAAGAGCAAAAGATATTGCAGAAATCCAGAGGAAGGTTCTAAGGTATGTGTGGGGGTTTGGGAGGGCATGGTTGAGCAAGGACGTGGTGATGACGGAGAGGAGACGTGGGGGTCTTGCCTGATGTCATTGGGTCATAGAGTAATGGCTTTATATATTAAACAAAGATATATACGGACTGGGGGGAACAGAGGTGTCAGGGTAGGTAGGGTAATGGAGGATGCACGAAGATGGTGGTGTGGAAGGGATTTGAGGTATTGTGAGGACATGTTGAGGGTTTTATTACATGTTAAACAGGTGTCCACGTTAAAGGTCAAACGAATGGTGGGTGCTGTGGTGGGCAAGGGTGTTTTACAGGGGCTTGCTGTATATCCAACATATGACTGGATAGGCATATGGAGGAAGTTTGGCTTGCTTAGAATACCAGCAAGGGTACGAGAGTTAGTATATCGGTTTCTGATGGGAATATTGGCCTCTAGGGATGTGTTGTATAAAATGGGTCTTGTGAGAGAGGACTCATGCTTGCATTGTGGGGACATCGAAACGGCTTTTCATGCGGTATATTTTTGTCCCTCTTTGGAGGGGGTGAGGTTATGGATGGTGAGAGTTATCAGACTTTTGGGGGGAGCGCAATGGCCATTCCTAAGGGCCTTAATGTTGGATGTAACCGGGGTGCCGGGTGATGTGGGTAGAGCCTTAATGTATGTTATGACGGATTATTTACATGTATCTTGGGGGATGAGGGAGGTTAGGGGAGAGTTGAGGATAAAAACGTTAGCAGCGAGATTTTATGAACTATGTGTAGGAATAGGCAAGTCTATGGGGGGAGGTGGGTAGTTAGCTTCTCGGAGGGTTACCGGAATCTCACTGTGGGGGGCCTCCTCCTCATGAACCCAGAGGGCGGGCAAAGGGTTGGTCTCCTACCGGGGGATGCATGAGGGTGAGTTGGTTTAGGCTTCTTTGTAGTGTGGATGGTGGGAGGGTTATAAATAGAGTGGAAGGGAGATGAATGAGGATTTGGAATCTATGGTTATGTTCACTGCATACAGGATAACTTAATTAAACCATGATGACTAAACCTTGGAAAAAAAAAAAAAAAAAAAAAAAAAAAAAAAAAAAAAAAAAAAAAAAAACAGCAATGATGTACTAGTGTTTCAAATAGGGAGATAAGGTTTTCATGTCCTGTAAACTAGACAGTTTTGATACCTTATGTTAGGATTTTGTTAGTTGTATAGGTTGATACTTGCGTATATGATGTTATGTCTTACTTGAGGGTGTTTCCTGCCAGTGTTTATTGGGGAGTTTCATTGTGATATGTACCAATGTAATGTTTATTGTCGGCTTTTGGTTTGCCTAATGTTTAAATTAATGTTCTTATAATTTTAATTTTTGTATGTTAAAATATTTATTGTGCACTTTGTGCAAGGGGTCTAATTGTATAGAGTTGTGGGGGATTTATGTGGACACAGACATAAAATTTTGAGTTTTGGTTTTTTGCTAATTTTTTTGTTCGGTGCTGGAGCTCTCTCGCTCTTTATTATGTTAAGAGTTTCTGCTATTAGCGGGAAGTATTATGTGTGTATGTCTTTGTAATTTTATTGTAGGGTTGGGTTAGCCTTTGTTTAATTATTGTATGTATGATTTTATCCTTCGTATGCTGCATCATATCATCTGTGTACTTTGTGCAAGGAGGTTTTACTGTACTGTATAATAGGCATGATTTGTAGGTTTAGAATTTGTTGATGTTTTTTCTGAGCAGGTGTTATCCTGTTCGTTTCATTGTTCGGTGATGGTATATTCTTTAATACAATATGAATGTAACACTTGTGGTATGCTATGGGGTTGATGGTAGGTCATGTATTTTCAAACGGTTAATAATTGTGTTCTTTTATTTATTTATATCTTGTACTGTGTCCTTTTAAATAAAAATATAAAAAAAAAATTTACAATTGTATTTTTGTAAGCACAATTGATTTGGTGCCAATAGAAGCATAGTGTGTTTTGATATATTTGAGTACTGTTTTTCTTTTTAATTTGTCTAAATGGTGGCAATACTATGTATGTAGTTTAAGAGTTTTACGAACCTTGAAGTTGTAAGAATTGGATGAAGTTATTCATGGTTGAGTTGACGTAATATTATAACTGACGTTGTAAGTGATTGTGTTCAATTAGACAATATACTTTATATACTTATTTATATGTATGAACCTGAATGGTAAATTGAAGTCTGATTTTAAAGGTGAAGAGTGGGTTTTCCTTTTTTATTGTTCTTTTTTTCTTTATGGTAATACAAGGTTGTATCATGTACACCAACAAATATGGTTAGGGGTATGTGGTAAAATTTTCGTGTTGATTAGACATTTATAATACAGATGAAATACTAGGCTTAGGTTAGGGTAAATTTATGATAATTGTGGAATGTTCTTTGATTCAAACGGCTCTTTATTATGCAAATTGGGTAGAATGTTTCTACGTATGGCATTAATGAAAAATGTTGAGCTAAATCTAATTGTAGGTACGATGTGTAATGTACATGTGCACACCTGGGCGAGCAACTGCGCGGACCGTGCAGTTCTCATGGACCTGTATGGTCGGTGTAGGTTTCGCTTGGATGTGTTCTTGACATCATTGGTTAATTATCCTATATTTCTTTCCGTGTCCAGAGCAGAAGGAATTTAGTCTGTAACGACATAATGAAAGTATACTTGTATTTTATTATTCTAGTGTAAATTAAGAGCAAGGATGATTAATTTGAGGAAGAGTTAATATAGGTTTGCATGTTTTTGCGAAAGTTAACTTATCCACATGTAGCTAGTATAGGACAATTTTAAGCTTCGGTATCTGATTTTATATGTAGGTAATAGTGGTCATATTTGTTATATTGTAATGTTATTCGTTAATGTTTCAATATCTAATGTAACGTTTTTTCAGTTATTGTTCATATATTGTCATCTTTAGGGTTTTTCCTTTTGTCTATTGTCTATTGTTGGTTTTAAATAAAATATGAAAAAAAAAAAGTTGAGATGGATTTAGTCAGAAACTGGGAAGTTCTCTTTTGGGTGTTAAGAAAATATCACTAAGAAAAAAATTGTAATTAATGTTTAATTAATCCCTCTGTAATTTAAAGGAACATGGATGTGAGGGAAAAGTAGGTGTAAGTGGGGTTAAGGTTGTTCAGGCAACCAGGAACCATTAGCGGGGTACGTCGCGCACCCCCCCCCCTCAGGCGGGCTGGGGCGAAACTAGTTCTTGGTGTCTGATTTGTTCAAATTTCTACTCCTGGTAATATTGACCTTACCTGGTGTGGGTTGAAGTTTGGAGAGTCACTTCACCTCCACTCTTCTCCTAATCAGGTAGGGTGATCTACCAGGAGTATTACTGTTTGTTCCTTCCTTTTGTTTGCTGGTTACCAGTAATGATTTTGGCATTTATCATTCTTTTCCATTCTTAAATGTTATATTATCATGACCATGGGTAACCAGTTTATTTTTTCTTATTACCAGCTCTGTTCCTGGCGTGGTCATCCAGGATAGACGCCAGATAAAGGAGCAAGACATTTGTTAATGAGACTTATTAACATTATTGGACTACTGCTGGCCCTTATCTGATCTACTTGTGGTGCTCCATCCAAGTGGTAGGAGATTCCAAAACATCGGACTATCACCATCCGCCCAGGATAACCTACATCAATAATATCAGAAGATCTATCCAGGGCCTTACCTACTCCTGCCCAACTATAAGAACCGAAGGCCATTTTTTTATTATATTTAAATATTAAGTAAAATCCTCAAATCATTATTCTTATTTTTCCTAGTCGTTTCTTTATTTATTTACTTTCCCATTAGTTTCTTTTGTTCAGATGGAAGGCGTTCCACTGACAGGGAAACTCCGAAGCTTAAGCTTCGTTATTTTGGTTTCAGTATTTAAGGTACTGAGTTGATTTTAGGAGATTCGTGACTTGTACTTTAGTGATTACTTTCTCCCAAGTACTGTACGTACATGATAAACCTACCTTATGGGAAGTTTAACGTCCGTGTACTTGAAATTTCAAGGATATTTTCTTACTCGTCCGAACCCGATAGATTTACCGTTTTCTTCCATAAACAAAATATATGAATTATTGATATAATTTGTTACTACTAATATAAAAAAATGCAAGACTATTGCTGCAGTATTGGATTTCATTAATGTTCTACCATCCCGAAGGCTGCATAATTAAGTTGCTCAACACAGTATAGAGTACGTCACCTTCACTCCAAGGTTGACGTATGATGCGACGTCAACAGCGACGTCGGTAGAGAAGTCAGCACCAACGTCAATAGCCAAGTGTGCAATGAATTTAAAAGCGGAAACAAACGCTTGCAGTCTGGCACCTGACTCTTCCACCCATTCAATATAAATTTTAAAAGTCTCTAGCATATTTTTCTTACAGTATGTTTGAATTCTAAAGTACTTTTTATAAAGCATTTTTCAACGCCAGTTATTCATAAACTGCATAATTTTAAAACATGTTTTTATAACATATATTCCGTAATATATATGCTCTATAACATGTTATATAAACTATATTTTAAACGTATATTTTTAAACGTTCACTTAACCCTTTACCAGGCCTGGAGATGGGTAATTACTCTTTTCCACTCTTGGTAAAGGGGTAATTACCCTTTACCAGGCCTGGCAAAAGGGTTAAATGTCAATTGGCCCGCTGTAATTTCCTGATTAATCTCGAATCAGTAAGATCAACCACGCGACTAACACCGCTGGGTGAACACCAACAACTAACTGGTCAACTGTACCTCACCTTCCCTGGGCTGCCCAGCCACACACCTTGTTGGCTAATCAAAAGCCATGAATGACGTGTGGGGGGGCCAATCAGAACTTAAGAATTGCATGTAACTGCCCCATATATGTGTGTGTGTGTGTACTCACCTAGTTGAGGTTGCAGGGGTCTAGTCCAAGCTCCTGGTCCCGCCTCTTCACTGGTCGCTACTAGGTCACTCTCCCGGAACCGTGAGCATTATCATACCTCTGCTTAAAGCTATCTATGGATCCTGCCTCCACTACATCGCTTCCCAAACTATTCCACTTACTGACTACTCTGTGGCCGAAGAAATACTTCCTAACATCCCTGTGATTCATTTGTTTCTTCAACTTCCAACTGTTGCTGTGTCCCATCTCTGGAACATCCTGTCTTTGTCCACCTTGTCAATTCCTCTCAGTATTTTGTATATCGTTATCATGTCCTCCCTATCTCTGCTGTCCTCCAGTGTCGTCAGGTTGATTTCCCTTAACCTCTCCCTGTAGGACATACCTCTTAGCTCTGGGACTAGTCTTGTTGCAAACCTTTGCACATTCTGTAGTTTCTTTACGTGCTTGGCTAGGTGTCGGTTCCAAACTGGCGCCGCATACTCCAATATGGGCCTAACGTACACGGTGTACAGGGTCCTGAACGATTCCTTATTAAGGTGTCGGAATGCTGTTCTGAGGTTTGCTAGGCGCCCATATGCTGCAGCAGTTATTTGGGTGATGTGCGCTTCAGGAGATGTGCCTGGTGTTATACTCGCCCCAAGATCTTTTTCCTTGAGTGAGGTTTGTAGTCTCTGGTCCCTTAGACTGTACTCCGTCTGCGGTCTTCTTTGCCCATCTCCAATCTTCATGACTTTACACTTGGCGGGATTGAACTCCAGGAGCCAATTGCTGGACCAGGTCTGCAGCCTGTCCAGATCCCTTTGTAGTTCTGCCTGGTCTTCGATCGAATGAATTCTTCTCATCAACTTTCTGTCATCTGCAAACAGGGACACCTCAGAGTCTATTCCTTCTGTCATGTCGTTCACAAATACCAGAAACAGCAATGGTTCTAGGACTGACCCCTGTGGGACCCCGCTGGTCACAGGTGCCCACTCTGACACCTCGCCACGTACCATGACTCGCTGCTGTCTTCCTGACAAGTATTCCCTGATTCATTGTAGTGCCTTCCTTGTTATCCCTGCTTGGTCCTCAAGGTTTTGCACTAATCTCTTGTGTGGATTTAGGGAATTGGATCTGTGCTCCAGTTCCCCGAATTAAGCCTGAATGCCTTCCACATCCCCCCCCCCCAGGCGCTGTATAATCCTCCGGGTTTAGCGCTTCCCCCTTGATTATAATAATAATCTTGTGTGGAACTCTGTCAAACGCCTTCTTGCAGTCCAAGAAAATGCAATCACCCACCCTCTTCTCTTGTTTACTGCTGTCACCATGTCATAGAATCCAGTAGTTTGTGACACGGATTCGGTCCCTGAAACCATGTTGGCTGCTGTTGATTAGATCATTCCTTTCTAGGTGTTCCACCATTCTCTCCTGAAAATCTTCTCCATGATTTTGCATACAATAATGTCAGTGACACTAGTCTGTAGAGTAGTGCTTCATGTCTGTCTCCCTTTTCTAAAGATTGGGACTACATTTGCTGTCTTCCATGCCTCAGGCAATCTCCCTGTTTCGATAGATGTATTGAATATTGTTGTTAGGAGTACACATAGCACCTCTGCTCCCCCCTCTCAATACCCATGGAGAGATGTTATCTGGCCCCATTGCCTTTGAGGTATCTAGCTCACTCAGAAACCTCTTCCCTTCTTCCTCGGTTGTGTGCCCCTGTGTCCCGCACTTGGTGGTATGCCCCACCTCTCGTCTTTCTGGAGCCCCTTCAGTCTCCTCTGTAAACACTTCTTTGAATCTCTTGTTGAGTTCCTCACATACTACACGGTCATTTCTTGTTCTCTCCTCCTTCCTTAGCCTGATTACCTGGTCCTTGACTGTTGTTTTCCTCCTGATGTGGCTGTATAACAGCTTCGGGTCAGATTTGGCTTTCGCTGCTATGTCGTCTTCATATTTTGGTTGGGCCTCCCTTCTTATCTGTGCATATTCGTTTCTGGCTCTACGACTGCTCTCCTTATTCTCCTGGGTCCTTTGCCTTCTATATTTCTTTCATTCCTAGCACACTTGGTTTTTTGCCTCCCTGCACCTTTGGGTCAACCATGGGCTCATTCTGGCTTTTTCATTATTCCTGTTACCCTTGGGTACAAACCTCTCCTCAGCCTCCTTGCATATTGTTGCTACATATTCCATCATCTCATTAACTGGCTTCCCTGCCAGTTCTGTCCCACTGAACCCCATTCAGGAAGTTCCTCATTCCTGTGTAGTCCCCTTTCTTGTAGTTTGGCTTCATTCGTCCTGGCCTTCCTGCTTTCCCCTCCACTTGTAGCTCTACTGTGTATTCGAAGCTTAAAACCACATGATCACTGGACCCAAGGGGTTTTTCATGTGATGTCCTCGACATCTGCACTACTCAAGGAGAATACTAAGTCCAGTCTTGCTGGTTCATCCTCTTCTCTCTCTTGTAGTGTCCCTTATGTGATGGTACATGTAGTATTCCAGTACCACCTCCATCAACTTAGCCCTCCATGTATCTTGGCCCCCATGCGGCTCCAGGTTCTCCCAATCGATCTCCTTGTGGTTAGTCACCCATGATCAGGAGCTTTGCCCTGCATGCATAAGCTCTTCTGGCCACTGCAGCCAGTGTGTCAACCATCGCTCTATTGCTCTCGTCGTACTTTGCCTTGGCCTCTGCTTTCTGGGGGGGTTATACTCTGCTACTACATTTGGGACCTCCCAGAGGGGAGCGTTCCCGCTATTAATCACTTTCTTTCCGCTGTCCCCTCTTCTGCTCATAAAAATTCCATGGGTTTTTGATCACAATGCCACCCTCCAAACCCCCTGTTCCTTGTCTTTCTCAGGGTCTGGTCTCCCCTTAAAAGTGGGATCTGTTATATACTTAAACTTTGGTTTTGTAGAGCTATGATGCCCGGGGATGCCTCTTTGACTCTTTTGTGCCCCTCCTCCCACTTATTTGTTATTCCATCACCTTTGTGTTTGTATGTATGTATGTATGTTTTTGTGTATGTATAAAATTTTTATATTTAAATATATATATATATATATATATATTTTTATATGAAAACAACCACTCTGAAAAAAAAGAGAAATTCCAAGCGCTTTCGTGACTACCCCATTATCAAGGAACTATGAAAGTAAAAGCATACAAGGAAGCTAAAATAAGGGGTCAGGCCAGCACCTCACTATCAGATCCCAACAACGGTTAAACACCTGACGCGCGCCGACCCAAAACTTGGATATGGACATATATTATATATATATATATATATATATTTTATATATATATATATATATATATGCATATATATATATTTTATTATCACACTGGCCGATTCCCACCAAGGCAGGGTGGCCCGAAAAAGAAAAACTTTCACCATCATTCACTCCACTGTCTTGCCAGAAGGGTGCTTTACACTACAGTTTTTAAACTGCAACATTAACACCCCTCCTTCAGAGTGCAGGCACTGTACTTCCCATCTCCAGGACTCAAGTCCGGCCTGCCGGTTTCCCTGAACCCCTTCATAAATGTTACTTTGCTCACACTCCAACAGCACGTCAAGTATTAAAAACCATTTGTCTCCATTCATCCTATCAAACACGCTCACGCATGCTGCTGGAAGTGCAAGCCCCTCGCACACAAAACTCCTTTACCCCCTCAATCCAACCTTTCCTAGGCCGACCCCTACCCCGCCTTCCTTCCACTACAGACTGATACACTCTTGAAGTCATTCTGTTTCGCTCCATTCTCTCTACATGTCCGAACCACCTCAAACAACCCTTCCTCAGCCCTCTGGACAAGAGTTTTGGTAATCCTGCACCTCCTCCTAACTTCCAAACTACGAATTCTCTGCATATATTCACACCACACATTGCCATCAGACATGATATCTCCACTGCCTCCAGCTTCTCCTCGCTGCAACATTCATCACCCACGCTTCACACCCATATAAGAGCGTTGGTAAAACTATATCTCATACATTCCCTCTTTGCCTCCAAGGACAAAGTTCTTTGTCTCCACAGACTCCTAAGTGCACACTCACTTCTTTTTCCTCATCAATTCGATGATTCACTCATCTTTCATAGACCCATCTGCTGACACGTCCACTCCAAATATCTGAATACGTTCACCTCCTCCATACTCTCTCCCTCCAATTTGATATCCAATCTTTCATCACCTAATCTTTTTGTTATCCTCATAACCTTACTCTTTCCTATATTCACCTTTAATTTTCTTCTTTTGCACACCCTACCAAATTCATCCACCAATCTCTGCAACTTCTCTTCAGAATCTCCAAGAGCACAGTGTCATCAGCAAAGAGCAGCTGTGACAACTCCCACTTTGTGTGTGATTCTTTATCTTTTAACTCCACGCCTCTTGCAAGACCCTCGCATTTACTTCTCTTACAACCCCATCTATAAATATATTAAACAACCATGGTGACATCACACATCCTTGTCTAAGGCCTACTTTTACTGGGAAAAAATTTCCCTCTTTCCTACATACTCTAACTTGAGCCTCACTATCCTCGTAAAAACTCTTCACTGCTTTCAGTAACCTACCTCCTACACCATACACTTGCAACATCTGCCACATTGCCCCCCTATCCACCATGTCATACGCCTTTTCAAATCCATAAATGCCACAAAGACCTCTTTAGCCTTATCTAATACTGTTCACTTATGTTTCACTGTAAACACCTGGTCCACACACCCCCTACCTTTCCTAAACCCTCCTTGTTCATCTGCTATCCTATTCTCCGTCTTACTCTTATTCTTTCAATTATAACTCTACCATACACTTTACCATGTATACTCAACAGACTTATCCCCCTATAATTTTTGCACTTCTTTTATCCCCTTTGCCTTTATACAAAGGAACTATGCATGCTCTCTGCCAATCTTAGGTACCTTACCTCTTCCATACATTTATTAAATAATTGCACCAACAACTCAAAACTATATCCCCACTGCTTTTTAACATTTCTATCTTTATCCCATCAATCCCGGCTGCTTACCCCCATTCATTTTACCTACTGCTCACGAACTTCCCCCACACTCACAACTGGCTCTTCCTCACTCCTACAAGATTGTTATTCCTCCTTGCCCTATACACGAATCACAGCTTCCCTATCTTCCTCAACATTTAACAATTCCTCAAAATATTCCCTCCATCTTCCCAATACCTCTAACTCTCCATTTAATAACTCTCCTTCCTATTTTTAACTGACAAATCCATTTGTTCTCTAGGCTTTCTTAACTTGTTAATCTCACTCCAAAACTTTATCTTATTTTCAACAAAATTTGTTGATAACATCTCACCCACTCTCTCATTTGCTCTCTTTTTACATTGCTTCACCACTCTCTTAACCTCTCTCTTTTTCTCCATATACTCTTCCCTCCTTGCATCACTTCTATTTTGTAAAAACTTCTATATGCTAACTTTTTCTCCCTTACTACTCTCTTTACATCATCATTCCACCAATCGCTTCTTTCCCTCCTGCCCCACTTTCCTGTAACCACAAACTTCTGTGAACACTCTAACACTACATTTTTAAACCTACCCATACCTCTTCGACCCCATTGCCTATGCTCTCATTAGCCCATCTATCCTCCAATAGCTGTTTATATCTTACCCTAACTGCCTCCTCTTTTAGTTTATAAACCTTCACCTCTCTCTTCCCTGATGCTTCTATTCTCCTTGTATCCCATCTACCTTTTACTCTCAGTGTAGCTACAACTAGAAAGTGATCTGATATATCTGTGGCCCCTCTATAAAACATGTACATCCTGAAGTTACTCAACAGTTTTTATCGACCAATACATACTCCAACAAACTACTGTCATTTCGCCCTACATCATATCTTGTATACTTATTTATCCTCTTTTTCTTAAAATATGTATTACCTATAACTAAACCCTTTCTATACAAAGTTCAATCTAAGGGCTCCCATTATCATTTACACCTGGCATCCCAAACTTACCTACCACACCCTCTCTAAAAGTTTCTCTACTTTAGCATTCAGGTCCCCTACCACAATTACTCTCACTTGGTTCAAAGGCTCCTATACATTCACTTACATCTCCCAAAATTCTCTCTCTCTCCTCTGCATTCCTCTCTTCTCCAGGTGCATACACGCTTATTATGACCCACTTCTCGCATCCAACCTTTACTTTAATCCAATAATTCTTGAATTTACACATTCATATTCTCTTTTCTCCTTCCATAACTTATCATTTAACTTACTGCTACCCTTCCTTTGCTCTTAACTCTCTCAGATACTCCAGATTTAATCCCATATTTATTTCCCCCACTGAAATTCCCTCCCCCTTCAGTTTGTTTCGCTTTGGCCAGGACACCCAACTTCTTTTCATTAACTCGAAATCATTGTTTCTTGTCACCCGACACATCCACACCATTTAAGCATCCCGTTTTATAAAGTTTTTTTCTCTTTTTTAGTAAAGTTTCGGGAAAAGGGGGTTATCCCTTTGCCCCGGATTTTTAGTCCCCTCATACGAACGCATGGCTTACGGGGGAAGATTTTTTTCCCATTCCCCCAGGAAAATAGAAAAAATAAAGAAGAAAAGAGTTTTTAGAAAAAGGAGAAAAACCTAGATGTATGTTATTATACATGCTTTGGGGTTTGTCTGTGAAGTGTGCCAAGTGAAAGTAGGAGTAGCAAGATTCCTGTTATCTAGGTGTTTTGAGACAAAAAAGAAACCGAAATCTACCATATGAAAACAGTTACAGGTTTTTTTTTCACATTTTTGGAGGACGGTAGTATTCCCTTGGTGGTTGCTTTTCTCCCAACCCCAACTATATCCCTCCCTATTCCCTTATATATATATATAATATGCAAAAAAACCACCCAAAAAATAGAGAAAATTCCAAAGCGCTTTCGGACTATCACATTATACAGTTCCTTGTAATGTGAGTAGTACGAAAGGCTTGAATTTTTTATTTTTTCAGAGTGGTTGTTTTGCATATTTTGAAATAAATGTTTACTGGTTTCTTATTGCTTATATATATATATTTTTATATATATATATATTATTTATATATTTATATATATATATATATATATATTATATTTTATATATATGTATTTACTATATACATAATAGAAATTAAAATTGGGTTATTAAAAAATTTTTTATTATTAATGATATTTTTTTCATTTAAAGGGTTTTAAAAAAAAAATTTAAATTTTGCGCTAAACCCTGACTTTAAAACCCCTTATCTGCTATTGTATTTGTATTTATTAGCCTTTATCAATTTTTCGTTTTTTGTTTGAAAAAAAATAATTTATTTCTGTTTCTTGAAGGTCCTTTATGAACATTAAAAACTGCATTAACTCATAGATGATTGTATTCTGCGTTAAACCCAGGAGGTTTTCCTTCATCATAAACTTTTTTTTAACTTATTTCCGGTGAATTTATTGCAGATAAATTACAATGTAAGTTGTAATAAAAGTTGGTAAATTCCGACAATTGTAAATAAAAGGCACAAGTGCAACTATGTGACATTTGGGCAACTTTTTGCTCTCCAGGACTATTATCAAGCCATTACAAACAATACATGGATCACAAGGGTATATAAATGATCAGAGTGATGAATATAGTAGTACATTCGATTTCACTAAGATGTAGTAGTAGTAGTATGATAGTGTATGAAATAGTAAATACAAAAGTTAATTTAGAGCATTAATTCGTACTGTTTAAAGCTTTATCTCCTATTTATCTCATGTATAATTAATGCTCTATCAATATTGTTTTACTTTTGATAAAAAATCTACTACTACTATTCACTACTACTACCTTCTACTGAACATCAAATGTTACCTCACTGTATTCACATCACTCTGAGCTTTATATCCCTCTGTGTTCTGTATGTTTTAACTCTGATGAGTTCCTGGAGCGAAACGTTGACAATTATAATTCACATTATTGCACTTGTAGTCTTTTACAATAGTTAAGTTAAAGGCTAAATTCGAAGTTCTTGCTGAAGTTCGTTATTGTGGGACATTGTTGTAGCTGTTTGATAATGTTGCAACTTGTAGCTGTGTCAGACTCTCCAATGGTAGTGATGTTTTAGTCGCCAGAGTTTTTTTTTTTTTACTGGTCCTCGTTCCTGAGAAATTGTTGGTAACGAATTTGTCTTTGTTCGTGGTAGCTGCAAGTACTTCCCGAGGCTGTTGATGTTTTCCATCATTAGTTTGAGAGGGTTATTAGGTAACAAAGAGGGCATTATGAAATGGCTATGTTATTAAGAATGATGGATTATGGATTGGATGAGAAGTAACTAATAGAGGAGAATGAATAAGGAAGGAGTGGCAGTGAGTGGGTTATGAGTAGATTTCAATGAGCTATACTTGGGCAATGAGTAGCCTCAGAGAAAGCTATGAAGGGGTCACCGGTGAACTACGACGAGGATATGAGTGGAATACAAGAGTGGAATACATGCAATGAGTTATCAATGAGTAGGCAATGATCTCCAGAGGGTAGCGAGTATTATCTCAGGGGAGAAGCATGATCTAAAGGGTGACTATGACTGAGCTACGCGGGACTATGAATGAGGTACAATGAGACTATTATGGGGTTATTAAAAGGGGCAACGAGTGAGTTACAAGTGCTGCAAAATGGCTACTAGTGAGTTATGAATGGGTTTCAAATTAGCTACGTGTGGACTACAAGAGAGATGGAGATAATCCAAAGTGTTTTGAAGGGATATTAGTGAGTTACAAAGAATCTACAAGTAGTCTAGGAGAGGGCTATAAGAAGGTACTCGTGGAATGCAAATGCTAGTGAGTTATGAGGCAATTACAAACGAGGCTCCTACGAATACTACAAGATACGACAAGGTGCTGTAAAGAGAGCTACGACACAGGCTGAAAATCGAAATCACTGGCTACCTTTCTCTTACAAGTACACATGTTCCTAACAGATTAAACCAAGTTAGCGTGGACTATTGACAACAGTTAACCAAGAAATCTTTTAAGACAGGAAAGCGATATTTATTAAACCTTTAAAAATGGACACGTGCCGCAGAATTATAAAAGGGTAAATGGGTAACGAGCTAACTCATTAGTGGGCAGATTACTGGAATCAATAATATCATGAAAAGAATGAGAGGAATGAAGCGCATCTTTTTGGAGAAGGCTTGACAGAATGAGCCAGTTCACTCTAGGTGGCCAATACTTGACTGAATGTAACCGTAAATTGATGATAAATAAAGATATGGGTGTGTGGACATAGAAAGCAAAGATCATCATGTTATTCTGGATATTTTTTTCCTAAAAACAAGACATAATATCGTAAGACATTTACGGTTTTGGTAGCTACTGATAAACATAAGTGATAGCGTAAATAGTGATAGAATGTTTGATAGGCGGAAAACAGGTACACGATAGCACAAATGGAAGTTAGACAGGTGAGTAAGAGGGATGTCAGAAAGTATTTCTTCAGTCTTATGGTGGTCAGGAAATGGAATGACCTGGGATAAGAATTAGTGAAGGCAGGCTTCATATATAACTTTAAGAGTAGATATGACAGAACCCTCGAGTCTAGGAGGGAGTGATTCCGGCAAGTGGAAAGTTAAGGGGTAATTCTAGAAGATATGACATGATTCTTGCTACCAAATAAAGGTGGATATATAAAAATTAGTACGAACAAGCGAGTTTGCATAAGGCTAAAATGAACAGGCTTATCAAAGAATCAAAATGGGGCACTGGTAAAAACGGTATTTGATACCCACAGGTTGTTGGAAAATGAGATAACTTGCAAACACTTGACTCACGAAATCGTTATGACACGACTGCAAACAAACCAGATCACTCTCAAAGCTCCAGACCGACCCCGGTTCTATCCCCGCCCGTGGTATGGTTTGCAAACACTTTTACATTTGGTCAGAAACGTTTCGGTCCGAGGACCTTGGCACATTCACTACATTTGGTGTGACCAAGGACTCAGGACCGAAACTTTTCCAGTGATATGTTTTAGTTGTTACAAATTGAGCCTTTTTAAAACAATATCAGGCCCTTGCTCTAAATGACTCGATATTACACAGAAGATAGAATCGAACCCGGACCCTCCAAGTTCAATTACCGGCGAGTGGTAACATTTCGACGTGTTTCCTTACACCTGTTGTCTTGTTCACCTAGCAGCAAATAGGTACCTGGGTGTTAGTCGACTGGTGTGGGTCGCATCCTGGGGGACAAGATTGAGAACCACAATGGAAATAAGTTAGACAGTTCTCGATGACGCACTATCTTGGGTTATCTTGGGTGGCTAACCCACCGGGGTTGAAAATCCGAACGAAATCTTATCTAATCCCACTAGAGGTCTACCTTTCCAAAAATACTTACTAATGTTTAATAATTTGATGCAACATATGCAATTTTTGGTGAGCCGAAGTT
Organism: Cherax quadricarinatus; assembly: GCF_026875155.1. Classification (NCBI taxonomy): domain Eukaryota; kingdom Metazoa; phylum Arthropoda; class Malacostraca; order Decapoda; family Parastacidae; genus Cherax; species Cherax quadricarinatus. The sequence goes on from NC_069408.1 coordinate 77,642,936, forward strand.
AACAGGCATTTGAAACATAAATGTTTATTGCCAAGAAAGGTTACAGTTTGTATGGTTTCATATAAATTGAAAGTAACAGAAGTCTCAAGGTTTTACTAAAACCTGCATTACTTTCCAGATGCCTGCCTATAACAATCCCATGTTTTACCACCCTGTATTTCACGATACATTACATTATCACATATCCAAGTACCACTATATGTTTGTATATTTGTGACACAACAAGAGCATTTTCTCTCTCTTCTCTCTCTCTCTCTCTCTCTCTCTCTCTCTCTCTCTCTCTTTGTAGTGAAATATTGAGGTATTTCTAGCGAGTGTCAGATATTGCGTCGTTGATAGGCGTGCGGTTCATTTTAGCTGTTATTTGTGTGTAGTCACCCGTTTGTACTCGCCTGTATGTACTCACCCACATGTGGTTACAGGGATCGAGTCTGAGCTACTAGATTAGCTTCTAAACTTCCCGCTGGCCACATTCAGTATATACTAGCGTCGTGCTGCCCTCTCATATCTACGATTAAAATTATGTATGAAGACTGTTTTCATTAAAATGTTTTCAGTTTCATTGCATTTCCTGACAACCATAAGAAGAAATACTCCCTGACATCCTTCTTACTTACCTGCGTCTTTAACGTCTAATTGTGATCTTGATACCGTTTTCCCGCCTTTGAGCAAGTTTCTCAATGTCTACCCTATCATTTCATAAGAGTATTTTGTATACTGCTATCATATTTCCCATTGTTCTTTAGTCTCTTAATATCGTGGTCATCTCTTACAGCCACTCCTGATTTCTCATTATCCATTGTACTTAGACTCGTCGCATAAGGTTTTCCAAATGAGCATTAGCCGCAATGTTCTCGATTGTGTGCCTTGTCGATAATGTTTGGCACTATGCTCCTCCCTGGACTTTCTATTTGGTCAAGTCCGGAAGCCTCTGTCCCTGAAGGCGATTGTGAGGTGAGTTCATGCTCCAACTTTTGACAAATTCTGTAATTTTCTCAATCATTTCAAGATTTTTCCTGTCTCATCTGTTTTTTTTTTATTCTTCCCAATTTTTATAATTCATCAGCGAGCAGGGAATACACTCTGGACTGCGTCTTTCTATTAAGTATTCTTTACACCAAAATATATTACTGGTTTAATATCGATTATGAACCCTTGGTCATTACTCTTCCTTCATTCTGACATCTAAACTCGCCCACAGTCATATTTGTCTCTGCTCAGGTACTCGATGATCCACATGAGAACATTGCCAATTACTCCTGCCTCCTCAAATTTATTTTTCCCAGTCACTCGTGAGGTACACCATCAAATGCCTTCTTGCAGTCCATAAATATGCAGTCTACCCATCCTTTCCTTCATTTTTTAAAGATTCTCGGAGACTCCCAGGTTTGTAAGTCATATGCTATCATTCTCTTGCTCATTATTTTCTTTTATGAAATGGACTTCTCTCTTAAGGTTCTACGACTCTTCTTAAGATTATCAACTTCATTGTTTTACATGTTATGCTTGGCAGGAAATACTGGTTTGTACTTTTATAACTTCCTGTTTGTCTCATTTTTAAGATTATGACTCAATCCGTTGACTTCAGTATTTCTGCAACTGTATGTTTACATTGACTTGCAGTTAAATTTTTAGTGGTGGTTACAAGTGTGTTCTAATTTCCTTTTGCAGAATCATGGTGGCACACTATCAGGTTTCATTACCTTCTATTTACATTTCCAGGGTCTCTCAAAACATATTTCACCTCTCCCTGTTGTGTGTAAATCAGGTACCTGTTGGATGCACCTTCTCTTCTACGCTCTCTGATGTTGCCACTTATTCCACTGAAATCATCTCTTTAAATCAAGTGTTCATGAACTTAGAGACTTCCTTTTAAAGTCATATTACCTGATCTCTAACTGTTGTGATTATGAAGCAGTTACGGAGTTAGACCTGGCTTATGCTATTTTGTCATTCTAATTTGTCTTCTCAGCAACTTCTTCACTCTTGCATATTCAGGATTTTCTACCCACTCCTCCGTTCTTGTCTGCCTAACTTTGTGATTTTCTTTGCTCTTATATTCCTCTTTTTTTCGTCTTCCTATCCATTGTTTAGCACAAGCTCCTTGATTCCCAATTTCCGTTTCTTCATCTGGGTATGAAGTTCTCCGCCTTGCAACCCTTTCCAGCTAAGGAATTCATCATCTCACTTGTTGATTTTCCTTCCTGCACTGTATTCACAAATTCTCTTTGCCCTTCAAAGTTTTCTCTTTTTTTTTTTAATTGGCTTCTTGCACTCTTTCCTTTCTGCTCTTTCCTTCATGTTAAATTCCTTCATGTTAAATTCCTTCATGTTAAATTCCTTCATGTTAAATTCCTTCTTGTTAAATTCCTTCATGTTAAATTCCTTCATGTTAAATTCGAGACTAGGAACTATATGATCGATGCCCAAAAGGCTCCTCATGTAGTATTATCTTATATTATGCATTCTACTCACAAATCAATATCCAGGCCAGTTGGTTGTAATGAGGCTACCCTATTCTTCTCTATATCTGTATAGTATAAATCAACCAGTATCGTAAGCTAGAGAGAGAGAGAAAGAGAAGAGAAAGGAAAGGGCAACAGTCACTATAAAATTAGGAAAACAATCCAATTTCGAGATGCTCACAAACTTCACTCTAGTAAACGCAGCTCTATCCATAAGGTGGAGCCAGTGCAGCAGGACCCTAGTGGGCACAATTCGTTAGTGTAGAACAACATTATCGGCAGTCCAAACGAGTTCAGTAGGAATCCGGCTTCACATTGTGTACATGCTCTAATTATAAAGTTATCAAATTTGAATAAACAAAAGCTATTATTATATATAAATTGTTCATTCATGTTTTATATTTGCCATTCTTACTAGCCAAGAGAGCAAGGAACCCCGTTTCTGGCTTTGACTAATTGCAGCTATTGCAGGCCCTACTGTTAATAGTTCAAAATGGCATTTGATTCCAGCACAATTTGTATCAAATATGATACTGTGTTATTTTACCATCTAGAGGTTTGGCCGGTCTGCTCCATGTAAAATAATTTGCATCAACATCATGAAGATCTGCTAACACCAGCAACACGTGTTGAGGGTAATACTTTATTCAAAATGCTTTTACAATGAACGTTTGAAAATTTTCCACAAACAATTGGGCTCAAAATTCAATTTTTGCATTTAAATAATTTATTAGAAATTGAACCTATGGAGCTAATAATTTTTGTCTAACTGGATTTACCTTGTGTGTGTCATTTTTGTTAACACATGCAGAAATTCTGTTCATGAAAAAACAGTTTTGAAAATAATATGAATTTTTCTTTGGGTTTATATAAATTGGATTCGTTTACAATTAATAAATTTGGGAAGAATTTAAGATACATTAGGCAAGTGAAAATCTTAATGTTTCGGTAGAGTATCAGGTGTATTCACGAGTCCGGTGCTGTAACGCGACTGTGAGGTGTAGCATTGTTGTTGTCACGTGACTGTAAGGTGCTGTCTTGACCCGTTATATGCCTTCCTGTTGCTGTATTATTTTTTATGATTCTTTGAATAATGTGAAAATTCACGAAAGTTGTTGGATTATTGAGTACTGTGATACCACGTGGTTTACTTGATCTTATTGCATATGCATATATATATATTATATATATATATTTTATTATTATTATATATATTTATATTTAATATATATATATATATTTATATTTATATATATATATATATAATATATATATATATATATATATATATATATTTATATAATTTATATATATATTTTATATTTATATATATATATATATATATATATATATATAATTAAATATATTATTTTATATTATATATATATATTTACATATCTTATATACAAATATATATATTTATATACATTATATATTTATATACTTATTATTATATATATATAAATATATATATATATATATATTCATATATATTATATATATATATATATTATATACTTAATATATATTGATATATATATATATATAATATATATATATATATTTATATATATATATATATTTTATATATATCAGTATAACATACTGCTTGGCCGGGGGATCGAACCGTGTCATGTTAGCCTCTCGCGGGAAGAGAGTCAAAATTAACGACGCTGAAAAACCACTGGACAGAAATCCTACGGCACACGATGGTGTGTTGCCTCAGAGCTAATTTGATTCTACTGCTCGTTTGGTGTACAAGCTTTCCAAGTCAGTAGACCATATTATTGTAAGCACGAACAGTGGTGTTTAATCAATAACGACACTGCAGCTAGCCGGGGGATCGAACCCGTTGTTGTTTTTAGCCCGCCTCGTGAGAAGTGAGTCAAATTCACAAATCAACAGAGTTAGGAAAAGACCCCATGTGTGGGATTGAGCTTTGAAGACGGAACAGGCGAGGAATAGCCGTTGAAAGCCATGTCGACAGTCGTAAGTAAGTGCAGGGTTATAACCAGCAGAGGCGCTAGTGGGACGGAATGGAGAACCAGGGAGTAGCAGGCTTAGTTGCAACGGTCTTGTGCCCCCCCCCCCCCGGTTGTAGGTTTTTCAGTCTTGAGGAAGATGGCGGCAGGTTAGGTCTAGGAATGGCGACAGGTAGGAAAACATCAGAGAGGTAACATACTGTGGTGTTACTTGCGTGGCAGGTTTGTAGAGAGCCATTTCAAATTTTAGAAACAGTCCTAGAGAGGTCTTAAGGTTTGTCTTGTTTTCAAAGGTGAACGTAGAGGCTTGAGGGAATTCGAGAACTTGGGTGAGAGTGAAGTGAAGTGAAGCGGTTTGAGGGATACTTGAACTGTTTCTGCACCCACGGCCTTTATATGAGTTCAATACAGGCAAGGTTCCAACAATTTGATGGGAAGTGTTGAAGGTTTAAGATTTATTTCCTATGAGGTTACCTGGCGACCCCCCCCCCCCCCCCCCCCCGTCAAATATCTTCTTCTGTGAAAGTGGATTCAGTTGGCCATGGCCACAATAGTTTTAGGGTGACCTGAGAGGGTTGACTGGCTCAGCATGTGGAGAGGTGTAATGGTGGTGTAAACAAGCAGGCTGAGGAGGCGTGGGGGGACTTGTGGTTGAGGGGAGGAATGGGAGGCAACGGATTGTCGGCGGTGAAAAGTGGCTGTAGAGTGTTTTTCAGTAACAGTTGCTTGGGCAGGAGGCACGTCTGCAGGTTGGCAGTGAAGTTTCACAACGTTGGGAAGAATCTTATGGATGTTCAGCTGAAGGTGTGGAGTCCGGGAAAAACGAAGGGCAGGTATGTGTTTAGGACGGAATAGTTCGGTTTTATGGTGTGCTGAAAGTGCCGTGGTTGGCTTGGTATGCAGGGTGGCGCATACCTGGAGTATAACCTGGAGAGGGCTTCGGGGAAACAAACGCCCTAAGGGCCCCGTGAAAATAAACCCCCCACCTTGGAAGGAAGCGCGTCCGGAAGTGGGAGAGGAAGTTTGTTTGTGTAGAGAGGCGGTGTTTGTGTGCTTGAAAGGAATTCTAGTGGTGTCCAGATGGATTTTTGTTATTGGCGGCATATGTCGGCGATTTTTGGGCTGTTCGTCTTAGCTTCTTTGATTTTCTTAGCACAGTGGCACCTTCCCCCTTTCCTTTGCGAGGGCATTTTGACTGCAAGGGTTATGATGAGTACCCTTGTTGGAGTGGGGAATTCCACAGCTGACCTGTTACTGCCCCAAGGACCACAGGTCGCTCTACCTCCACGACAAAGTATCCGTTCGATCCCGTCCGGGAGGGGAATTTTTAACCTACACACAGTCGCCTTGTACCTCTTTCACGATGCTTTTCGTAATCGTGTAAAGATTAACAAACCATCGAGTGGAGTTTTATAAAATTCTCCACCCCCCCAAAACTAGCCTTTAACTGGCCACTGTACCCCCCCCCCCCCCCCCCCCCCAGACAATCCCTTCAGGTCAAATTGCATAGTACTAACCCAACAGAAAGGACTCCTTTATTGGTCGTCTATACTGACGGGGACAATGAAGCAACCAAAACTCCATGGGGACAACCCCGCAATGAAGACAGTGACCGACAGTTAACATATCTCCTGTTCTTTCTGGCGAAACTTCTGTTTTTTGTAAAACCACAGCTGAGACAGATGTCAAATCCTTAGAAACTGTTCAATGGAGACCTCTATCGAGGAACAAAACACTTGGTTAATATATATATTTTAAAATATTATATATAATATTATATATATTTATATATATATATATATTTATTATATAATATATTTTATATATATATGCGTGTGTGTGTGTGTGTCGTGCCGAACAGGTAAAAATTTGGTCGATTACAAAAAAACTCACTTAAAATCAAGTCCTTCTAAAATTTTCTCTTATCGGTTTACAGTTATATGTTTTCATTTACGTTAATGTAAAAATTAATAATGATGTTCCAAAAAAAATTAGAAAATTTCCTGACCTTTTTAAAACAAGCGCAATTTATTTTAGCTAATGCAATTAAAATTTACTTTAGATAAGTTTCAAAAAAATTATAATGAACAAAACTCAGGTTCAGAGTGATTTTTGCGAAATTATTTGCATAAACAAATTTTCTCTTGCCTTATTCAGTGTTGTGTATATTTTTTCGGCATGCTCTCGCGAATTCCTTGCATTGTTCAAATCTCTAGTAAGGCGGAAGCATGCAGGGGATGAGATGAAAAAGCTGTAAGCATTCTCCCTGAAAGCTGGCTGCTTGGACAAACGTGTAGGCGCATGCTAACGCCTTGGTATTGTTCAGGGTGGGTAGATTGGTAACACTGCGTACTTGGCCTAAGCGTTCGTAGGTTCGAGTCTCTTCAGCCAGAGACAGTGTTTTGTATATATATATATATATATATATATATATATATATAATATATATATTTATATATATATATATTATTTATGTAAGCAAACACTATACATAATTATTAGTAAACGTTTCGGTCCTGGGGACCTTGTATCCACTTCTAACATCAGAGGTAGAAAGACATTATATATATATGGCGGAGAGTGAGATGTGACGCACGTGACTGAGGAATGTTCATAAGAACATAAGAATGGAGGAACACTGTAGAAGGCCTACTGGCCCATGCGAGGCAGGTCCTTATCAAAACAACCTCTACCTAATGATGAAGACGGGTAGTGATGAAATTCATGTGACTCTGTGTTGTTGGGTTGGTGCTGCTTAAGTATCATGTATGAAATTTTGTAGTTTCCAGTGTTGCGTTCTATAGTGTCGGTGAGGCGATTAGTGAGGCTTCTAGGCACCGTCGGCGTCTGAGGTCTGGTTCGGTGAGAACGAGTTGTGCCTCATTCCAGTTCATCAAATGCCCCGTGGAGTCTCTGTGGAGGACACAGGCGTACCTTACATCGTCTCTGTTAGAGGGCATTTTTCGATGCCTCACTCAGGCGGACTGCAAGATCTCTGCTGTCTCGCCACATATTTTTAGGACATGAACCCACAGGGGATAGTGTTAGACGCCTGCTGTAGAAGTTAGAGGTGTGGGGCCGCGTTTCGTAGTGAGGTCTTTGATACACCTTTGATAGACTTGTCTGTATTTATTACCAAGGTTTATACCTAATATATATATATATATATAATATATATATATATATATATTATATATTATATTATATTTATATATATTAGATAGAATAAAATAAAGTAGAAGTGATGCAAGGAGGGAAGAGTATATGAAGAAAAAGAGAGGGTTAAGATAGTGGTGAAGCAAAGTAAAAGGAGCAAATGAGAGAAGTGGGTGAGCTGTTATAACAAAATTTTGTTGAAAATAAGAAAAAGTTTTGGAGTGAGATTAAAAAGTTAATGAAAACACCCCCCCCCCCCCCCCCCCCCCCCCCCCCCCAGAGAACAAATCGATTTGTCAGTTAAAAATAGGAGTGGAGAGTTATTAAATGGAGAGTTAAGGTCTTGGGAAGATGGAGGGAAATATTTTGAGGAATTGTTAAATGTTGATGAAGATAGGGAAGCTGTGATTTGTGTATAGGCAGGAGGAACAACATCTTGTAGGAGTGAGGAAGGAGCCAGTTGTGAGTGTGGGAAGTTTCGTGAGTCAGTAGGTAAATGAAAGGGGGTAAGGCAGCCGGGATTGATGGGATAGAGATTAGGAAATGTAAAAGCAGGAGGGATATAGTTTTGGAGTGGTTGGTGCAATTATTTAATAATGTATGGGTAGAGGGTAAGGTACATAGGGATTGCAGAGAGCATGCATAGTTCCTTGTATAAAGCAAATGGGATAAAAGAGAGTGACAAAAAATTATAGTGGGATAAGTCAGTTGAGTATACCATGGTAAATGTGTATGGTAGAGCTTATTATTGAAAGAATTAGAGTAAGACGGAGGAATAGGATAGCAGATGAACAAGGAGGGTTTAGGAAAGGTAGTGGGTGTGTGGACGGTGTTTACAGTGAAACATTAAGTGAACAGTATTTAGATAAGGCTAAAAGTGGTCTTTGTGCATTTATGGATTTGGAAAAGGCGTATGTCAGGGTGCGATTACGGGGGCAATGTGGCAGGTGAATGGTTGTAGGAGGTAGGTTATGAAGCAGTGAAGTGTTGTACGAGGATAGTGAGGCTCAGTTTGAGTATTAGGAAAGAGGGAAAATTATTTCCAGTAAAAGTAGGCCTTAGACAAGGATGTGTGATGTCACCGTGGTTGTTTAATATATTTATAGATGGGGTTGTAAGTGAAGTAAATGCGAGGGTCTTGGCAAGAGCCGTGGAGTTAAAAGATAAAGAATCACACATAAAGTGGGAGTTGTCACAGTTGCTCTTTGCTGATGACACTGTGCTCTTGGGAGATTCTGAAGAGAAGTTGCAGAGATTGGTGGATGAATTTGGTAGGGTGTACAAAAGAAGAAAATTGAAAGTGAATACAGGAAAGAGTAAGGTTATGAGGATAACAAAAAGATTAGGTGATGAAAGATTGGATATCAGATTGGAGGGAGAGAGTATGGAGGAGGTGAATGTATTCAGATATTTGGGAGTGGACGTGTCAGCGGATGGGTCTATGAAAGATGAGGTGAATCATGGAATTGATGAGGGGAAAAGGGTGAGTGGTGCACTTATGAGTCTGTGGAGACAAAGAACTTTGTCCTTGGAGGCAAAGAGGGGAATGTATGAGAGTATAGTTTTACCAACGCTCTTATGTGGTGTGAAGCATGGGTGATGAATGTTGCAGCGAGGAGAAGGCTGGAGGCAGTGGAGATGTCATGTCTGAGGGCAATGTGTGGTGTGAATATAATGCAAAGAATTCGTAGTTTGGAAGTTAGGAGGAGGTGCGGGATTACCAAAACTGTTGTCCAGAGGGCTGAGGAAGGTTGTTGAGGTGGTTCGGACATGTGGAGAGAATGGAGCGAAACAGAATGACTTCAAGAGTGTATCAGTCTGTAGTGGAAGGAAGGTGGGGTAGGGGTCGGCCTAGGAAAGGTTGGAGGGAGGGGGTAAAGGAGGTTTTGTGTGTCGAGGGGCTTGGACTTCCACCCAGGCATGCATGACGTGTTTGATAGGAGTGAATGGAGACAAAGGGTTTTTTTAATACTTGACGTGCTTTTGGGAGTGTAAAGAAAATTTAACATTTAAAAAAGGGAAAATTCAGGGAAACCGGAAAGGGGGGGACTTGAGTCCTGGAGATGGGAAGTACGGGTGCCTGCACCCCGGGAAGGGGGGGGTTTTTAATTTTTTGCCATTTTTAAAAAACTGTAGTGTACAGCACCCTTCGGGAAAAGACAGTGATGGAGTGAATGTTTGGTGAAAGTTTTTTTTTTTTCGGGCCCCCCTGCCTTGGGGGGGAATGGGCCAGTGTGATAATAAAAAAAAATATTATTTATATAAAAAAATTATAAAAAAAAATTGCAAAAAATCAAGTTTTTCCCAAAGTTGAAAAAACAACCAGGGGAAAGGAATAGAATGTTTAGCTCTAGCCCTTTGGGTTTTTTGCAATCAACACATCTTCAGGAGCTTGAAAAAATTGCAGAAAATAGGGGGATTTCCACGAAAATTTCCCTTCCCAGAGGGACCGCGATGTGACTGGATGATTTAAACTTGGAGGGGGAAAAGGGGAAAAAAAAAGGGTTTACCGGAAGTGCCCACGGGTAAAAACAGCCAAAAGGGGAAGGAATACGAAATTATAGCATTAGAGAAATTTAGGTTGGGAAAAATCCAAACAACCCAATGATATTGTAACCTAAAGGGAAATTAACGTAGCAATAGAAAAAAATTCAGTATTTTCCCCGCAAATGAAAAACAATAACTTTAAATACTTATAAAATTGTTGCGACATAAGAGTCATTGGTAATTAAATGCCCTCCACAGGAAAACATGCCCTTTTAAATGACAAAGAAAAAACCCCTAATATATAGAGGGGAACTAATGAAAAGGAAAAAAAACCTTTTTTAAACCCATAAACTAGTTTAAAGGAGGGGGGGGGCATCGCAATGACAAAAGGGCCCACCGAAATTCATCCCACATAATCCTGGGGCAAAAAACTTTTTTTCAGCTTCCAAAACTTGGGGGAAAAGAGGGCACAAATTTCCCCTGGGTTTGTGACATTTTTTAAGAGTCGGGAATACCTAATAGCCCAATTTGAAATTGTGTACTTTGTTTTCCTAAAAATGATCAAATTTAAAAGGCCCATCACTGATTTTTTCCCATCATGCTTATTTAATTGCCGATTTTCAATATTCCTTTAAAAGCCGGAAAAAACTAGGAAAGATGATTTCTTGCTTCCCCAATTTCGGGGGAAATTACAGGCTTAATAGGGTTGAAAAAAGCGTTCGACCCCCTTGTAAAAATAGGGTATCGAATAAGGGTGCGGGGCCCTTTTCACCTAAAAATGACTTTCCAGTTTGCCCCAAATTTGGAGAAAACACAACCGTTCCCAAAGGGTTTGGGGTTTCTTTTAAAAAGGCAAACCAAATGTGTGCTCAAAACTTTCACTAGTATTTTCCAACCTTTGAGACTAGATTTCAATAAAAATATATATTTATATATTAAATATATATATATTAATATAATATTTTATTTTTATATATATATATATATATTTTTTATATATATATATAATATTTTTTAAAATTTTATTTTTTATATTTTATATAAATATATATAATTGATTTCCCTTTTCGAAATTAAAATGCAAAAATGGGAGGGGCAAACCCCCACTCATTCCAGTAACAGTGAAAAATCTTTTTTCCCTTTTGGGGAAGAAATTAAGAGGGCAGCAGAGGGGGGGTAATCAGCAAAAACGGCAGCAAAGAACAGTTCCCAAACCGGGGAAGCTGAAAAAATTTTAAACCCACTTAGAGAAAAACCCCTATCGGGGGAAAACCGGGGGGGCACCAACAGGTTTTCCCCAACCCCCCCTTTTGTCCCCACTGTGGAATCCTTTTTTGCGCAAGATTCAAAAGGTTTTAAAAAAAAAGCAATTATGCCCGTTCCCCGCCGGGCTATGAAAGAGGGCAAACACTGTAATGGGGCCACGCTTTTAAAAAGGAAAGGGTTTTAAATCCAGTTATGGGGGAATTGCAGAGACACTTTTTTTCAGAAATCAAAAAGGTTCTTTTAAAAACTTTTTTGGGCGGGTTAAATTCCTGATGAAATTATACCTTTTTTTTTTTGGAAACCCCATTTTGGGCCCCTTAAAAAAAAAAATCAGGAATTTTGCCAGTTGCCTTTGGGAAACATTTTTCCCCCACCTCTTTTCCCAAAAAATGCTGTCTAAAATTTATTGCCAGAAGCTGCCAGGGTTTGCTTAAACCCAAAAACCATTTGGGTTTTTGAGGTCCTAAAGGGAAAATGAAGCAGCATTTCAGCAATTAGGGTGTATCAACAACTTGTTTTGAAGACAACGAATGGGTTAAAAAAAGATTTAAAAATGCATTTAATCTCCTGAAAAGAAATGGTTTTTTACAGCTGTAAAAAAGATAAATTTCCCCGGCCCTCTTCCCTTTAGTTTTTAGGGTGGATTTAGGAAGGAAACAAAGTTCCTGTTTGGGGGAAAACAAAGAAATTTCGTCATCCCGAGGGTGTCCAGGGTGTCTTCTGAAAAGCAGTTAGGGGGAAAACACGGTAAAACCCGACCAGTGAGCTAAAAAATCTCCCTTTCGGATGATGGCCACTGGTGGTACAAAGGAGTCCCCCAAAAGATATCTTACCAAAATGGACAAAAGGGGCCCAAAACAAATGGGGTCATTTTGGGGTCAACAAGCGATTGATGCGTGACATCAAAAACTACCCGGAACATCAATCAAAGCCCCTTCAAAAAGCATCTTTTTTGGAGACCTCTGGGAAGTGATGCCACTAACCCCAAAATTTTCAGGAAGAAAACTGGATGAGTTTTAGGGGGATGGAAAATGAATATGGAAATCTTTCAAAATATTCCTTTTTAAACCCTTTTCCCAAAAGCTTTAGTCTGCCCGGTTAACATATTTCCTTAACATGGGCACCCTTTATAAAAAATAACCCTATACTGCCTTAATAAAATCAGCACCTGGGCCTATTTTTTCGAAAATACTCAAAACCTTTTTCTGGAAGATGGGCAGTGGGGGCCCACCTATAAAAACCAAACAGATTGGGGGGCTTGAAAACAGTGATTTGGTACCTGCTTTCCTGTCCTCATGCGTTCCATCCAATGGACATCTTTTGGGACAAAAATTAAAAGCCCTGATCAAAAAGCGTTGACGGGGCCACACTGCTAGGAAAATCAAAAGGGGTCTGAAACCAGACCTGTGCCCCACCAAAAAAAGACAAACAGTCACACTGTGGATGGCCCATTTGTGGCGAATCCCCCCCCCAACAGTGCTTCAAATTTGCAGGGGAAAGGGGGTTTGAGCCCGCCCCCTTGCAGAGAGAGCTCCTCATTCAGGGGGACTCTGTTTCCTGTTTTTCCCAAATCCCCCCTTTGGGACAACCCCTCCAAAACAGACCCTCCACATTGGTTTTTCCCTTTGACTTGCCCCCCCCTATTCTCGCCGAAAAACTGGTATATTTTCGGGGAGTGAATTGGTAGACCGATTTGGTTACCGGTTCCCTTTTGTCCCCCCGCAGGTTTTTGAGGGGAAAATTTCAAGGCATAAAAAGGTTAATAAACATCATCCCAAAAAGGGGCCTTGGGAAACAGCCCCGGTGGGCCCCCCAAAAAGGGGGCCAACCCCCAATTATGGAAATTGGAAAAGGGAAACCAAAAAACCCCCTAGATGGAAAACGGGAAGCAGATGGTAAAGAGACTACAACCCGGCTATAAACCCATCTCCAAAAACACTAGGGGGGAAGGAGGGCCCGCTTCCAGCTTCAGGGAAATTCCAGAAGTCTAGAAAAAAACAGTGAACTTTTCCCACCACTATAAACACTAGTGATATATTTTGGGTAATCTGTGATAAAAATGTAGCAATATCTCTTTTTTAAAAGTAAATTTCCCCCAACTTCATGTATACATATGCCATCTTTGGGAACAGCAATGATCTTTTGATATTTTTTTACCATACTATTTAAATTTAAAATTTTAACCCAATTTAAATTAAAAAATTTCAAGTTTTGGGGGGGGAGGGGGAAGTGGAATTTCAAATGGCTTTAAAAGGGAAAAATTCCCCAAAAATTCTTCCCGGGGCCTTCTTACCCCCTTTTCCGAGGCTATTTGCAAATAGATGTGGACCCCATTTTTCTAAAAAAAAAAAAAAATTGGTTTTTGTTTTTTCATAGGGGGGAATATTTACTGAACTTATTATTATAGCTACGTTAATTTCGTTTAGGGGTTTCAATATCAAAGGTTTTAGGGTTTTTTTAATCTATAATTTTTCAACCTTCTGGGGTGTTGTGGGCCTTTTGGGAAAATTTAAGTTCCTTCTCCCCTCTCCCCTCTCATCCAGTGAACGCGGTCCTCTGGGGAAAGTAAATTTGCGTAGAAAAACCCCCCCCCTTTTCTCAATTTTTTCAAGCTCCCCGGTGATGTTTCTGATTTTCCAAAAACGAAAGGCCTAGACTTAAAACCCCCTTCCAAACCCCCCCCCGGGGTTTTTTAGCTTGGGGGGCTGGGAGTACACAGATCCCCCCAGAATTTCCTAACCACTTTCCAAATTTTTTTCCATAGCATCCCAAAAGAAAAATTTTAAAAAGCAAATTTCCTTTCCCGAAAAAACCCCCGTGACCCCCAGCAAAGGGAAAACAGAACCCTAACATTTCCAGTTTCCATCGCTGAAAAGGGAGACTCTTCTGCTCCAACGCAAAAAAAACCCCATTTAGCATGGTCACAAAACAGTCAAGCTGGGGTGGCCCCATCGTTGAAAAGGTGCTTGCCCCTCTCCAGGCTGTGATTCACCTTTACTTCCCGGGACTTCCTCCCAAAAAGTTTTTCCCCCTATCGGCAAAAGCGAACACGCCCGCCCTTAAAAAACCCCCCCGTTTTGCAGTGGCTTGGCCCTTTCTGGCCCCAATTCCACGGATTTTATGTGTATCTGGGGGCGAAGCGCAAGCCGGCCAATATTGGGTTACATGGATCTTGACGTGTTTCCAAAACCAAAAGGGGTGGCATGCAAGGGGCCAATGAAGTCCCAAAGAAAATCCTAAAGAGAAAACCCCTTTCTAACTGATGTCCAGCCCAGAGGGGAGCCCCGATCCTAGAGCCAACAAAAACCCACAATCCAGCAAACCCCCCCAACGGGAAACACCATCTTTTTCCCTTTGGGAAAAAATGGCAAGCTCTTAGCATGGGACTATACCTGTGTGTCCACACTGGGTGACACCCTTTTTCCA
>NC_069408.1:77658217-77699521 GCF_026875155.1 Cherax quadricarinatus
AATTCCTTTATTTTGCATTTGTCTGAAAAATTTTGTGTACGAAGGGTATATAATACCGACAAGATGAGAGTAAGACACATGGAAACCCATCTGGGTATCTTTATTGTAGACGTTTCCCCATCCATTGGTTTTAAATCAATAAAAAATTCTGGGACATAACTTGAAGACAGTGGCTAGTACAAAAGATGGGGTAATCAGTCCTCAATATTTTAAGCCCCCAAGGATTCTTTCTTTCCTTCAGAATCTCCAGATAGGGTTTCTGTTAACCTACTTGGGTTTGGGGGACGATTCCCTTTCATCTTCTTTACTTGGGCTCTACTGTCTTCAAGTTATGTCCTAAAATTTGTTTTGTAAAGCCACGGGAAAGGGCCCAAACTTTCTACAAAAAAAGATACCCAGAATTTTTTGCACAGTTTTCTTACCCTCATCTTGTGGTATTATATCCCAAACGAAACCCCAGCTGTTTCAAGCACTTGCGTGTGCCTCAAAAAAACACTTACGCATGTAGGAACGACAATTTAAACAAGCCTGTGTAAAACACCGAAATTCCCCCCAATCATCTTATAAAATTCAGGAGGGCCCAATTAGTGAAAAAAATTTTCCGACACGAAAAGTCCCTTAAATAAACCCACTGATCGCTGTTTCGAATAAAAATTTAAACAAAAAAACGGCAGTTTCACCATCTCCGAAGTCTTAGAAAGAATCCCCCCTAAAAAACATTTTAAAACCCTGCCCCCTTAGCCCTTTTCCTGTTAACCCTACACAAAGCACAGAGAGGGGAACACAAAAACCCAGCGCCTCATTCCGTTTATATTTGTCCAACCTTTTTTAAATTTTTCCCAAGTAATAGCTTTTATACCCTTTTTACTATGTACAAATTTAATTGCTCTACCATATTGAAAATTATTTTGTCCTCCCAAATTTACTACTATACACAACTACTACTACCACTAGTGAACTTCAAAATGGTACCTCACTAGTATTCACCTCACCTGGGGCCTTTATATCCCTCTGTGTCCTTTGTATTGTTTGTAAGGTTTTTATAAAGCTCCTGGAGAGCGAAAACGTTGCCACAAAAAAATGTCACATTAGTTCCCTTTGTTTTTTTTTAAACTTTACATGAAAAACCCTTTGCTTTTTTCCCTACTCATATTCGGGTCCTCCCTAACCCGTATTGATTGATCTGTCAGAAGGTTAGCCCATTTTGTCCCCCCTTTTTCTGGGTTTGTTGGAATCTTTTGGCTACAAGGCTGTCTTTATATTACTGGAAAATTCCAAAAAAAAACGGATGAAGAATCTCCCAACGTTAACTTGGCTTTTGGGAAGGGGAAACCGGGCCACCCCTTTTGTTTTTTAATCGTAAACCCTTCGACTGGAATGCCCTTCCCAAGTTAAAGTCGACAACCAAGTGAATGCCTTCAATGGACTATCCCTAATCCCCCAAACAAGGGCTTTCCTTAAACCGGCTTAAATTTACAAAGCCAACAAAAAAATTCACCCTTTTGGTTCGGCTTTCGTTTTTTGGGGAAGGCTGCTACTGGTTTGAAAAAAGGCCCTTGGAAAAGGGAAAATTAAGAGGCACCCCATTTCCCGTAACGGGAAAAACCTGCACTGCAAGCCTGTAGTAAAAAGGGGAGAAGTCTAAAAAGCGACCAACTCAAAATTTGGGAGGCTGTTTACAAAAAAAAAACCCCGGAAACAGGAAAGAGTGGGCCCCAAAACCTGGTTGCCCCTGGTAAAAGGACCGCCCAAGGATATTCCCCGGGTTTAATTTTCCCAAACCCTCTTAATCAAACCAAGATTGGATCTTTCTTTTACTAGCAACAGGAGAAAGCTGACCTCTTTGCTAAAACTTTTGTTGGCAAAATTCAAGCTCTTGTCCAGAACGGGACCTTTTTTGGCTAGCCCCCGGGAAAACTGGGGAAAAAGTTGTCAGGGGGTGACAATAAGGCCCGAAGGGAGATGTACCTATTTAAAATCGCTGGGCCCAAAAAAAATGCTGTGGGCCCAGTTTATTTCCCCCAAAGTTTGGGCTGGGAAATTGTGCGACCCCCCAAGCCAAAAACCTCTAATTGGGATCTATTAGAAAACTGCCTAGCAGTGTAAAATGCCCTTTCCCTTGTGGGAAAGGGGCCCAATGTCCCCCTTTTCACAAAAAGAAAGCAGAGGGGAAAATCAGCGACTACAGAACAAATCAAAACTCCATTTCAATCACTGGCAAGTTTATTGAAAAATAATCTAAAGACAGACGCAGGTTCTTGATCAAAACCCTAAACTTCTTTTACCGCCCAATACGGTTCAAAAAAGGTTCCCCTTGCTGCTGATCTTTTAAAACCTTTCTATTTAAGGGAAACCAAAATTTTTAAGATAAATCCAATGTCAGTGGGGAAGTAGCACGGGACTTTGCTCGGGTTTCGACCGCATACGACACTAGGACTCGTGGAAAACCCGGGAAAACCCCATTGGGAATTGCACTTTTAAATTTGGGCTCCTTAGAAAAAACCCCTTCAAGGAAATCAAGCGTTTTTTTTTAAAAGGGGACAGAGTCAGTAAGACTTTCCCTATGCCCAAACCCCTCGAGAAATAAAAAGGATAGCAAAAGATATCAATGAAATAAAATTTAAACTGATCAATGAAACTGCAAACACACAAAGTTCCAACTTCTCCTGTTCCATATTTCTTTTTTTCAGGACAAAAAAAAAGGTTTTCCAAATGACCTAAATTTAGTAACATTTTTTAAATTTGAAAAATAAATTTTGGGAAACCCCGGGAAACCCTTTAAACCTTGAAAAATTTCCCTGTAAAAAAAATTTGAGACAGAGAAAAAAAGAAAAACACAGGGTTTAACACACAGGCACAGGCACCACACACACACACACACACACAGACCCCGGGCACAGAAGACCACAGACAGTTTAATAGGCTAGGTGGCCAAAGACGCAAACCCCCCAAAGGAGGAAAGATCTTGGGTGAGTTTAACCCCGAGCATGTCTCCGGAAGCCCACATCAATCAGAAACGGCAGCATATGTGCGCCGGGGCAAACCTGAGAACAGCATTCCGATACCTTAGTAAGGGAAAGTTTCCCAAAAGGCGGGGACAACCCTGTATGTCAGGCCCCTACTGGAAAATTTTGCAGCAATGTTTGGGAACCCCCCCTTTATAAAGCACGTCAAAAAACTAGAGAAAGTACAAAGGGTTTTCGACAAGGTTAGTTCCAACTAAAAAAGGGAAGTCCTTTGAAAAGATTAAGGGAAAAAAGGCCCCGACACACTGGAGGACAGGGGGCAGGGGAGACCCTGATAACGACATATTAAAAAAAATTTTGGTGGGAAAAAGACCAAGGGGGACAAAGACAGGGTGTTCAGGGGGGGGGAACAGAAACAAGGGGGCCCCAATTGGAAATTTAAAAACCCAAATAAATCCCGAGAGATATTAGAATATTTTTTCGGGCATAAGTTGTCAGGCAATGGAAAAGGGCCAAAAAAAGACGTAGTGGATGGGAGGAACCATACACAGTTTTAAAAACGAGGTTTTAAAAAAGCTCCTGGAGCGGGGGGGAGAGAGGGCCCAGTAGCAACCGGTTAAGAGGGGGGCGAGGAGCTAAGACTCGAACCCCCCGCAAACCCCAAATGGTTTAGTACAAATAGGTGGGGTACACGACACAGGGAAAACACACAGGGCACACACACACACACACAAACCAAAACCCCAAAAACACACAAACACCCAAAACCACACACCAAAAACACACAGGCACCCACAAATACATAGACACGCACACAGACACACACACACACACAGACAGACACAGACACACAGACACACACGGACACACAAAGGACAACAACGGACCACACACAGACCAACAGGCACAGGCAAAACAACAGACACACAAAGGGCAACAATAAACCACACAAAAGACACACACACAGACATACACCAGACACACAGACAGGGCAAAACACACACAAAACACACACAGACACAAAACACATTTAAAGGGCACAAAAGACACACCCCACAGCACAAAGGGGCACACCCGGACACACACAAAAACACACCACCACACACACAAACACACACACACACACACACACACACAGGGAAGGGATCACATTGGGGGGGCCTTTTGACGAGCGGGGCCCACAGGGGGCAGTTTTTTAGGGCCATTTCTTTTTTTTGGGTAAAAGGGGAACCCTGATGGAAGGAATAAAACTCTGAAGTGTCCCTATTCGCAGATGATTTTTAACTGAAAAGGGAAATTTAAATTTGGGTGGGGATGAGGGAGGACTGCAGAGAGACCCGGAACCGGGTGGACAAGGGGGTCCAGAAACTGGCTCCTCGAATTCAGCCATGCCAAAAACAAAATCATGGGAAAATTTTGGGGAGGGGCAAAGAAGACCCCAGACAAGTATAGGCTAGGGGGACAAAGACTACAGACCTCACTCAGGGGGAAACCCTTGGGGTGAACCCTAACACCCAGGGGAAAGTCACCCGGGAAGGGAAAACATCAACCAAAAAAAACGGGTGCAGCATACGGGGTTCCCCGGCAAACCTGAGAAAGCATTCCCAACCTTAAAAAGGGAAACGTTCAAGGGCACTGTCACTGTTTATGTTAGGCCCCTTGGGTATGGCGCCCAGTCTGGAATCCACACCTGGCAAGCACGTCAACAAGTTAGAGAAAATAATCAAAGGTTTGCCCAACCCAAAGGGTTGTCCCAGAAACTCAGGGGAATGTGTACGAGGAAAGGTTGAGGGGAAATCGGGGCTGACTTAATGGAGGACAGAAGGGGCAGGGGGGGGACATGAAAAACCCAAAAAAAGGGTACGCGAGGGGGGAGGGCAAGGTAACAGAGAAGGGGTTCCGAGAGGGGGCCCCAGAAACAAGGGGTTTACAACTGGAAGCTGAAGACTCAGACAGTCACAGGGGTGTTAGGAAGTATTTCTTCAGTCCAAAAGAGTTCCCTCAGGGAAATGGAATGCCTAGCAAGTGAAGTGGGGGAGGCAGGAACCATACTAGTTTTTAAAAAGAGGTTTTGGGCAAAGCTCAGGAAAACAGAGAGGGGAAAAGGAAACCCAGTAAACCCATCCCGTGAATAGGCGAGGCCAGGAGCTGAGTCCGACCCCGTTTAAAAACCCCAAATTTTGGGGAGTACAAATTTGGGGAGTACAAACACGGCGCGACACACAAAACACGCGGCGCACAGATCCGAAATATATTTTCATTCTGCTTTTTACCCGAAAACACCTTTTTGAATAGATAAACTTCCCCGGGTTTAAACCCAACTTGAAAAAAGTAAAATCTTACCTGGGGGTCAAGAAGGGGAAAGGGGGGAGGGGGGGGCTTTTCCTCGGGCAAGAAGAAGGGGAAAGGGGGGGGGGGGTCCCTTTCCTTTCTGTCAAGAAGAAGGGGGAAGGGGGGGAGGGAGGGGGGGGCTTACCTTGTCAAAAGAAGGGGAAGGAGGGGGGGGGAGGGGTTGTCCCTTAGAATGTTCCAAGAGAATTTTATTTAAGAACTGGGAAATTTACAAGGGATCGATTTTGGAAGAGTGAATGAAAAGGGGGCATGGGAAAAAAACCCATGGGAAAAAAAGCCCTGGGAAAAAAAAGGCCCCCCGGGAAAAAAAAATTCTTGGGGAAAAAAGGGCCCCTGGGGAAAAAAAGGCCCATGGGAAAAAAAGGCCCCCTGGGAAAAAGCCCAGGGAAAAAAAGGGCCCCGGGGAAAAAAAAGGCCCCCGGGAAAAAAAAGACCCAGGGGAAAAAAAAACCCCCTTGGAAAAAAAAACCCCTGGGTTAAAAAAGGGCCCCTGGGAAAAAGGCCCTGGGAAAAAAACCCAGGGGAAAAAAGGGCCCCGGGAAAAAAGGACCAGGGGAAGAAAAAAACCCAGGGGGAAAAAAAAGGGTGGGCCCCGGGGGAAAAAAGGCCCCCGGGGAAAAGTTCAAAGGGAAAAAAAAGGGCCCCTAGGAAAAAAAGGGGGCATGGGAAAAAAAAAGGGTCCCGGGAAAAAAGGCCATGGGGGAAAAAAAGGGCCCATGGTTTTAAAAAACCCCCTGGGAAAAAAAAAAAGGGAGGGAGAACCCTCAGTCGATACCCCAGTGGCTTTCCCGGTATGAAAATTGAGTTGGATTTAGTCAGAAAATCGGAAGTTTCTCTTTTGGGTGTTTAAGGGAAAAAAAACACTAAGAAAGAAATTGGGAAATTTAAAGTTGTAATTAATCCCTCTGTAATTTAAAAAGGAAAAGGGTTTTGGAAAGGGGAAAAGTAGGTGTAAGTGGGGTTAAGGTTGTTCAGGCAACCAGGAACCATTAGGGGGGTTTACGTTCGCGCACCCCCCCCCCCCCTCAGGCGGGCTGGGGCGAAACAAAGTTCTTGGTGTCTGATTTGTTAAAAATTTCTACTCCTGGTAATATTGACCTTACCGGGTGTGGGTTGAATTTTGGAGAGTCATTTCCCCCTCCACTCTTCTCCTAATCAGGTAGGGTGATCTACCAGGAGCATTACTGTTTGTTCCTTCCTTTTGTTTGCTGGTTACCAGTAATGATTTTGGCATTTATCATTCTTTTCCATTTTTAAAATGTTATATTATCATGACCAATGGGTAACCAGTTTATTTTTTCTTATTACCAGCTCTGTTCCTGGCGTGGTCATCCAGGATAGACGCCAGATAAAAGAGCAAGACATTTGTTAATGAGACTTATTAACATTATTGGACTACTGCTGGCCCTTATCTGATCTACTTGTGGTGCTCCATCCAAGTGGTAGGAGATTCCAAAACATCGGACTATCACCATCCGCCCAGGATAACCTACATCAATAACGTCAGAAGATCTATCCAGGGCCTTACCTAATCCTGCCCAACTACAAGAACCGAAGGCCATTTTTTTATTATATTTAAATTTTAAGTAAAATCCTCAAAAATCTTTCTTATTTTTCCTAGTCGTTTCTTTATTTATTTTTCCATTAGTTTCTTTTGTTCAGATGGAAGGCGTTCCACTGACAGGGTAACTCCGAAGCTTAAGCTTCGTTATTTTGGTTTCAGTATTTAAGGTACTGAGTTGATTTTAGGAGATTCGTGACTTGTACTTTAGTGATTACTTTCTTCCAAGTACTGTACGTACATAATAAACCTACCTTATGGGAAGTTTAACGTCCGGTGTACTTGAAATTTCAAGGATATTTTCTTACTCGTCCGAACCCCATAGATTAGCGTTTTCTTCCATAAACGAAATATATGAATTATTGATTTAATTTGTTACTACTAATATAAAAAATGCAAGACTATTGCTGCAGTATTGGATTTCGTTAATGTTCTAACATCCCGAAGGCTGCATAATTACGTTGCTCAACACAGTATAGAGTACGTCACCTTCACTCCAAGGTTACGACGTATGCGACGTCAACAGCGACGTCGGTAGAGAAGTCAGCACCGATGTCAATAGCCAATTATTATTATAATCAAAAAGAAGCGCTAAGCCACAAGGGCTATACAGGTCAATAGCCAAGTGTGCAATGAATTTAAAGGCGGAAACAAACACTTGCAGTCTGGCACCTGACTTTTCCACCCTTTTAAAAGTCTCTAGCATATTTTTCTTACAATATGTTTGAATTCTAAAGTACTTTTTATAAAGTATTTTACAACGCAGGTTATTCATAAACTGCATAATTTTAAAACATGTTTTTATAACATATATTCCGTAATATATATGCTCTATAACATGTTATATAAAGTATATTTTAAACGTATATTTTTCAACGTTAACTTAAATTTCAATTGGCCCGCTGTAATTTCCTGATTATAATGGAATCAGTAAGATCAACCACGCGACTAACACCGCTGGGTGAACACCAACAACTAACTGGTCGACTGTACCTGACCTTCCCTGGGGTGCCCAGCCACACACCTTGTTGGCTAATCAAAAGCCATGAATGACGTGTGGGGGGCCAATCAGAACTTAAGAATTGCATATAACTGCCCCATATGTGTATGTACTCACCTAATTGCGGTTGCAGGGGTCGAGACTCGGCTCCTGGCCCCGTGTGTGTGTGTGTGTACTCAGTTGAGGTTGCAGGGGTAGAGTCCAAGCTCCTGGTCCCGCCTCTTCACTGGTCGCTACTAGGTCACTTTCCCTGAATCGTGAGCTTTATCTTTACCTCTGCTTAAAGCTATGTATGGATCCTGCCTCCACTACATCGCTTCCCAAACTATTCCACTTACTGACTACTCTGTGGCCGAAGAAATACTTCCTAACATCCCTGTGATTCATTTGTGTCTTCAATTTCCCAAAATGTTGCTGTGCCCCATCTCTGGAACATCCTGTCTTTGTCCTTTCTTGTCAATTCCTCTCAGTATTTTGTACATCGTTATCATGTCCTCCCCTATCTCTCCTGTCCTCCAGTGTCGTCAGGTTGAATTTCCCTTAACCTCTCCCTGTAGGACATACCTCTTAGCTCTGGCTGGGTCTTGTTGCAAACCTCTGCACTTTCTCTAGTTTCTTTACGTGCTTGGCTAGGTTTGTGGGTTCCAAACTGGTTCCGCATACCCCAAATAGGGGCCCTAACGACACGGTGTCCCAGGATCCTGAACGATTCCTTATTAAGGGGTCGGAATGCTGTTCTGAGGTTTTGCTAGGCGCCCATATGCTGCAGCAGTTATTTGGTTGATGTGCGCTTCAGGAGATGTGCCTGGTGTTATACTCGCCCCAAGATTTTTTTTTCCTTGAGTGAGGTTTGTAGTCTCTGGCCCCCTAGACTGTATTTCCGACTGCGGTCTTCTTTGCCCATCTCCAATCTTCATGATTTTTACACTTGGCGGATTGAACTCCAGGAGCCAATTGCTGGACCAGGTCTGCAGCCTGTCAGATCCCTTTGTAGTTCTGCCTGGTCTTCGATCGAATGAATTCTTCTCATCAACTTCGTCATCTGCAAACAGGGACACTCAGTCTTTTCCCTTCTGTCATGTCGTTCACAAATACTAGAAACAGAAACTGGTTCTAGGACTGACCCCTGTGGGACCCCGCTGGTCACAGGTGCCCACTCTGACACCTCGCCACGTACCATGACTCGCTGCTGTCTTCCTGACAAGTTTTTCCCCTGTTTTCATTGTAGTGCCTTCCTTTTTTATCCCTGTTTGGGGTCCTCCAGGTTTTGCACTAATCTCTTGTGTGGAACTCTGTCAAACGCCTTCTTGCGCCCAAGAATATGCAATCCCCCCACCCCTCTCTCTTGTCTACTGCTGTCACCATGTCATAGAACTCCAGTAGGTTTGTGACACAGGTTTTCCCGGTCCCTGAAACCATGTTGGCTGCTGTTGATGAGATCAATCCTTTCTACGTTTCCACCACTTTTTCTGATAACTTCTCCAGATTTGCATACAATATATGTCAGTGACATGGTCTGTAGAGTAGTGCTTCACGTCTGTCTCCTTTTCTAAAGATTGGGACTACATTTGCTGTTTTCCATGCCTAAGGCAATCTCCCTGTTCGATAGATGTATTGAATTTTGTTGTTAGGGGTACACATAGCACCTCTGCTCCCTCTCTGAGGACCATGGAGAGATGTTATCTGGCCCCATTGCCTTTGAGGTATCTAGCTCACTCGGAAACCTCTTCCCTTTTTCCCCGGGTTTGTGTGCACTGTGTCCAGCACTTGGTGGTGGGGCCCCCCTCTCCGTCTTTCTGGAGCCCCTTCTGTCTCCTCTGTAAACACTTTTTTGAATCCTTGTTGAGTTCTCACATACTACACGGTCATTTCTTGTCTCTCCTCCTTCCTTCCTTTGCCTGATTTCCTGGTCCTTGACTGTTTTTTTCCTCCTGATGTGGCTGTAAACAGCTTCGGGTCAGATTGGCTTTCGCTGCAATGTCGTTTTCATATTTTCGTTGGGCCACCCTTCTTATCTGTGCATATTCGTTTCTGGCTCTACGACTGCTCTCCTTATTCTCCTGGGTCCTTTTCCTTCTATATTTCTTTCATTCCCTAGCACACTTGGGTTTTTGCCCCCGCACCTTTGGGTGAACCATGGGCTCATTCTGGCTTTTTCATTATTCCTGTTTACCCTTTGGGTACAAACCTCTCCTCAGCCTCCTTGCTATTGTTGCTACATATTCCATCATCTCATTAACTGGTTTCCCTGCCAGTTTCTCTGTCCCACTGAACCCCATTCAGGAAGTTCCTCATTCCTGTGTAGTCCCCTTTCTTGTAGTTTTGGCTTCCCTTCGTCCTGGCCTTCCTGCTTCCCCCTCCACTTGTAGCTCTACGTGTATTCGAAGCTTAAAACCACATGATCACTGGACCCAAGGGGTCTTCCATATGTGATGTTTCCCCGACATCTGCACTACTCAGGTGAATACTAAGTCCAGTCTTTCGGTTTTATCCTCTTCTCTCTCTCTTGTAGTGTACCTTATGTGATGGTACATGTAGTTTTCCGTACCACCTCCATCATCTTAAACCCTCCATGTATTTGGCCCCCATGTGGCTCCAAGTTCTCCCCAAACGATCTCCTTGTGGTTAGTCACCCATGATCAGGAGCTTTGCCCTGCATGCATAAGCTCTTCTGGCCACTGCAGCCAAACGTTTTCAACCATCGCTCTATTGCTCTCGTCGTACTCTTGCCTGGCCTCCTGCTGTTCTGTGGTGGGTTATACATCACTGCTATTACCACCTTGGGACCTCCAGAGTGAAGCGTTCCCGCTATGTAATCACTTTCTTCTCCGCTGTCTCCTCTCTCCAGCTCATCAAAATTCCATCGGTTTTTGATCAGCAAAAGCCACTCCTCCAACCCTCTGTCTTTCCTCAGGATCTGGTCTCCCGTTGGAAAAATGGCATCTGTTTCATACCTGTAAGCTTGGGTTCTGTGGAGCTATGATTTTCCGGTGATGCCTCTTTTACTCTTTCGTGCCCCTCCTCCCACTTATTTGTTATTCCTCAGCCTTTGTGTAGTGTGTGTATGTGTGTATGTATGATATATATATATATATATAATATATATATTATATAATATAAAATATATACACAATAAGGAAACAGTAAACAGGTGATATCAGAATATGCAAAAACAACCACTGTGAAAGGAAAGTTTAAATTTCAAGCGCTTTTTGTGACTTCTTACATTATCAAGGATAACTTATAATATATATATATAAATAATATATATATATTATATATTATATATATATTATATATATATATATATTATATATATATATATAATACATACATAATACATACATATATATACATACATACATACTACATATGAAATTAGAATTCGGTTATTCTAAATTTTATGTATTAATGATAGTTTTTCACTGAAATGGTTAAATAAAAAGTTAATTTTGCGCTAAACCTGACTTTGAAACCTTATCTCAGCTATTGTATTAGCTGTATTATATTAGCCTTTATCAATTCTTCGTCTTTCTGTTTGAAATAAAAAATTTTTTATTTGTTTCTTGAAGGTCCTTCTATGAACATTAATAACTGCATTACACATCATCAGATGATTGTATTCTGCTGGGCTAACCTAGGAGGTGTTCCTTCATCACTAAACTTTGTATTTAACTTATTTCGGGTGAATTTATTGCAGATAAATTGACAATAGTTAAGTTTAAAAAAGTTGGGAGAATTACCGACAATATGTAAAGTAAAAGGACACAAGTGCAACTAATGTGACATTTATTGTAGCAACGTTTCGCTCTCCAGGAGCTTTATCAAGCTATATACAAACAATACATGGACACAGAGGGTATATAAAGGCTCAGAGTGAGGTGTTTAACTAGTTAGGTAACATTTTGATGTTCAGAGTGGTAGTATGACAAAGTAATACAATATGATAGAGCAATTAATTCGGTACATGAGTAAAGCTTTTATATCCTTTTACTCATGTACGAATTAATTGCTCTATTTATATTGTATTACTTTTGTCACTACTACTACTACTACTACTACTACTACTACTACCACTACTGAAAAATCGAAATGTTACCTCACTGTATTGCACCTCACTCTGAGCCTTTATATACCCTCTGTGTCCATGTATTGTTTGTAATGGCTTGATAAAGCCCTGGAGAGCGAAACGTTGCTACAATAAAAAGTCACATTAGTTGCACTTGTGACTTTTACAATAGTTAAGTTAAAGGCTAAAAATTTGAAAATTCTTGCTGAAGTTCGTTATTGTGGGACATTGTTGTAGCTGTTTGATAATGTTGCAACTTGTAGCTGGTCAGACTCTCCAATGGTAGTGATGTTTTAGTCGCGAGAGTTTTTTTTTTTTATGGTCCTCGTTCCTGAGAAATTGTTGGTAACTGAATTATGTCTTTGTTCGTGGTAGTTGCAAGTACTTCCCCAGGCTGTTGATGTTTCCATCATTAGTTGAGAGGGTTATTAGGTAACAAAGAGGGCATTATGAAATGGCTATGTATTAAGAATGAGGATTATGGATTGGATGAGAAGTAACTAATAGAGGAGAATAATAAGGAAGGGTGGGCAGTGAGTGGGTTATGAGTAGATTTCAATGAGCTATTACTTGGGCAATGAGGTAGCCTCAGAGAAAGCTAAAGAAGGGGTCACCGGTGAACTACGACGAGGATATGAGTGGAATACAAGAGTGGAATACATGCAATGAGTTATCAATGAGTAGGCAATGATCTCCAGAGGGTAGCGAGTATTATCTCAGGGGGAGAAGCATGATCTAAAGGGTGACTATGACTGAGCTACGCGGGACTATGAATGAGGTACAATGAGACTATTATGGGGTTATTAAAAGGGGCAACGAGTGAGTTACAAGTTGGCTGCAAAATGGCTACTAGTGAGTTATGAATGGGTTTCAATTAGCTACGTGTGGACTACAAGAGATGGAGATAATCCAAAGTGTTTTGAAAGGGATATTAGTGAGTTACAAAGAATCTACAAGTAGTCTAGGAGAGGGCTACAAGAAGGTACTCGTGGAATACAAATGCTAGTGAGTTATGAGGCAATTACAAACGAGGCTCCTACGAATACTACAAGATACGACAAGGTGCTGTAAAGAGAGCTACGACACAGGCTGAAAATCGAAATCACTGGCTACCTTTCTCTTACAAGTACACATGTTCCTAACAGATTAAACCAAGTTAGCGTGGACTATTGACAACAGTTAACCAAGAAATCTTTTAAGACAGGAAAGCGATATTTATTAAACCTTTAAAAATGGACACGTGACGCAGAATTATAAAAGGGTAAATGGGTAACGAGCTAACTCATTAGTGGGCAGATTACTGGAATCAATAATATCATGAAAAGAATGAGAGGAATGAAGCGCATCTTTCTGGAGATGGCTTGACAGAATGAGCAAGTTCACTCTAGGTGGCCAATACTTGACTGAATGTAACCGTAAATTGATGATAAATAAAGATATGGGTGTGTGGACATAGAAAGCAAAGATCATCATGTTATTCTGGATATTTTTTTCCTAAAAACAAGACATAATATCGTATGACATTTACGGTTTTGGTAGCTACTGATAAACATAAGTGATAGCGTAAATAGTGATAGAATGTTTGATAGGCGGAAAACAGGTACACGAGAGCACAAATGGAAGTTAGACTGGTGAGTAAGAGGGATGTCAGAAAGTATTTCTTCAGTCTTATGGTGGTCAGGAAATGGAATGACCTGGGATAAGAACTAGTGAAGGCAGGTTTCATATATAACTTTAAGAGTAGATATGACAGAACCCTCGAGTCTAGGAGGGAGTGAATCCGGCAAGTGGAAAGTTAAGGGGAAAATTCTAGAAGATATGACATGATTTTTTGCTACCAAATAAAGGTGGATATATAAAAATTAGTACGAACAAGCGAGTTTGCATAAGGCTAAAATGAAGAGGCTTATAAAAGAATCAAAGGGGGCACTGGTAAAAACGGTATTTGATACCACAGGTTTGTTGGAAAATGAGATAACTTCAAACACTTAAACTCACGAAATCGTTATGACACGACTGCAAAAAAACCCACATCACTCTCGAAGCTCCAGACCGACCCCGGTTCTATCCCCGCCCGTGGTATGGTTTGCAAACACTTTTACATTTGGTCAGAAACGTTTCGGTCCGAGGGATCTTGGCACATTCACTACTTTTGGTGTGACCAAGGACTCAGGACCGAAACTTTTCCAGTGATATGTTTTAGTTGTTACAATTGAGCCTTTTTTAAAACAATATCAGGCCCTTGCTCTAAATGACCATATTACACAGAAGATAGAATCGAACCCGGACCCTCCAAGTTCAATTACCGGCGAGTGGTAACATTTCGACGTGTTTCCTTACACCTGTTGTCTTGTTCACCAAGCAGCAAATAGGTACCTGGGTGTTAGTCGACTGGTGTGGGTCGCATCCTGGGGACAAGATTGAAACCACAAGGGAAAATAAGTTAGACAGTTCTCGATGACGCACTATCTTGGGTTATCTTGGGTGGCTAAACCCACCGGGGTTGAAAATCCGAACGAAATCTTATCTAATCCCACTAGAGGTCTACCTTTCCAAAAATACTTACTAATTTTTTAATAATTTGATGCAACATATGCAATTTTTGGTGAGCCGAAGTTAACAGGCATTTGAAACATAAATGTTTATTGCCAAGAAAGGTTACAGTTTGTATGGTTTCATATAAATTGAAAGTAACAGAAGTCTCAAGGTTTTACTAAAACCTGCATTACTTTCCCCAGATGCCTGCCTATAACAATCCCATGTTTTACCACCCTGTATTAACCTGCATTACTTTCCAGAAGCCTGCCTATAACATCCCATGTTTTACCACCCTGTATTAACCTGCATTACTTTCCAGATCCTCCCTATAACAACCCCAAATGTTTTACCACCCTGTATTAACCTGCATTATTTTCCAGATGCCGGGCCTATAACAATCCCTTTTTACAACCCTGTATTAACCTGCATTACTTTCCAGAAGCCTGCCTATAACAATCCCATGTTTTACCACCCTGTATTAACCTGCATTACTTTCCAGATGCCTGCCTATAACAATCCCATGTTTTACCACCCTGTATTAACCTGCATTACTTTCCAGATGCCTGCCTATAACAATCCCATGTTTTACCACCCTGTATTAACCTGCATTACTTTCCAGATGCCTGCCTATAACAATCCCATGTTTTACCACCCTGTATTAACCTGCATTACTTTCCAGATGCCTGCCTATAACAATCCCATGTTTTACCACCCTGTATTAACCTGCATTACTTTCCAGATTGCCTGCCTATAACAATCCCATGTTTTACCACCCTGTATTAACCTGCATTACTTTCCAGATTCTGCCTATAACAATCCCATTTTTTAAACCACCCTGTATTAACCTGCATTACTTTCCAGAGCCTGCCTATAAAAATCCCATGTTTTAACCACCCTGTATTAACCTGCATTACTTTCCAATGTCTGCCTATAACAATCCCATGTTTTACCACCCTTATTAACCTGCATTACTTTCCCCAGATGCCTCCCTATAACAATTCCCATGTTTTACCACCCTGTATTAACCTGCATTACTTTCCAGATCCCTCCCTAAACAATCCCAGGGTTTTACCACCCTGTATTAACCTGCATTTACTTTCCAGATGCCTGCCTATAACAATCCCATTTTTACCACCCTGTATTAACCTGCATTACTTTCCAGATGCCTGCCTATAACAATCCCATGTTTTAACCACCCTGTATTAAACCCTGCATTACTTTCCAGATGCCTGCCTATAACAATCCCATGTTTTACCACCCTGTATTAACCTGCATTACTTTCCAGTGCCTCCTATAACAATCCCATGTTTTACCACCCTGTATTAACCTGCATTACTTTCCAGATGTCTGCCTATAACAATCCCATGTTTTACCACCCTGTATTAACCTGCATTACTTTCCAGATGCCTGCCTATAACAATCCCATGTTTTACCACCCTGTAATTAACCTGCATTACTTTCCAGATGCCTGCCTATAACAATCCCATGTTTTACCACCCCTGTATTAACCTGCATTACTTTCCAATGTCTGCCTAAAAACAATCCCATGTTTTACCACCCTGTATTAACCTGCATTACTTTCCAGATGTCTGCCTATAACAACCCCATGTTTTACCCACCCTGTATTAACCTGCATTACTTTCCAGATGCCTGCCTATAACAATCCATGTTTTACCCCCCTGTATTAACCTGCATTACTTTCCAGATGCCTGCCTAAACAATCCCATGTTTACCACCCTGTTTTAACCTGCATTACTTTCCAGATGTCTGCCTATAACAATCCCATGTTTTACCACCCTGTATTAACCTGCATTACTTTCCAGATGTCTGCCTATAACAATCCCATGTTTTACCACCCGTAAAACCCTGCATTACTTTCCAGTTTCCCTGCCTATAACAATCCCATGTTTTACCACCCTGTATTAACCTGCATTACTTTCCAGATGTCTGCCTATAACAATCCCATGTTTTAACCACCCTGTATTAACCTCCCATTACTTTCCAATGCCTGCCTATAACAACCCCATGTTTTCCACCTGTATTAACCTGCATTACTTTCCAGATGCCTGCCTATAACAATCCCATGTTTTACCACCCTGTATTAACCTGCATTACTTTCCAGATGCCTGCCTATAACAATCCCATGTTTTACCACCCTGTATTAACCTGCATTACTTTCCAGATGCCTGCCTATAACAATCCCATGTTTTACCACCCTGTATTAACCTGCATTACTTTCCAGATGCCTGCCTATAACAATCCCATGTTTTACCACCCTGTATTAACCTGCATTACTTTCCAATGTCTCCCTAAAAACAATCCCATGTTTTAACCCCCCTGTATTAACCTGCATTACTTTCCAGATGCCTGCCTATAAAAATCCCATGTTTTACCACCCTGTATTAACCTGCATTACTTTCCAGATGCCTGCCTATAACAATCCCATGTTTTACCACCCTGTATTACATTCCATTACATTTCACATTCAAGTACCACTATATGTTTGTATATTTGTGACACAACAAGAGCATTTTCTCTCTCTCTCTCTCTCTCTCTCTCTCTCTCTCTCTCTCTCTCTCTCTCTCTCTCTCTCTCTCTCTCTCTCTCTCTCTCTCTCTTTGTAGTGAAATATTGAGGTATTTCTAGCGAGTGTCAGATATTGCGTCGTTGATAGGCGTGCGGTTCATTTTAGCTGTTATTTGTGTGTAGTCACCCGTTTGTACTCGCCTGTATGTACTTACCCACATGTGGTTACAGGGATCGAGTCTGAGCTACTAGATTAGCTTCTAAACTTCCCGCTGGCCACATTCAGTATATACTAGCGTCGTGTGCCCTCTCATATCTACGATTAAAATTATGTATGAAGACTGTTTTCATTAAAATGTTTTCAAGTTCATTGTTATTCGTCTCTCGACCTGCGGGGAGAGAGGACGCTTCTACAGGTTCTCTTGCACGCCACCTGGTGAGGAAAACATAGCATTAGCACCAAGATGGCGGACCGACTGTACCGGCGCATAAATACTGTCTGCATTGAGCTGGTTAGAGGATCTTTAAGCAACGCCACGATGAACGTTCTCCTGCCAAGCATTATCAGGGACTGTTTTGGCATCCCCAATGAAGAGCTGTATGGTGTGGCACTGAATGGTATGTCAAGGGTCTTCGTGAAGTTCATGAGGGCTGACTTCTACTCTACCATCGTCAACGAATTTCAAGAAAGGCGGATGAGTATCAATTCGGCAGTGGAAGTATGCTTGCATGATGTGTCTAAGTATTTTACTTGGGTGAAGGTTAAGGAATGACTTTTGAGGCAACAGCATACAGCCTACAAGATGTGTTCAGGGGTTTTATGGGACTGTACACTCGACGAGCATGGGAATGTGGAGGGAGGGCCCCTTATGAGGGGATGCCGGAAGGATCCTTCACACTGAAAATGACCCTGAGGAGGCCGATACCATCATATGTTACGTTGCATAACCATAGAACACAGGTTTTTGTACACTATGCGGGGCAGAGGAAGACGTGCCGTTCATGTGACTCTTATAGCAAAAGGGTGGCACAATGCCCCTGGAACAGGGCCCTAGGGGGTCAGGAGACAGCTTCTGTGGATACGACATTAGAAGCCGCGGACGTTATGACGGGTGAAGTGGAAAGCCGGGGTACAGGCCTATGGAGTGAGAAGGTCGACAGGGCAGAGGTGGTTTTGGAGACGTGTGTTACACTACCAGTGGAAACGGGGCGGGGAGGGAATTTATCGCTGTCAGACAGACCGTTAGGTACTGCAGAGTCAGCTCAGGACGGGATTTGGAGGCTGTGCTGAAGGATTTTTTGAAGAGTCGAGCATGGTGTGGAAAGTGATGTGAGGTCAGGTGATGAAAAGGTGATGGATGAACAGAAGCAGGGTAAGGAAGACTTGAGTGAGGTTCGAAAGGAGACAATGTGGGGTGGAGGTCCATCAGAAGATGTGGTTGCAGAAGAAATGTGTGTAGAGGGTAGCTCCCGCAAGAGATCAGCGGGGGCATCAGACATGGACGAAGTCCTCACACCCAGCGCAGGGGCCTGGGAAAAGATGTTGGCAGCTGTGGTAGCAAAGGCAAGTCCGGGAGGAGGGGGGGGCAATGGGAAGCTAGGCGGGAAGGGACAGGGAGGGGTTGGAGGGCAGCAACGAGGGATTGATAAGAGAAGAACCGAGACCTGTGAGAGGGGGTCCAAGTAAGCCTCAGCGGCACAGGGGTAAGCCGCCATTCTTGTAAAATTCAGGTGTGTAACTTTCAATGTAAACGGTCTAAAACCGAAGTCAAGAGGTATGGTTAGAGTGGGTTTTTGAGGAGATTTAGTATTGATGTCTGTTTTTTGCGGGAACATAACCATAGGTTAGGATGTGAGTTGTTGTTTGAAAAGGTTATAGGTTGTTTACATGTGATGCTTTGAGGTTGAAAGGAGGTGTGGCTCGTGGCGGTAAAGGAGACCAGTCCTTTGCGTATCCTGGGTTGGGAGGGGGGGGGGTGGGAGGGTTGTCAGGGTGGATGGGTTTTGGGGACCAGGAGGGTTAGTTTTGTAGGTGTGTACATGCCAGCAACTAGTAACGCTAGAGTGAAGGTGGATTTTGTACGCGAGGTTCGGTATATCACTTGAGAGGTTTACCTGCTTTTACGGTGATTGGTGGGGATTGGAATTGTGTCATTAGGAATGGTGATGTTGGTTCCGGGGGGGGCCCGGGTTGTGTTTTGGGGGTTCTGCGGGATGTTTTGCGAGATGTTGGAGTGGTAGATGTGGTGGGAAGAAAGGGGATATGGAGTGGAGCACATTTTTAAATTCGTAGGGGATATGAGGCACGGTTAGATAGGATTTATGTTAGGCATAGCATAGGTGTGGAGAGGGTGAGGACTATCGATGTTGGGTTTTTCTGATCATCGTGCTTTTTATAGCAGATTTGAGGGTAGATGGCATATGGAGAAGTTATGCAGGATACGGGAAAATTTAAAATGTGAGGCTACTTAGGGACGAGGGTGACCCTACGGGTTTTTGAAGATTGGTGGAAATCCTTTTGGGAGACTAGGAATATGGAAATGAATTTGCTGGATTGGTTGGAAATGAGGGCTAAAGTTGAAATCGCGAAATTTTTTAAAGTACGGGGTAAGGAGATGGCGAGGTGGAGCTAGGGCCTACAAAATTATCTTGAGGGGGTCAGTTAAATTGACTGTTATGCAGAGGAACGGGTGGGGCGGAGTGAGGACATGGAACATTGCGAAATAGGTTGGGGAAATTCACAATGAAAAATTTGAGGCATTTCGAGTTAGGGCGGGGTTTGGGAGGATGTTTAAGGGGGATAGGCCATCGGTTTTGTATTAAGGGGGGGTTTAAGGAACGGCGGGCGAAGACCACCTTGGCGAAATATTGGGCAGGTACAGGGGGGGGGTGGCTTTGAGGAGGGTCAAGGCCTATCCACCACGGGAAAATATTAGTTTGTATGCAGAATTTTGGTTTAGGGAGAAGGGGAAAGGAGGGTTGGCGGGGGAGTGGGTGAGGGACGGTTTGGGATGAAGGGTTTAATAGGGTATTAAGTGAGCAGACAGTGACAGAATCGAGGTAGTATTTGTGAAAAGGAGGTGAGGAGGCAGTTTTTGGGATGTGCCAGGGTAAAACCCCAGGCATAGACGGAATACCAAACGATTTTTATAGGTATCATGGGGAGTTTTACGGCATTGTCTGGTGGGGGTTTTGAATTGTATGTTAAGTAGTGGGAGGATGGGGAAATCGCAAAGAACGGGTGTCACGGTTTTAGTGCCCAAAAAAAGAGGTATGCCGAGTTTTGAATGATTACCGTGCGATTACGTTAATGTGCCGGATTACAAGATTTTTGTTAAGGTTTGGGGAACAGAATGAGGAAAGTGTTGGGTTTAGTGTTACATAGGGGGCAGTTGGGAATTCCGGGAAGAAGGATGAGGGATGGACATGGGTTTTATTAGGGATTTTCTAGAGAGATGTACGGGAGGGGAATACTAGGTTTAGATTGGGTGAATGCTTATGATTGCGTGGACAGAGATTTCTTAGGGGTTTGCTTTTTAGAGGTTGGGTTTCGGGAAGGGGGACTGAGGTGGTGAAACACCCTGTATGATGGGGCCAAAAGTGAGGGTACAGGTCAATGGGAGGTTGGGTGGAAGCTACCAATGGAGAGAGGTTTGAGGCAGGGCTGTCCAATGTCACAGCTGCTCTTTGCGTGTGTGCAGAATCCTTTTTATGAGTCTGTGAGAGGTGATGAACAATCAGGAGATGGAAGGGGGGTGCAAAGGGGGCATCGTTGGGTATGTGGGTGATACTACGTTTTGCTAGGGGTAAGGAGGAGTTAAGGAGGGTGGGTAGAGTGATTCAGAGTTTGGTATGAATACCGGAATGAGAGTTAATACGGTGAAATCAAGGTTACTAGAGGTCGGTAATGGATAGGGGGGGGGCTTGGGGATGGGGTTAGGATGGACAGGGTTGACAGAATCAAGGTATGTGGGATATGGTATTTGGCGGAAGAGCAGGCATTTCAGAGGTAAATTCGGAGTCTGTCACGGGTAAGGTTTTAAGTAGACTAGGAGGGTTTTAAATGCGAGGGACTTAGCTTTACATCAGAGGGTATGGTGGTTTAAATTCACTTGTCTATAGCAAGGTATGGGGGGTGGCAGAGGTTTTCCCATTAGAGGCACGAGATATTGTGGAAATGCAGAGGAGGGTGCTGAAGTTTGTGTGGGATTTGGGAGGGCAAAGGTTTTAAATAAGGAGGTAGTTATGAACGGATGTTCGGAGAGGGGGTTTAGGTTTGTTGTCTTTAGGACTGAGAGTAATGGCTGTATATATCAAGTGGAGGGATATGAGGGAAGGGGTGTGAGGGCGCTAAAGTAGAAGAGTTATGGAGGAGGCACGTAAATGGTGGAGTGGGGAAAAGGGAAATTTAGGGTTTGTGAAAAATATGTTGAGATTTTTATTGACATGCAACAGGTGGGTAAAATCAAAGTGAAACGGGGTTTGGGGAGGGTAGTGAAAAGGTCAAGGAATTATGCAAGGGGTAGCCGGTATCCAACGTATGATTGGGGGGTTATTTGGAAAGATTTTAGTAAGCTTCGGATACCGGCTAGAGTAAGAGAATTAGTAATAGGTTTATCATGGGGATTCTGGCTTCCAAGGGGGGTGTTACGTTGTATGGGGGTTTGTGGAAGAGGCTTTATGTCAGTTTTGTGGTGATGTTGAAACGGCGTTTTTCATGTGGTTTTCTTTTGTACCTCCTTGGAGGGGTGAGATCATGGATGGGTGGGGTTATCATACTGTTGGGGGGGGGGTCGTTTGGGCCCCCTTTTAAGGGCTTTACTACTATGTAAGGGGAGTGCCTAGGGATGTTGGAAAGGGGTATAATGTATATCATAGTGGATTATCTGGACATTTCATGGGAATGAGGGGATTAAGGGGTGATATGAGGATAAAAGCATTGGCGGCTAGATTCTATAGGACGAAGTGTAGGAATAGCTGGTTTATGGGGCGTCCTGGGAAAAAAGTTTCCCGGAAGGTTATAGGAACCTCACTGTGGGTTCCCTTAGGGGGGGTTTCCCGAGGATGGACAAAGGAGTGGTCTCCTTATGGGGGATGTAAAGGGGGGGGTTGTTTTTGGTTTTCTCTGGAACTGATGTAGTGGTAAGAGGAAGGTAGTGAGAATTAGTATGGATGGTACGGCCATGTTTCACGAGAATTTTTCATAGTGGATATAAGTGTGGTTTCCCAGGGGTTTCATTTCTAAGCTTGATGGTTATGTTCACTGGGTTAAAATTTCCTTTGAAACCAGGATAAACCGAGCCCTTAGGATCTCGTTTTTAAGTAATTAAAATTGGGACGTTGGTATCAACACAACATTTCTGAGATACGGTCAGTTCTTTTGGGACTGGCAAATTACAGCAGCCTTATCCTTATTACTTCTCTATCTTATGTTTAACTTTTATTGTCAGATGAAGGTTCATGTGAAAAAATTTTAAAGGTTTTTGGTCTATACCAGGTTTTTATGGGGTTAAACCAACAAAGTCTTGTGGACAAGATTTTCGGTTTATATACATATGTGGGAGGGATAATTATGTATAGGGTTTGGTTTAAACCCTTTAATGTGCCGAGGTTTGTTATAAATATTGTTTTGGATTCTTTTTTTATTGTATTTTACATGCATGTTGTTCGTTTTCTGTATCAACATTATTGTATTAGAGGGTTAATATATTAATAATAGTAAAATACTGTTTCTCTATGGTTATTGTGTAAGGAATCATATGTTCCTTCCGGGTTCCTATTGGTTAGGATCTAATGTACCATAACTTAACCAATAATCGTACCCTGTCATAGAGGGTATGTTAGGGTTTTTGTTTTGTTTTTTATGGTTATGGTAGTTTTGGTTAATCTTGTGATGTTGTACATTTGTATGATTTTTTGTTGTAATAGGACATGTCAGGTATTCACTTATAGTTTAAACTATGTAAAGTTTCTTTTTGGTGTGTTTTCTTTGGGTACAATGGCTTGGCGGCAACTATTAATGACTGATAAACTTTAGTGAGGTTTGTCTTAGCGTGTATTGTTTTGCTATAACAAGATGTTATAATACTTGTTCCCGCAAGGAATAACCTGGTACTAGTAGAACAAAAGAATGTTTTGTATTCCTGTACTTTATTATGCATCCTTTGTACTTTTGTAAAGTTTCTAATAAAAATAAAAAAAATGTGATCTTGATACCGTTTTCCCGCCTTTGAGCAAGTTTCTCAATGTCTATCCTATCATTTCATAAGAGTATTTTGTATACTGCTATCATATTTCCCATTGTTCTTTAGTCTTTTAATATCGTGGTCATCTCTTACAGCCACTCCTGATTTCTCATTATCCATTGTACTTAGACTCGTCGCATAAGGTTTTCCAAATGAGCATTTGCCGCAAAGGGTTTTCGACTTGGGGGCCTTTGGCGATATGTTTGGCACTATGCTCCTCCCTTGGACTTTCTTCTTTTTGGGCAAGTCCGAAGCCTCTGTCCCCGAAGGCGATTGGGGAGGCCTGAGTTCAAGCATCCAACTTTCTGACAACTTCTGTAATTTCTCCAGATCCATTTCAAGATTTTTCCTGTCTCATCTGTTTTTTTTTATTCTTCCCATTACTTTCATATCATCAGCGAGCAGGAATACATCTGACTGCGTCTCTTCTATTAAGTAATTCTTATATACAAAATATATTACTGGTTTTAATATCGATTATGAACCCTGGTCATTACTCTTCCTCATTCCGACATCTAAAAATCGGGCAGTCATTCTTTGTCCCTGCTCAGGTACTCGATGATCCACATGAAACATTGCCAATTACTTCCTGCCTCCTCAAGTTATTTTTTCCCCTCAATCGTTTAGGGACACCATCAAATGCCTTCTTGCAGTCCATAAATATGCAGTCTACCCATCCTTTCCTTCATTTTATAAGATTCTCGTAGACCTCCATCAGGTTTGTAAGACATATGCTATCTCATTCTCATGCTCATTATTTCTTTTATGAAATGACTTCTCTCTTAATGTTGTACAACTCTTCTTAAGATTATCAACTTCATTGTTTTACA
The DNA here is from genome assembly GCF_026875155.1 of Cherax quadricarinatus. NCBI lineage: Eukaryota > Metazoa > Arthropoda > Malacostraca > Decapoda > Parastacidae > Cherax > Cherax quadricarinatus. Next base: position 77,682,305 of record NC_069408.1, read on the forward strand.
TGCTATGCTTGGCAGTAATACTGGTTTTTTACTTTAAAAACTTCCTGGTTTGTCTCATTTAATATTAAGACTGCAATCGCTGACTTCAGTATTTCTGGCAACTGTTTGTTTACATTGACTTGTGGTTACAAGTGTGCTTCTAATTCCTTTTGCAGAATACATGGTGGCACACTATCAGGGTTTCCCTTACCCATTATTTACATTTCCAGGTCTCTCAAAACATATTTCACCTCATCCCCTGTGTGTGTATATCAGGTACCTGTTGATGCACCTTCTCTTTTTACGCTCTCTGAGTTGCCACTCATTCCACTGAAATCATCTCTTTAAATCAAGTGTTTCAAAGAACTTAGAGACTTCCTTTTAAGTCATATTTCCTGATCTCTAAAAATGTTGTGATTATGAAGCAGTTACGGTTAGACCTGGCTTATGCTATTTTGTCATTCTAAATTTGTCCCCACAGCCCAACTCTTCACTTGCATAATTCAGGGTTTTCTACCCACTCCTCCGTTCTTGTCTGCCTTAACTTTCTGTGGATTTTCTTTGCTCTTATATTCCTCTTTTTTTCCCTCTTCCTATCCATTGTTTACGCACAAGCTCCCTATGATTTCCCAATTTCCGTTTCTTCATCTGGGTATGAAGTTCTCCGCCTTGCAACCCTTTCCAGCTAAGGAATCCATCATCTCACTTGTTGATTTTCCTTCCTGCACTGTATTCACAAATTCTCTTTGCCCTTCAAAGTTTTCTTTTTTTTAATTGGCTTCTTGCACTCTTTCCTTTCTGCTCTTTCCTTCATGTTAAATTCCTTCATGTTAAATTCCTTCATGTTAAATTCCTTCATGTTAAATTCGAGACTAGGAACTATATGATCGATGCGCCAAACGGCTCTCATGTAGTATTCAACTTGGTTTAGAAAGACACGTAAGCAAACACTATGACATATTTATTAGAAAACGTTTCGGTCCTGGGACCTTGATCACTTCTAACATATGTTAGAAGTGATCAAGGTCCCAGGACCGAAACGTTTTCTAATAAATATGTCATAGTGTTTGCTTACGTGTCTTTCTAAACCAACTTGTCGGTATTTATTACCAAGGTTTATACCAGTATTCAACTTATATTAAGCATTCTACTCCACAAATCAATATCCAGGCCAGCTGGTTGTAATGAGGCTACCCTATTCTTCTCTATATCTGTATAGTATAAATCAGCCAGTATCGTAAGCTAGAGAGAGAGAAAGAGAAGAGAAAGGAAAGGGCAACAGTCACTATAAAATTAGGAAAACAATCCAATTTCGAGATGCTCACAAACTTCACCCTTAGGTAAACGCTGCTCTATCCATAAGGGTGAGCCAGAGCAGCAGACCCTAAGTGTGGCTCAATTCGTTAGTGTAGAACAACATTAACGGCAGTCCAACGAGTTCAGGTAGGAATCCGGCTTCACATTGTGTACAATGCCTCTAATTATAAAGTTATCAAATTTGAATAAACCAAAGCTATTATTATATAATAAATGTTCATCATGTTTTATATTTGCCGATCTAAAATATTTTTTTACAACCAAGAGGAGGGAAGGGAAACCCCGATTCTGGCTTTGACTAATTTGCAGCTATTGCAAAGGGCCTACTGTAGTTCAAAATGGCATTTGATTCCTGCACAATTTGTATCAAATATCGATACTGTGTTATTTAAACCCTCTAGAGGTTTGCCGGTCTGCTCCATGTAAAACAAAATTGCATCAACTGCAGCTGATCCTGCTAACACCAGCAACACAGTGTTGAGGGTAATACTTTATCAAAATGCTTTTAACATTGACGTTTTAAAATTTTCCAACAATTGGGCTCAAAATTTTCATTATGCCATTTAAATAATTTATTTGAAATTGAACCTATGGAGCTAATAATTGGTCTAACTGGATTTCCTTGTTTGTGCATTTTTGTTAACCCATGCAGAATCCTGTTTCATGAAAAACAGTTTTGAAAATAATATGAATATTTCTTTGGGTTTATATAAATTGGATTCGTTTACAATTAATAAAATTTGGGAAGAATTTAATGATACATTAGACAAGTGAAAATCTTAATGTTTCGGTAGAGTATCAGGTGTATTTCACAGAGTCCGGTGTTGTCACGCGACTGTGAGGTGTAGCCTTGTTGTTGTCATGTGACTGTAAGGTGCAGTCTTGCCCCTTTATATGCCTTCCTGTTGCTATCAAAGGTCTGTCAAAGACCTCACTACGAAACGCAGCCCCACACCTCTAACTTCTACAGCAGGCGTCTACACTATCCCCTGTGGGTTATGTCCCAAGAAATATGTAGGCGAGACAGGCAGATATCTTGCTGTCCGCCTGAATGAGCATCGAAATGCCTCTAACAGAGACGATGTAAGGTACGCCTGTGTCCTCCACAGAGACTGCACGGGGCATTTGATGAACTGGAATGAGGCACAACTCGTTCTCACCGAACCAGACCTCAGACGCCGACGGTGCCTAGAAGCCTCACTAATCGCCGTCACCGACACAAATAGACGCAACACTGGAAACTACAAAATTTCAAAAAACATTGGCATACATGATATTTAAGCAGCACCAACCCAACAACACAGGAGTCACATGATTTCATCATCTACCCGTCTTCATCATAGGTAGAGGTTGTTTTGATAAGGACCTGCCTCGCTTGGGCCAGTAGGCCTTCTACAGTGTTCCTCCATTCTTTATGTTCTTATGACATTCCTCAGGGCACGTGCGTCCCCATCTCACTCTCCCCCCTATATTATATATATAATGTCTTTTACCCTCTGAAGTTAGAAGTGATCAAGGTCCCAGACCGAAACGTTTTCCAATAAATATGTTATAGTGTGTGCTTACGTGTCTTTCTAAACCAACTTGTCGGTATTTATTACCAAGGTTTATACCATTTTAAAATATAAAATATATATATATATTTTAAAATATATATATATATATATATATATATATATATATATATATATATAATATATATAATATATATACATATATATATATATTATGCATAAATATATATAATATATATATATATATATAATATATATATATAAAATATATATATATATATATATAGAATAAATAAAGTTGAAGTGATGCAAGGAGGGAAGAGTATATGGAGAAAAAGAGAGAGGTTAAGAGAGTGGTGAAGCAATGTAAAAAGAGAGCAAATGGGGGAGTGGGTGAGATGTTATCAACAAATTTTTTTGAAAATAAGAGAAAGTTTTTGAGTGAGATTAACAAGTTAAGAAAGGCTAGAGAACAAATGGATTTGTCCCGTTAAAAATAGGAGAGGAGAGTTATTAAATGGAGAGTTTGAGGTATTGGGAAGATAGAGGGAATATTTTGAGGAATTTGTTAAATGTTGATGAAAATAGGAAGCTGTGATTTCGTGTATTTGGCAAGGAGGAACAACATCTTTAGGAGTGAGGAAGAGCCCGTTGTGAATGTGGGGGAAGTTCGTGAGGGAGTAGGTAAAATGAAAGGGGGTAAGGCAGCCGGGATTGATGGGATAAAGATAGAAATGTTAAAAGCAGATGGGGATATAGTTTTGGAGTGGTTGGTTGCAATTATTTATAAATGTATGGAAGAGGGTAAGGGGACCTAGGGATTGGCAGAGAGCATACTTAGCTCCTTGTATAAAGGCAAAGGGGATAAAAGAGAGTGCAAAAATTATAGGGGGGTAATCTGTTGAGTATACCTGGTACAGTGTATGGTAGAGTTATTATTGAAAGAATTAAGAGTAAGACGGAGAATAGGATAGCAGATGAACAAGGAAGCTTTAGGAAAGGTAGGGGGGTGTGTGGACGCAGTTGTTTACAGTGAACACATAAGTGAACAGTATTTAAGATAGAGGCTAAAGAGGGTTCTTTGTGGCATTTATGGATTTGGAAAAGGCGGTATGACAAAGGGGGAAGGGGGGCAATGTGGCAGATGTATGGTGGACGAAGGTAGGTTACTTGAAAGCAGTGAAGAGTTTTTACGAGGATAGTGAGGCTCAAGTTAGAGTATGTAGGAAAGAGGGAAATGTATTTTCACAGTAAAAGTAATGGCCTTAGACCAAGGATTGTGTGATGTCACCGTGGGTTGTTAATATATTTAAAAGATGGGTTGTTAACCTGAAGTAAATGCGAGGGTCTTGGCAAGAGCGTGGAGTTAAAAGATAAATAGAATCACACATAAATGGGAGTTGTCACAGTTTGCTCTTTGCTGATGACACTGTGCCTTGGGATAATCTGAAGAGAAGTTGCAGAAGATTGGTGGATGAATTTGGTAGGGTGTACAAAAGAAGGAAAATTTAAAGGGTAATAACAGGAGAAAGTAGTAAGGTTTATGTGGATAACAAAAAGATTAGTTGATGACAGATTGGATAGTCAGATTGGAGGAAGTTATGTAGGAGGGTGAATGTAGTCAGATATTTGGGAGGAGGACGTGATCAGCGGATGGAGTCTATGAAAGATGAGGTGAATTCATGTAATTGGATGAGGGGAAAAGGTGAGGTGGTTGCACTTTAGGAGTCTGTGGAACAAGACTTTGCCCTTGGAGGCAAAGAGGGGAATGTATGAGAGTATAGTTTTTTACCACGCTCTTATATGGGTGGATGCATGGGTGATGAATGTTGCACGAGGAGAAGGCTGGAGGCAGTGGAGATGTCCATGAGGTCTGAGGTGCAAATGTGGGTGTGAATATAATGGCAAAGAAATTCGTAGTTTTGGAAGTTAGAGGAGGTGCGGGATTACCAAACTGATGTCCAGAGGGCTTTAGGAAGGGTTGTTGAGGTGGTTCGGACATGTGGAGAGAATGGGAGCGAACCAGAATGACTTCAAGAGTGTATCAGTCTGTATTGAAGGAAAGGTGGGGTAGAGGTCGGCCTAGGAAAGGTTGAGGGAGGGGGTAAAGGAGGTTTTTGTAAAATCTAAACGCTCATACATTCCCCTCTTTGCCTCCAAGACAAAGTTCCTTTGTCCCTCCACAGACACCTAAGTGCAACCACTCACCTTTCCCCTCATCAATTCTTGATTCACCTCATCTTTCCATAGACCCATCCGCTGACCGTCCCACTCCCAAATATCTGATATACATTCACCTCCTCCATACTCTCTCCGTCCAATCTGATATCCAATCTTTAATCACCTATTCTTTTTATCCTCATAACCTTACTCTTTCCTGTATTCACGTTCAATTTTCTTCTTTGCAACACCTAACCAAATTCATCCACCCAATCTCTGCAACTTCTCTTAGAATCTCCCAAGAGCACAGTGTCAATCATCAAAGAGCAACTGTGGACAACTCCCCACTTTTGTGTGAATCTGTTAATCTTTTATCTTCCCACGCCTCTTGCCAAGACCCTCGCATTTACGTCTTTCTCTTAGCGAACCCCATTATAAATAATATATAAACAACCACGGTGACATCACACATCCTTGTCTAAGCCTACTTTTACGGGGAAATATTTCCCTCGTACTACAACTCTAACTTGAGCCCATTATCCTCGTAAAAACTCTTCACTGCTTTCAGTATACACCTACCTCCTACACCATACACCTGCAACATCTGCCACTTTCCCCCCCTATCCACCCTATCATCGCCTTTTCCAAATCCATAAATCCCACAAAGACCTCTTTAGCCTTATCAAAATACTGTTCACTTATATGTTTCACTGTAAACACCTGGTCACACACCCCTACCTTTCCTAAAGCCTCCTTGTCATCTGCTATCCTATTCTCCGTCTTACTCTTAATTCTTTCAATAATAACTCTACCGTACACTTTGCCAGGTATACTCAACAGACTTATCCCCCTATAATTTTTGAACTCTCTTTTATCCCCTTTGCCTTTATACAAAGGAACTATGCATGCTCTCTACCAATCCCTAGTTACCTTACCCTCTTCCATACATTTAATAAATAATTGCACCAACCACTCCAAAACTATATTCCCACCTGTTTTTAACATTTCTATCTTCATCCCATCAATCCCGGCTGCCTTACCCCCTTTCATTTTACATACTGCCCCTTTCTCCTACTTTAGCATTCAGGTCCCCTACCACAATTACTCTCTCACTTGGTTCAAAGGCTCCTATACATTCACTTAACATCTCCCAAAATCTCTCTCTCTCCTCTGCATTCCTCTCTTCTCCAGGTGCATACACGCTTATTATGACCCACTTCTCGCATCCAACCTTTACTTTAATCCACATAATTCTTGAATTTACACATTCATATTCTCTTTTCTCCTTCCATAACTGATCATTCAACATTACTGCTACCCCTTCCTTTGCTCTAACTCTCTCAGATACTCCAGATTTAATCCCATTTATTTCCCCCCACCGAAACTCCCCTACCCCCTTCAGCTTTGTTTCGCTTAGGGCCAGGACATCCAACTTCTTTTCATTTATAACATCAGCAATCATCTGTTTCTTGTCATCCTCACTACATCCACGCACATTTAAGCATCCCAGTTTTATAAAGTTTTTCTTCTTCTCTTTTTTAGTAAGTGTCTACAGGAGAAGGGGTTACTAGCCCATTGCTCCCGGCATCTTAGTCTCCTCATACGACACGCATGGCTTACGGAGGAAAGATTCTTTTCCACTTCCCCATGGACAATAGAAGAAATAGAGAGGAACAAGAGCTATTTAGAAAAAGGAGAAAAACCTAGATGTATGTATATATATATATATATGCATGTGCGTGTCTGTGAAGTGTGACCAAAGTGTAAGTAGGAGTAGCAAGATATCCTGTTATCTAGCAGTTTATGAGACAGAAAAAGAACCAGCAATCCTACCATCATGCAAAACAGTTACAGGTTTCTGTTTCACAGTCATCTGCAGGACGGTAGTACTTCCCTGGGTGGTTGCTGTCTACCAACCTTTCTACCACAGGCGGTAGTACTTCCGGGTGGTTGCTGTCTACCAACCTACTCCCACAGGACGGTAGTACTTCCCGGGTGGTTGCTGTCTACCAACCTACTACCACAGGACGGTAGTAAATTTCCCTGGGTGGTTGCTGTCTACCAACCTACTAACCCCAGGACGGTAGTACTTCCCTGGGTGGTTTGCTGTCTACCAACCTACTACCCCATTTGTGTATATATATAAATATACTTATTTACGCATGCATGGTGATCACCCAACCCAAAGCCACCAAATTTGCCGGTCTGCTCATGTAAAATAAGTTGCATCAACTGCAGCTGATCCTGCTAACTCCAGCAACACAGTGTTGAGGGTAATACTTTATCAAAATGCTTTTACATTGACGTTGAAAAAATTTTCCAAACAATTGGGCTCAAAATATCATTATGCCATTTAAATAAATTTATTAGAAATTGAACCTATGGGCTTATAATTGGTCTAAACTGGATTCCTTGTTTGTGCCATTTTTGTTAACCCATGCAGAATCCTGTTTCAGAAAAACAGTTATGTAAATATTATGTATATTTCTTTGGGTTGATATAAATTGGATTCGTTTAAATTAATAAAATATTTGGAATGAATTTAATGATAATTAGACAAGTGAAAACTTATGTTTAGGTAGAGTATAGGTGTATTTCACAGAGTCCGTGTTGATCACGCGACCTTGAGGTGTAGCCTTGTTTTTGTCACGTGACTGTAAGGTGCAGTTCTTGCCCCTTTATATGCCTTCCTGTTGCGTATTATTTTTTATGATTCCTTGATAATGTGTTAATCACGGAAAGGGCTTGGAATTTATTGAGTACTGTGTTAATTGCGTGTACTATGATCGTGTTGCAGAGGAGAGTACGTTCGGTTATTGTTTTTTTTTATTATTTATATATTGATTTATATATATATATATATATATATATATATTTTTATATTTTTATATATATATATTATATATATATACATATATTTATATTTTATATATATATATAATATATATATATATATATATATATATATAATATATATTTATATTTTATATATATATATATATATATATATATTTATATATATATATATATATTTATATAAAATAATATATATTTATATATATATTATATATATATTTAAGATATTATATATATATATATAATATATATATATATATATATATATATATATATATATATTTATATAATGTATCAATAATAACACTACGGCTAGCCGGGAGATAGAACCAGTGTCATTTAGCCCTCCTCGCGGGAAGCGAGTCAAAAATTAACGACGCTGAATCCACTGGACCATACAATCTACAGGGGCACACGATGGTGTGGTTGCCTCAGAGCTAATTTGATTCTATGCACGTTTGGTGTACAAGCATTTCACAAGCAGTAGACATATTATTGTAAGCACGAACAAGTGGTGTTTAATCAATAACGACACTGCAGTTAGCCGGGGGATCGAACCCGTGTTGTTTTAGCCCGGCCGTGAGAAGTGAGTCCAAAATTCACAACAACATCAACAGAGTTTAGGGAAAGCCCCATGCGGGGTGAGCTTGAAGACGGGAAACAGGCGAGGAATAGCGTTGGAGAGCCATGTCGACAGTCGTAAAAGTAAGTGCCAGGAGTTTAACCCAGCAGAGAGCGCTAGGGGACGGAATGGGGAACCAGAGTAGCAGCTTGTTGCAACGGTCTTGTGGTGGTTGGGGTTTTTCAGTCTTGAGAAAGATGGCGGCAGGTTAGGTCGGTAGGACATGGCAGACAGGTAGGACATCAGAGAGGACATACTGGTGCCTAGTCGTGTTATTTGCCGTGGCAGGTTTGTGAGTAGCCATTTTCAAATTTTTTTGAAACAGATCCTAGAGAGGTCTTAAGGTTCGTGTCCGATGGTCTTGTTTTTAAAGGTGAAACGTAGAGGCTTGAGGAATTCGAGAACTTGGGTGAGAGTGAGTGAAAGTGAAGCAGGTTTTGCAGGCTTACTTAACTGTTTCAGCACCACGGCCTTATAGAGTTCAAATACAAGGCATTGGTTGTCAACATTTGATCGGGAAGTGTGAAGGTAAGACTTTTTCCTATGAGGGTGTACTGAAGTCGTCCAATATCTTCTTTGAAGTGGCTTCAGTTGCGCATGAGCCACAATAGTTTTAGGGTGACTGAGAGTTGCTGGGCAGTGGAGAGCTGTAATGGAGGTGTAACAGCAGGCTGAGAGGCGTGGGAAGACTGTGGTTGAGAAAATGGAGAATGAGCAACGTTGTCGGCGGTGATGGAAAGTGGCTGTAGAGTGTGTTTCGTTAACAGTTGCTTGGGCAGGAGGCACGGTCTGCAGGTTGCACTGGAAGTTAAAACGTTCGGGTATAATCTTATGGTGTCTGCTGAAGGTGTGGAATCCGGGAAAATTGACGAGGTCAGGTATGTGTTTAGACGGAATAGTTCGTTTTATGGTGTGCTGAAAGTGCCGTTGTGGCTGGTAGGAGGGTGCGCATTACCTGGAGTTTACCTGGAGAGGGCTTCGGGAAACAAACGACCTTAAGGCCGTGAAATACACCACCTTGAAGGAGCCCGCGTCCGGAAGTGGAGGAGAGTTGTTGTGTAGAGAGGCGTGTTGTGTGGCTTGAAGATATTCTATTGGTGTCAGGATGGATTTTTGTATGGCGGCATATTGTCGGCGATTTGGGGCTGTTCGTCTTTCTCAGCTTCTTTGATTTTCTTTAGACAGCACTTTCCTTTTCTTAGCGAGCATTTGGCTGCAAGGGTATGATGAGTACCCTTGTTGGATGTGGGATTTCCACAGCTGACCTTGTTACTGCAAGACACAGTCGCTCTACCTCAAGAAGTAATCCGTTCGGATCCCCGTCCGGGAGGGGAATTTTTAACCTACACACAGTCGCCTTTACTCTTTCACGATGCTTCGTATCGTGTAAGATTAAACCATCGTGTGGAGTTATAAATGACTCCAAGCTATCCTGTTACTGCCACTGTAAGGGACATCCCTTCAGGTCAAATTCATAGCTATCCACTACTGAAGGACTACTTTATTGTCGTCTATACTGAAGATAAATGAAGCAACCAAAACTCATGGACAACACCGCAATGAAGACAGTGACCGACAGTTCCAACATATCTCCTCGTTTCTTTCTGGCGAAACTTTCTGAATTTTTGTAAAAACCACAGCTGAGACAAGATCGTCAAATCCTTAGCAACTGTTACCCTGAGACCTCTATCGAGGAACAAAACACTTGGATATATTATATAAGAATATATATATATATATATATATATATATATATATATATATATATATATATATATTATATATATATATATATATATATATGAGTGTGTGTGTGTCGTGCGAACAGGTAAAATTGCTCGAATAACAAAAACTCATTAAATCAAGTCCTTTCTAAAAATTTTCTATCTTATACGTTTAAGATATATTTTTCATTTACGTTAATGTAAAAATTTAATAATGATGTTCCAAATTAAAAATGAGAAAATTTTCCTAACCTTATATAACAAGCGCAATTTATTTTAGCCTAATGCAATTAAATTTACTTTAGATAACGTTTAAAAAAATTTATAATAAACAAACTTAGGCTTCAGCATTGATTTTTGGCGAAATTATTGCATAAACAAATTTTTCGCTTGCCTTATTCAGTGTTTGTTATATTTCTCCTGCTCTCCGAATTCCTTTCATTGTTCAAAATCTCTAGTAAGGCTGAGGCATGCAGGGATGAGATGAAAAGTGTAACGCTTCTCCCTGAAAGCTGGCTGCCTTGGAAATCAAAAGTGTAGCGCATGCTACACGCCAAGGTATGTTCAGTGTGGGTAGATTGGTAAAGCACTGCGTATCCTTGTCTAAAGGTTCATAGGTTCGAGTCTCCTTACAGCCAGAGATCAGTGTTTGTATTTATATATATATTTATATCTAAATATATATATTTATATTATATATATATATATATATATTTTATATTTTATATATATATATATATATATATATATATATATTTATATATATATGTAAGCAAACACTATAACATATTTTATTAGAAAACATTTTCGGTCCTGGGACTTTGATCACTTCTAACATACAGAGGTAGAAAGACATTATATATATAGGCGGAGAGTGAGATGTGAGCACCGTGAACGAGGAAATGTCATAAGAACAATATGAATTGAGGAAACACTGTAGAAGGCCTACTGGACAATATAAAACACAAAGGCAGTTTAAATGTGATTCTTTATTGACTACGTTTCGCCCACACAGTGGCCTTTTTTCAAGTCACAAACAGAAATAATGGGTGGAAGGAACGCGAGTATTTTTAGTCCGGCTGAGGTCAGGTGAAGGAATGTGCATTCTGGATGATGTACCGAGTTGGGTGTAGAGTTCTAAAAACTTGGGTTGCTTGGAAAGGGAGACTGAGACAAGTTTGTGAGCAGACCTTCTACAGTGTCTTATGTGGGTAGCGATGAAGAAGGTTCGTGGCAGATGGTTCAGCATGTTATAGAAAGCCACTATTCTGGTTAGTTGTCGGATTAGAAATAAGTGATGATTCCAGGATTCCTTCGGTATTGAGTGTTGTCTTCTGTGGCGATAAGTCTTGAGTTTTCTGTAGTTTATCAAGTGGTTGTGTGAAATTACGGTGTTGTTACGCAGGCATTCCTTGTGTCGTCAGACCTGCTTGCGTATTGGTGTTCGAATTACGTGTTTGGAGGTCCCTTGATGTTTCGCCCACGTAATAATTGTTGCAGTCATTACAAGGGATTATGTATACCCCTGCAGAGGATGGGAGGCTTGTCCTGCTACTACTGGTGATGTCCTTGATGGTCGTGGTTGTGGAGGTAGATATTGGAAGATGTTTTGGCAAAGATGTTGGAAAAAACCAGGTTTGGCAATGGGAGGTTGGTGGAAGAGACTATGTATCTCTTCTCGGCAGTGTTCTTCTCTGCGGTGTGTTGAAGAATGTTAATGTGCTCGCCGTCTGCAGTCTCTGATGAAGTGGACGGAGAATAGTGGAGTTTGGAAAATACCTTGTCCACATTATAGTGCATTCTTCCTCAAGGAATCGTTGCTGAGATTCTGACTGCACGCAGGGAAGAAGCCTATAATTACACACGTTTGGTTTTTGGTGTGTGGTGAGAGTAGAAGTGGAGATAGATCGTTTTGGTTGTGGGTTTTCCGATAGACTTTAAACGTAGGTTTCGCGGTCAGCTTTGCAGAGTAGAACATCAAGGAAAGCTGACCACGAACTTCGTTTTAAAGTCTATCGAAAACCCACCAACCAAAACGATCTTCTCCACTTTACTCTCACCACGACACCAAAACCAAACGTGGTGTATTATAGGTTTCTTCCTGCGTGCGCTGCACTCAGAAATCTGCAGCAACGGGTTCCTTGAGGAAGAATGCATATATTGAACAGGTATTTTCCAAAACTCTTTACACTTTCCTCGTCACTTCATCAGGAGACTGCAGACGGCGAGCAACTAACTTCTTTCAACACACCCTAGAGAAGACACTGCCGAGAAGAGATACATAGTCCTTCCCACCAACTCCATTGCCAAACATGTTTCCAACATCTTTGCCAAAACATCATTCCAAGTATCTACCTCCACAACCACGACCATCAAGGACATCACCAGTAGTAGGCAGACAAGCCTCCATCCTCTGCAGGGGTATACATAATCCCTTGTAATGACTGCAACAAGTTATACGTGGGCGAAACATCAAGGGACCTCCAAACACGTATTTCAGAACACCAATACGCAAGCAGGTCTGACGACACAAGGAATGCCTGCGTACAACACCGTAATTCACACAACCACTTGATAAACTACAGAAACTCAAGACTTATCGCCACAGAAGACAACACTCAATACCGAAGAATCCTGGAATCATCACTCATTTCTATATCCGACAACTTCAACCAGAATAGTGGCTTCTATAACATAGCTGAACCACTTGCCAAGAAACTTCTTCATCGCTATCCCACATAAGAACACTGTAGAAGGTCTGCTCACAAACTTGTCCAGTCTCCTTTCCAAGCTACCCAAGTTTTTAGACTCTACAACCCAACTCGGTACATCATCAGATGCAGCATTCTTCACCTGACCTCAGCCGGACTATAAATACTCGCGTTCCTTCCACCCCAGGTAGTTCTGTTTGTGACTTGAAAAAGCCCACTGTGTGGGCGAAACGTAGTCAATAAAGGATCACATTATACTGCATTTGTGTTTATATTGCCATTGTGTCGGTATTTTATACCATTTATTTCCATCCAGAAGGCCTACTGGCCCATGCGAGGCAGGTCCTTGTCAAAACAACCTCTACCTATGATGAAGACGGGTAGATGATGAAATCATGTGACTCCTGTGTTGTTGGGTTGGTGCTGCTTAAGTATTATGTATGCCAATGTTTTTGAAATTTTGTAGTTTCCAGTGTTGCGTTCTATAGTGTCGGTGACGGCGATTAGTGAGGCTTCTAGGCACCGTCGGCGTCTGAGGTCTGGTTCGGTGAGAACGAGTTGTGCCTCATTCCAGTTCATCAAATGCCCCGTGGAGTCTCTGTGGAGGACACAGGCGTACCTTACCTCGTCTCTGTTAGAGGCATTTCGATGCTCACTCAGGCGGACTGCAAGATCTCTGCCTGTCTCGCCTACATATTTCTTAGGACAGAACCCACAGGGGATAGTGTAGACGCCTGCTGTAGAAGTTAGAGGTGTGGGGCTGCGTTTCGTAGTGAGGTCTATCAATGACATTCCTCAGGTCACGTGCGTCACATCTCACTCTCCGCCTATATATATAATGTCTTTCTACCTCTGTATGTTAGAAGTGATCAAGGTCCCAGGACCGAAACGTTTTCTAATAAATATGTTATAGTGTTTGCTTAAGTGTCTTTCTAAACCAACTTGTCGGTATTTATTACCAAGGTTTATACGATATATATATATATCAGGAAGAAATCCAAATATTCTTCCTTGAAGCCTTTTTATCCACTTCTCCGAGGCTATGGGTCCCACAATTTACACCAGAGGTGGACCCCTTTTATAATATATATATATATATATATATATATATATAATATATATATATATATATATATATATATATATATATATATATTATATATATATATATATATAAACAAAATACATTTGACAGAAAAAAACATAAACATGAATACAGTGGCACAATGTATCAAAGATGATGAATTTCCTCCAGCTCCTCCGAGGCTGGACGTGAGCCAAGCATGCAGCAAGCATTTCCCTTCTGGATGGCGACGCTGAGGCGCTGGAACATGAAAGTGGCTGCCCTTGGGTCCCTGGTGGTGTCGATGAGTCTGGAACCCAATTCTTTAAGGAAACGTGTGGCATTTTTTCCCCATGATCCCAAGGTCTCTGATCCCACTGGGACAAATATATATATATATATATATATATATATATATATATATATATATATAAATATATATATATATATATATATATATATATATATATATATATAATATATATATATATAATTAAATAGAATAAATAAAGTAGAAGTGATGCAAGGAGGGAAGAGTATATGGAGAAAAAGAGAGAGGTTAAGAGAGTGGTGAAGCAATGTAAAAGAGAGCATATGGGAGAGAGTGGGTGAGATGTTATCAACAAATTTTGTTGAAAATAAGAAAAAGTTTTGGAGTGAGATTAACAAGTTAAGAAAGCCTAGAGAACAAATGGATTTGTCAGTTAAAAATAGGAGAGAGAGTTATTAATGGAGAGTTAGAGGTATTGGGAAGATGGAGGGAATATTTTGAGGAATTGTTAAATGTTGATGAAGATAGGGAAGCTGTGATTTCGTGTATAGAGCAAGGAGGAACAACATCTTGTAGGAGTGAGGAAGAGCCAGTTGAGAGTGTGGGGAAGTTCGTGAGGCAGTAGTAAAATGAAAGTGGGTAAGGCAGCCGGGATTGATGGGATAAGATAGAAATGTTAAAAGCAGAGGGGATATAGTTTTGGAGTGGTTGGTGCAATTATTTAATAAATGTATGGAAGAGGGAAAGGTACCTAGGGATTGGCAGAGAGCATGCATAGTTCCTTTGTATAAAGGCAAAGGGGATAAAAGAGAGTGCAAAAATTATAGGGGGATAAGTCTGTTGAGTACACCTGGTAAAGTGTATGGTAGAGTTATTATTGAAAGAATTAAGAGTAAGACGGAGAATAGGATAGCAGATGAACAAGGAGGCTTTAGGAAAGGTAGGGGTGTGTGGACCAGGTGTTTACAGTGAAACATATAAGTGAACAGTATTTAGATAAGGCTAAAGAGGTCTTTGTGGCATTTATGGATTTGGAAAAGGCGTATGACAGGGTGGATAGGGGGGCAATGTGGCAGGTGTATGGTGTAGGAGGTAGGTTACTGAAAGCAGTGAAGAGTTTTTACGAGGATAGTGAGGCTCAAGTTAGAGTATGTAGGAAAGAGGGAAATTATTTCCCAGTAAAAGTAGGCCTTAGACAAGGATGTGTGATGTCACCGTGGTTGTTTAATATATTTATAGATGGGGTTGTAAGTGAAGTAAATGCGAGGGTCTTGGCAAGAGCCGTGGAGTTAAAAGATAAAGAATCACACATAAAGTGGGAGTTGTCACAGTTGCTCTTTGCTGATGACACTGTGCTCTTGGGAGATTCTGAAGAGAAGTTGCAGAGATTGGTGGATGAATTTGGTAGGGTGTACAAAAGAAGAAAATTGAAAGTGAATACAGGAAAGAGTAAGGTTATGAGGATAACAAAAAGATTAGGTGATGAAAGATTGGATATCAGATTGGAGGGAGAGAGTATGGAGGAGGTGAATGTATTCCGATATTTGGGAGTGGACGTGTCAGCGGATGGGTCTATGAAAGATGAGGTGAATCATGGAATTGATGAGGGGAAAAGGGTGAGTGGTGCACTTATGAGTCTGTGGAGACAAAGAACTTTGTCCTTGGAGGCAAAGAGGGAAATGTATGAGAGTATAGTTTTACCAACGCTCTTATATATAGGGTGTGAAGCATGGGTGATGAATGTTGCAGCGAGGAGAAGGCTGGAGGCAGTGGAGATGTCATGTCTGAGGGCAATGTGTGGTGTGAATATAATGCAAAGAATTCGTAGTTTGGAAGTTAGGAGGAGGTGCGGGATTACCAAAACTGTTGTCCAGAGGGCTTAGGAGGGTTGTTGAGGTGGTTCGGACATGTGGAGAGAATGGAGCGAAACAGAATGACTTCAAGAGTGTATCAGTCTGTAGTGGAAGGAAGGTGGGGTAGGGGTCGGCCTAGGAAAGGTTGGAGGGAGGGGGTAAAGGAGGTTTTGTAAAACTATACTCTCATACATTCCCCTCTTTGCCTCCAAGGACAAAGTTCTTTGTCTCCACAGACTCCTAAGTGCACCACTCACCCTTTTCCCCTCATCAATTCTATGATTCACCTCATCTTTCATAGACCCATCCGCTGACACGTCCACTCCCAAATATCGGAATACATTCACCTCCTCCATACTCTCTCCCTCCAATCTGATATCCAATCTTTCATCACCTAATCTTTTTGTTATCCTCATAACCTTACTCTTTCCTGTATTCACTTTCAATTTTCTTCTTATGCACACCCTACCAAATTCATCCACCAATCCTCGCAACTTCTCTTCAGAATCTCCCAAGAGCACAGTGTCATCAGCAAAGAGCAACTGTGACAACTCCCACTTTATGTGTGATTCTTTATCTTTTAACTCCACGCCTCTTGCCAAGACCCTCGCATTTACTTCTCTTACAACCCCATCTATAAATATATTAAACAACCTCGGTGACATCACACATCCTTGTCTAAGGCCTACTTTTACTGGGAAATAATTTCCCTCTTTCCTACATACTCTAACTTGAGCCTCACTATCCTCGTAAAAACTCTTCACTGCTTTCAGTAACCTACCTCCTACACCATACACCTGCAACATCTGCCACATTGCCCCCCTATCCACCCTATCATACGCCTTTTCCAAATCCATAAATGCCACAAAGACCTCTTTAGCCTTATCTAAATACTGTTCACTTATGTTTCACTGTAAACACCTGGTCCACACACCCCCTACCTTTCCTAAAGCCTCCTTGTTCATCTGCTATCCTATTCTCCGTCTTACTCTTAATTCTTTCAATAATAACTCTACCATACACTTTGCCAGGTATACTCAACAGACTTACCCCCTATAATTTTTTGCACTCTCTTTTATCCCCTTTGCCTTTTAACAAAAGAACTATGCATGCTCTCTGCCAATCCCAGTACCTTACCCTCTTCCAT
>NC_069408.1:77700021-77724296 GCF_026875155.1 Cherax quadricarinatus
TGAGGTTTTAGTCCAGATTTTTTTTTTTTTTTACTGGTCCTCGTTCCTGAGAAATTGTTGGTAACTGAATTATGTCTTTGTTCGTGTAGCTGCAAGTACTTCCCGAGGCTTTTGATGTTTTCCATCATTAGTTGAGGGGGTTATTAGGTAACAAAGAGGCATTATGAAATGGCTATGTATTAAAGAATATGGATTATGGATTGGTTTGAGAAGTAACTAATAGAAGAATGAATAAGGAAGAGTGGCAGTGAGTGGGTTATGAGTAGATTTCAATGAGCTATTACTTGGGCAGTGAGGTAGCCTCAGAGAAAGCTATGAAGGGGTCACCGGTGAACTACGACGAGGATATGAGTGGAATACAAGAGTGGAATACATGCAATGAGTTATCAAGGGAGTAGGCAATGATCTCCAGGGTAGCGAGTATTATCTCAGGGAAGAAGCAAGATCAAAAGGGGTGACTATGACTGAGCTACGCGGACTATGATTGAGGTACAATGAGACTATTATGGGTTTATTAAAAGGGGCAACGAGTGAGTTACAATTTGGCTGCAAAATGGCTACTATGAGTTATGATGGGTTTCAAATTAGCTACGTGTTGGGCTACAAGAGAGATGGAGATAAATCCAAAGTGTTTTGAAAGGATATTATGTGTTACAAAGAATCTACAAGTAGTCTAGGAGAAGGTCTATATAAGGTACTCGTGGAATGCAATGCTATTTAGTTTTGAGCAAATTACAAACGAGGGCCCCCTACGAATAAAGATACGACAAAGGGGCTGTAAAGGGGCTAACACACAGGCTGAAAATCGAAATCACTGGCTACCTTTCTCTACAAGTACCCTTTCTCAGATTAAACCAAGTTAGCTGGACTATTGACAACAGTTAACCAGAAATTTTTTGACAGGAAAGCGAATTATTAAACTTTAAAATGGCAGTGCCGCAATTTAAAAGGGGAAATGGTAACAAGCAACTAATTTGGGCAGATTTGAATTATATTCAGAAAGAATGAAGGGTTGAACATCTTTTAGATGGCTTGACCCGAATGACCATTAATATTGGTGGCAAACTTTGAATGTAAGTTAATTGATGTAAATAAGATATGGGGGGATAAAAGAAAGATCATTATTTTTATTTTGATTTTTTTTTCTAAAAAAGACATTACGAAGTATTTTTTAGGTTTACTGATAAAAAAATGTGATAGGTAAAGTGAAAGTTGTTTGAAGGCGGAAAACAGGTACAACGATAGCACAAATGGAAGTTAGACCGTGAGTATGAGATTCAGAAGTATTTTCTTCATGCTTATGGTGGTCAGAAATGGAATGACCTGATAAGAATTAGTGAAGGCAGCTTTCATATATAACTGTTAAGAGTAATTATGACAAACCCCGAGTCTAGTGGAGTGGAACTGTCCTGCAGTGGAAAGTTTAAAGGTAATACTAAAGTTATGACATGATTCTTGCTACCAAATAAAGGGTGATATATAAAAATTATACGAAAAGCGAGTTTGCATATGCTAAATATGAAGAGCTTATCAAAGAATCAAAATGGGCACTGTAAATACGTATTTGATACCCACAGTTTTGGAAAATGAATAACTCAACACTTGTCTCCGTATCGTTATGACCACACTGCCAACAAAACAGATCAACTCTCAAAGCTCCAGACCGACCCCGGTTCTATCCCCGCCCTGCTATGTTTGCAAACACTTTTACTGTTGGTCATAAACTTCCGTCCGAGGACCCTTGGCACATTCACTACATTTGTGTGACCAAGACTCAGACCGAAACTTTTCCAGATATTTTTAGTTTTACAAATTGAGCCTTTTTAAAACAATATCAGCCCTTGCTCTAAATGACTCCATATTAAACACAGAAGATAAAGCACCCGACCCTCCAATTCTAATACCGCGAGTGAAACATTTCGACGTTTTCCTTACACCGTTGTCCTTTTCACCTAGCACAAATAGTACCTTGTTATCGACTGGTGTGGTCGTATCCTGGGACAAGAATAGAACCTCAATGGAAATTAGTTAAGACAGGTCTCGATGACGCACTATCTGGGTTTTTTCTTGGTGGCTAACCCACCGGGGTGACAAATCCTGAACGAAATCGTATCTAATTCCCACTAGAGGTCTACCTTTCCAAAAATACTTACTTCTTCTTCTTCTGATGACCAAGCTTTGGTAAATGGGTAAGGAAGAAGGAATGGGTAAGGATGGAATATTGGGAAAAAGGGGTGGGAGGGGGGAGAGGTAGGATATAAAAGGTAATGGCCCAACCACTTTGGTGAAATTTTAAAAAGTGTATGTAAAATGATAAGATATTCTTAAAGGGGTATAAAAACTAACCCGTCAGAGTCACATAGATATAATAGGTAATAAGTACATGACTCTGAATGGTGTAGTTATACATTGCAATTGCTTTTTTTTTTTTTTTTTTTTTTTTTTTTTTTTTGCGATTGCACAACGGATATTTATACAACAAAAAGGCAATAATTTTCTGGCCATTTTATAAGTTCGTGACAATAGTTTCCCTTAAGGGTGGTGTCCAACAATAGCCCAATAGCATAATTTTACATTAGAAAGTTATTTAAGATGTCTCCCTAGTTGGGGGCGATTTTTTCTCAGTATACATAGAAGGGTTCGGTGGTATCCCAATCTTCTTCATCAGGGAGGTTGCTCAAAATCATGGGTCGAGGGTAATCATCTTTATGAATAAAATGACGAACCCTCTGTGGGGGGATCATTCTTTTGAGTCCTGTGAGGCGGAGTATTGATGGGTAAATCGGTGGTATTTATTCGCTTAATGGGATGTTCTCTATCGGCATGTATAGTTCTTGCATTGTATAAATTTGTTTCTTTTTTTAGGGTGTCCAAGGCGTACATTTATGGCAGTAATATCTTGTTGTGTGTGTAAATCTGCCATTTAACTCTGTCTCTCCTCCTGGTAGGTAATAAAGCGAAGAGCTCTATTCTGGACTCTTTGTAACCGTAGCATGTTGGTCTTTGTTGTTAATGACTTTGGGGACACAAGGGTATTCGAGTATAGTTTATTATCATTTTATACAGATGTTTTTTTGACATTTTTGAGGGGCTTGATTAAATCGAAAGAGTCTGCTAGACCGCCCTTTGGCTGTGTTGATTTTTTTTAGTTACCATGAGATGTGAGTGGAGCAGCCTGTCTATTTCGTATCCCAAGATCTTGTTAGGTTTCTAATGGCTACAGGTGTACCTCTGATGAGATCCCCCCTTTATCTTCGATGGTTTGATGCAAAACATCCTATCGTGCTAACAAGGACCTTGTCAGGATTATCATAATTCTCCATTTCTTCTCCCAATTAGATGTTCGACGAAGTTCAATATTCATTTTTTCTATGACTCTCTCATACTTGTTTTTTTTCCTGTTACTGATTTGATGAGACGACATGAAAAACACATCTGCAAACTGTGTCACAATTGTGTCATAAACACTGTTGAGGAAGTCAATTCACATAAATGTTAAACGAAGGGGGACTGAGACAAGAACCATGTGGGACACCAGCCGTCGGTATAAAAGGTTCTGTCGACTTGCCATAAAAGGGTGGAATGATTTTTTTTTGAGTTAAGAAATTATAAATTACTCTGAAGAAAAGTCCAGTTATGGTCTGGTAGGTCAATGATTTGTATATAAGGCCATCATGCCATAAGCTATCAAAAGCTTTATGAACATCTCTGGGGGCAATTAAGGCAAGATTGCCCTGCTGTTTTAGACTTGCTACGGTGTCAAAAATAACATTTAAATTTGCATGATTGGTACCTTCTATGGGGTTCTAAAGCCAAATTGTTTTTTTCAGTAAACAAGTGATTAAACTCCATATAGTAATTCAATCTTTTGGGAAAAATGACTTTCTCAAGAACTTTTCCATTCCCAGGTTGGTGGAGGGTCTTTATTGGGCTTAGCAAGAAAGATCATCCTTAGCAGTCTTAAAAACAACTGGAAAATGTCCTGAGGCCAAGATGGCATTAAAGATATTTACCAAGGACTTTTTAGCAATTTCTAGGTAGGTACTTATTTGTTTCATTGTTTATTCCAGAGAGGCCAGGGGCTCTATTTCCATTCTTCCAATAACCTGACTTATCTCTAGTAATGTAATAGGTCTAGTAAGCGGGTGGGTATCTTCAAGAGTTGAAGTATCGATGGTAGGTAGTGGTTTGTAGATCATCCAAGTTATCATCTCTCCATTCATTTACTAACTGATAATGATTATTATTAAATTGACGACTGTTATTGTGAGAGAGAATTTTCCCCCATACATCACCCATCAAATTAGCCTGGTCCTGTGGATCGTCAAGTTTAATTTCAACATTTTCATCATCCTCATCAGTGAAGGTATGAACTAGGTAGTTAGGAGCCTTGTGCTTTGCCCCTAAAAGTTGTGGGATCTACTCCAAAATTTTGCTGGTTCACGTTTTATATTGATTAGCTTGAAGAACTAGAAATTTCCATATGTCTCGTTTGTGGAAATATAAACACAAATGCAGTATAATGTGATCCTTTATTGACAACGTTTCACCCACACAGTGGGTTTTTTCCCAGTCACACACGAATCTGTGTGTGACTTGAAAAAGCCCCTGTGTGGGTGAAACGTTGTAAATAAAGGATCACATTATACTGCATTTGTGTTTATATTTCCATTGTGTCGGTATTTTATACCATTTATTTCCATGTCTCGTTTGTGTTGACTAATCATGTTAATTAATTCGTGCCTTAATCGGTGCAGTGTAGCTGCTGGTGGTTGTCGCGTTTGAAGATGCCTTCGACATTCTGCTTGATAATTTCTTAAAGTGTCTCTAATTTCTCTAGTAGGTTTATATTGTTGGTAATCTTTGTGGAGCTAATTGGCAAGTTGCATTGGTAGCTTCAATATTCGATTGTGCAGGGACCCGATTGCATCATCAATTGCACTGGAAGGTAGATTTTCCAAAGACACAATTTCATCCTCCCCAGATATGCCCTAAGGGGTCAAATCCTAGGGTGTTAAGATTGGTTTAGGAGGTACAGGGATTCTAAATGGGAAAATTTGTAGTTGTATTTAACAGGGATATGGTCAGATCCTACATTTCCACCAGGAGATATACGACAGTGAAAGATGTCACAGTCCCCTGTTTGTCAGTACATATCTGGTGTTCCTGGATGAGTCCAATGTTACGATTTGAAGAATGGGCCTTTAAATGACAGGTTTCTAGCTGTCATGATATTAAAAAAGTTTTTTTTCCTTTTAAGTCAAACCCCGTGGAATACCAGCTCCACAGTTTAAGAGGGCAGGGTGAGAGCATTAAAAAACTCCCGCTAGAATTGTTGGAATAATTTTTGCTTAATATCCTATGCAGAGGAATTGACTCTATATATGGCTGTCTCGGGGGAAAATATCCAGTTCCTATTACTAGTTTTCCATGTGACGTTGTTAGTTCTATTGCAAGAATGTTATCTTCATCAACAGAATATTTTTAAATGTATATCCTAATTTAACTAAGATGGCTACACCACTAAGGGGCCTCTCGATTTCTCCACAGTACAGTATCCACGTAATTTAATATGTTGATCAACTTTTGCAGCTGTCTCGTTCAAAAGTATAACATCGGGATTGTAGTTATGTAGTTCAACCCCCCAAGAAGGTAACGGTTATTAAAGAAATGTTGAACATTAAGTTGGAAATTGTAATCCCCATTATTGCTTTTTCTTCGCTCGTACACTGCGTTCTGAACGCCTGCAAGTAATGTCATGTGTTGTATCACACTATCCCTGCTGGACTCGTCAAGGGGAGGAGGGAACTTTTGCGTGGATGCTTGTGTATTAAAAATGCCATCATCTTCACTAGAGGCAGTAATATTAACAGACTCATTAGAATCGTTAAGTCATCATCATAAAACTGAGTATGCTATTCTCAGTTTCAGGAAGCAGAGGCTCGTGAGAGTTTAATGGGAGACTGTGTAGGCTCCAAGGGAACATTAGATAGGAAGGTGAGTTACCTTGGGAAAGTTCCTGTTCAACAGGAAACAGCTACGATAGCGAGAGAGTAGGCACCACTTTCTGGGGGATTGTTATGTTCAGGTGTTGACTTATCGGTTGAGAGGAGTTTACAACCTGGGTCTGCGATGGGGGGCGATCCCTGGGCCAGGGATGACTTAGGCTTATTTTTAGATGTTTGAGTATGGGACATACTTCTTGTTATGAGAAGGCTGGGGCATAATAGCCTTCACATTTTCAGGGATAGTAATGGGAGTGATCCCATTAAACCATTAACAAAATCATTTTAAAAACCCGAGAGCAGAGTTGCTGTCACCACCTGCTATGTCTTTGGCCAACAATACATTAGTTGTGCTCTCGTTATATCCCCGTCTGTGGATACGTGAGACATTGAGATGCGACTGAACCTTGTTGTTGTGTCTGTTGTAAGTGAGGGTTAGATGGGGCGCTCCAAGAGGGGCAAATTCCAAAACATTGGAAAACCCTTGATAGAGACCTGAGGTCCCACTTGATCCAGGCAGAGCTGGGAAGGAAGTTTGGGACATGGTTGGCGGGGGCCTGGGATGGTCCTTCTTAGAAGTGGATAGTTCTTGGCGTCAAAAATTTTTCTGCATTTCCTTTTTTTTTTTCAGGACAAATAGCAGAAACACATGATGTTTTCCATTACACAGGACACATTAGGTGTATTTTTATTGGGACAATCACGATAGGAATGTTGGCCAGAAACAAATGCTACAAATTTGCCCTTGTGTACTGCATTTGTTGTTTTTTATGCCAAAGGCATAACACTTGAGACATTGTGTCACACTGACAAAGCGTTCCATAGAAATTTGTCAGATGTACATCTGGTACTGAAACTTTTAAGCCATTTTGACACACAAGTTTGGCCTCCCAGGTGTCTCGAGTATTAATTTTAAAGTTACCTTATTGTTTGTTGGTATTCGAGAATTTATGTGCTTCTACAGCCCTAAGGTCAAATTCTCGGTATTAATGTTATCAACAATTTCATTAACAGTGCTGTGTTTCATAAAAAAGTTGATTCTGGCCACAAACACAGTCCTCTGAGCTTGATAGCTGTCAGGTGCAACTGGGGTAACACCAAAAGTCTTCAGTTTTTCCAAGACATCATGCTTTAGTAAGTTGAAGTAACTCTTCTTCTGAAGAGAGGGGAAGTACTGCTCCAGCGTGGGTTTGAAAAACATCCACTGGAGCAACAGTTGATTCGAGCAAATACATTGAGAATGTCTTTCATGGACATTTGATTTCCAAAAAATACGTAATCTTACACGAATTTCCCCGCCATGAGGGCCCGGGAAGGTGCATCTGGCAGGAGTTGCTTAAAAAAAAGGTATCTTTTCCTTATGTAGCCTAACATCCTATTCAGCTGACTTATGAAGGTCAGCCCTAAGAAAAGCCTACCCTCGAGTAGTGAGGGAAAGGGCCCAAGGCAAAGAAACGGGTGGAATTTAAAAAAAACCACACGGGCTACCAGATGGTCATAATGCCTTGTGTTAACTCGCCAAAGCGAAGTTGCCGAAAAAGAAGAAGATAGGACAGTCAGAGGATAGCAAATGTATGTAGTGTGTTAAAGTGTGTGGGGCCAGTGTTGTTGTATGGGTGAGGGGAGGATGGGGAAGGATGGGGGGATGGGGATGAGAGGGGTGAACAAGCAAGCAAGTCACCGCCTTACCCTCTTGATGGGATGGGGCTCGAAGTGACTGCAAGCAAGTCTCCTCTCAGCTCTGGTGAAGAACTACTCAGGATAACCCAAGTAAATTCTCGAGCAACAGTGTTCAGAGTTGCTCAGCTGAAGAGCAGGAACGACGACGTCTTCTCTCCACGGTGGCTGGGCTGCCAATACTTACTAATGTTTAATAATTTGATGCAACATATGCAATTTTTGGTGAGCCGAAGTTAACAGGCATTTGAAACATAAATGTTTATTGCCAAGAAAGGTTACAGTTTGTATGGTTTCATATAAATTGAAAGTAACAGAAGTCTCAAGGTTTTACTAAAACCTGCATTACTTTCCAGATGCCTGCCTATAACAATCCCATGTTTTACCACCCTGTATTACATTCCATTACATTTCACATTCAAGTACCACTATATGTTTGTATATTTGTGACACAACAAGAGCATTTTCTCTCTCTCTCTCCCCTCCCCTCTCTCTCCCCTCTCTCTCCTCTCTCCCCTCTTGTATAAAATATTGAGGTATTCTAGCGATGCCCAGATATTGCGTCGTTGATAGGCGTGCGGTTCATTTTAGCTGTTATTTGTGTGTAGTCACCCGTTTGTACTCGCCTGTATGTACTCACCCACATGTGGTTACAGGGATCGAGTCTGAGCTACTAGATTAGCTTCTAAACTTCCCGCTGGCCACATTCAGTATATACTAGCGTCGTGTGCCCTCTCATATCTACGATTAAAATTATGTATGAAGACTGTTTTCATTAAAATGTTTTCAAGTTCATTGCATTTCCTGACACCAAAAAGAAATACTCCCTGACATCCTTCTTACTTACCTGCGTTTTTAAAACTCTAATTGTGATCTTGATACCGCTTTCCCGCCTTTGAGCAAGTTTCTCAATGTCTATCCTATCATTTCAAAAGAGTATTTTGTAAAACTGCTATCATATTTCCCTTTGGGTTCTTTAGTCTTTTAATATCGTGGTCATCTCTTACAGCCACTCCTGATTTCTCATTATCCATTGTACTTAGACTCGTCGCATAAGGTTTTCCAAATGAGCATTAGCCGCAATGGTTCTCGACTTGTGTGCCTTTGGCGATATGTTTGGCACTATGCTCCTCCCTTGGACTTTCTCATTTGGTCAAGTCCGAAGCCTCTGTCCCTGAAGGCGATTGGTGAGGCTGAGTTCAAGCATCCAACTTTCTGACAAATTCTGTAATTTGTCCATATCCATTTCAAGATTTTTTCTGTCTCATCTGCTTTTTTTTTTATTCTTCCCATTACTTTCATATCATCAGCGAGCAGGAATACATCTGACTGCGTCTCTTCTATTAAGTAATTCTTATATACAAAATATATTACTGGTTTTAATATCGATTATGAACCCCTGGTCATTACCCCTTCCTCATTCGGGACATCTAAACTCGGACAGTCATTCTTTGTCTCCTGCTCAGGTACTCGATGATCCACATGACAACATTGCCAATTACTCCTGTCTCCTCAAGTTATTTTCCCCAGTCACTCGTGAGGTACACCATCAAATGCCTTCTTGCAGTCCATAAATATGCAGTCTACCCATCCTTTCCTTCATTTTTTAAGATTCTCGTAGACCTCCATCAGGTTTGTAAGACATATGCTATCTCATTCTCATGCTCATTATTTCTTTTATGAAATAACTTCCCTCTTAATGTTGTACAAGTCTTCTTAAGATTATCAATTTCATTGTTTTACATGTATGCTTGGCAGTAATACTGGTTTGTACTTTATAACTTCCTGGTTTGTCCTTTTTAATATTAAGACTGCAGTCGCTGACTTCAGTATTTCTGGCAACTGTTGTTTACATTAAACTTGTGGTTACAATGTGCTTCAATTCCTTTTGCAGAATACATGGTGGCACACTATCAGGTTCCATTACCTTTTATTTACATTTCCAGGTCTCTCAAAACATATTTAAACCTCATCCCCTGTTTGTGTAATACAGGTACCTTTTGATGAACCTTCTCTTCTACGCTCTCTGATGTTGCCACTCATTCCACTGAAATCATCTCTTTAAATAAAGGGTGTTCATGAACTTAGAGATTTCCCTTTTTAAGTCATATACCTGATCTCTAACTGTTTGTGATTATGAAGCAGTTACGGGTTAGACCTGGCTTATGCTATTTTGTCATTCTAAATTTGTCTCTCAGCCCAACTCTTCACTCTTGCATAATTCAGGATTTTCTACCCACTCCTCCGTTCTTGTCTGCCTTAACTTTCTGTGGATTTTCTTTGCTCTTATATTCCTCTTTTTTTTCCTCTTCCTATCCATTGTTTACGCACAAGCTCCCTATGATTTCCCAATTTCCGTTTCTTCATCTGGGTATGAAGTTCTCCGCCTTGCAACCCTTTCCAGCTAAGGAATCCATCATCTCACTTGTTGATTTTCCTTCCTGCACTGTATTCACAAATTCTCTTTGCCCTTCAAAGTTTTCTCTCTTTTTTTTTTAATTGGCTTCTTGCACTCTTTCCTTTCTGCTCTTTCCTTCATGTTAAATTCCTTCATGTTAAATTCCTTCATGTTAAATTCCTTCATGTTAAATTCCTTCATGTTAAATTCCTTCTTGTTAAATTCCTTCATGTTAAATTCCTTCATGTTAAATTCGAGACTAGGAACTACATGATCGATGCGCCAAACGGCTCTCATGTAGTATTCAACTTATATTAAGCATTCTACTCCACAAATCAATATCCAGGCCAGCTGGTTGTAATGAGGCTACCCTATTCTTCTCTATATCTGTATAGTATAAATCAACCAGTATCGTAAGCTAGAGAGAGAGAAAGAGAAGAGAAAGGAAAGGGCAACAGTCACTATAAAATTAGGAAAACAATCCAATTTCGAGATGCTCACAAACTTCACCCTTAGGTAAACGCTGCTCTATCCATAAGGGTGAGCCAGAGCAGCAGACCCTAAGTGTGGCTCAATTCGTTAGTGTAGAACAACATTAACGGCAGTCCAACGAGTTCAGTGGGAATCCGGTTTCACATTGTGTACAATGCCTCTAATTATAAAGTTATCAAATTTGAATAAACCAAAGCTATTATATATAATAAATGTTCATCATGTTTTATATTTGCCAATCTTACTAGCCAAGAGGCAAGGAACCACGATTCTGGGCTTTGACAAATTTGCAGCTATTGCGGGCCCTACTGTAGTTCAAAATGGCATTTGATTCCTGCACAATTTGTACAAATATCGATACTGTGTTTTTTTTACCATCTAGAGGTTTGCCGGTCTGCTCCATGTAAAAAAGTTGCATCAACTGCAGCTGATCCTGCTAACACCAGCAACACTTGGTTTGAGGGTAATACTTTATCAAAATGCTTTTAACATTGACGTTTGAAAATTTTCCAACAATTGGGCTCAAAATATCATTATGCCATTTAATAATTTATTAGAAATTGAACCTATGGAGCTAATAATTGGTCCCAACTGGATTTCCTTGTTTGTGCATTTTTGCAGAATCCTGTTTCATGAAAAACAGTTTTTAAAATAATATGAATATTTCTTTGGTTTATATAAATTGGATTCGTTTACAATTAATAAAATTGGGAAGAATTTAATGATACATTAGACAAGTGAAAATCTTAATTTTTCGGTAGAGTATCAGGTGTATTTCACAGAGTCCGGGGTTGTCACGCGACTGTGAGGTGTTGCCTTGTTGTTGTCACTTGACTGTAAAGGTGCAGTCTTGCCCCTTTATATCCTTCCTGTTGCTGTATTATTTTTTATGATTCTTTGATAATGTGAAAAGTCACGAAAGTGCTTGGAATATTGCGTACTGTGATACCAAAGTGTTTACTCTGATCTTATGCATATGCATAAAATATATATATAAAAATATATATATAATATATATATATATATTATAATATATTATATATATAATATATATATATATATATATATATATAATAACACTACTGCTAGCCGGGGGATCGAAACCCGTGTCATTTAGCCCTCCTCGCGGGAAGAGAGTCAAAATTAACGACGCGAAAACCACTGGACCATACAATCCTACAGGGCACACGATGGTGTGGTTGCCTCAGAGCTAATTTGATTCTACTGCACGTTTTGGGGTACAAGCTTTCACAAGCATAGACATATTATTGTAAGCACGAACAAGTGGTGTTTAATCAATAAGACACTGCAGCTAGCCGGGGGATCGAACCCGTGTTGTTTTAGCCCGCCTCGTGAGAAGTGAGTCAAAATTCACCAAAAACATCAACAGAGTTTAGGAAGACCCCCTGTGGGGTGAGCTTTGAAGACGGGAAAAGGGGAGGAATAGCGTTGAAGAGCCATGTCGACAGTCGTAAAGTAAGTACCAGGGGTTTAACCCAACAGAGAGCGCTAGTGGGACGGGGTGGAGAACCAGGGGTAGCAGCTTAGTTGCAACGGTCTTGTGGTGGTTGGAGGTTTTCAGTCTTGAGAAGATGGCGGGCAGATTAGGGCGTAGGACATGGCAGACAGGTATGAACATCAGAGAGGAACAACTGGTGGTTATTTGCCGTGGCAGGTTTGTAGAGTAGCCATTTTTAAATTTTTTGAAACAGCTCCTAGAGAGGTCTTAAGGTTTCGTCTTGTTTTCCCAAAAGGGGAAACGTAGAGCCTTGAGGAATTCGAGAACTTGGGTGAGAGTGAAGTGGGAAATGAAGCGGTTTGCAGGGAACTTAACTGTTTCAGCACCACGGCCTTTATAGAGTTCAATACAAGGCATGGTGTCAACTTTGATCGGGAAGTGTTGAAGGTAAGATTTTCCTATGAGGGTGTACTGGGGTCGTCAATATCTTCTTCTGAAGTGGATTCAGTTGGCATGGCCACAATAGTTTTAGGTGACTGAGAGTTGACTGGGGCAGTGGAGAGGTGTAATGGTGGTGTAACAGCAGGGTGAGAGGCGTGGGAGACTGTGGTTGAGGGAGAACAAGCAACGTTTTTCGGCGGTGAAAGTGGCTGTAGATGTTTCAGTAACAGTTGCTTGGGCAGGAGGCACGTCTGCAGGTGCAGTGAAGTTCACAACGTTGGGAAGAAATCTTATGGATGTCACTGAAGGTGTGGAGTCCGGGAAAACGAAGGCAGGTATGTGTTTAGACGGAATAGTTCGTTTATGGTGGTGCTGAAAGTGCCGTGGTTTGGCTGGTATGCAGGATGCGCATACCCCGGAGTACAAACCCGGAGAGGCTTCGGGAACAACGCCCTAAGGCCCCGTGAAATACACCACCTTGGAAGGAGCCCGTCCGGAAAGGGAGAGAGTTGTTGTGTAGAGAGGCGTGTTGTGTGGCTTGAAGAATTTTAGTGGTGTCAGGAATGGAAATTTTGTTATGGCGCATATGTCGGCGATTTGGGGCTGTTCGTCTTAGCTTCTTTGATTTTCTTAGACAGCACTTCCCTTTTTTAGCGAGCATTTGGCTGCAAGGGGATGATGAGTACCTTGTTGGGGTGGAATTCCACAGGTACCTTGTTACTGCAAGACACAGTCGCTCTACCTCAAGAAGTATCCGTTCGATCCCCGTCTGGGAGGGGGAATTTTTAACCTACACACAGTCGCCTTTACTCTTTCACGATGCTTTCGTATCGTTAAAGATTAAACCATCGAGTGGAGTTATAAATGACTCCAAGCTAGCCTTTACTGCCACGTAAGGACATCCCTTCAGTCAAATTCATAGCTATCCACTCACGAAGGACTCCTTATTGTCGTCTATACTGACGACAATGAAACAACCAAACCTCATGGACAACACCGCAATGAAGCAGTGACCGACAGTTCAACATATCTCCTCGTTTCTTTCTGGCGAAACTTTCTGTTTTTGTAAAACACAGCTGGACAAGATCGTCAAATCCTTAGCAACTGTCACCTGAAGACCTATTCGAGGAACAAAACACTTGGAGATATATATATATATATATATATATAGTAGTAGGTTGGTAGACAGCAACCACCCAGGGAAGTACTACCGTCCTGCCAGATGACTGTGAAACAAAAACCTGTAACTGTTTTGCATGATGGTAGGATTGCTGGTTTTCTTTTCTGTCTCATAAACACGCTAGATAACAGGGATATCTTGCTACTCCTACTTACACTTTGGTCACACTTCACAGACAAAGCACATGCATATATATATATATAACATACATCTAGGTTTTTCCCCCTTTTTCTAAATAGCTCTTGTTCTTTTTATTTCTTCTATTGTCCATGGGAAGTGGAAAAGAATCTTTCTCCCTAAAACCATGCGTGTCGATGAGGCGACTAAAATGCCGGGAGCAATGGGGTAGTAACCCCTTCTCCTGTATACATTTACTAAAAAAGAGAAGAAGAAAAACTTTATAAAACTGGGTTGTTTAAATGTGCGGGATGTTGGCGGATGACAAGAAACAGATGATTGCTGATGTTATGAATGAAAAGAAGTTGGATGTCCTGGCTCTAAGCGAAACAAAGCTGAAGGGGGTAGGAGAGTTTCAGTGGGGGAAATAAATGGGATTAAATCTGGGGTATCTGAGAGGTTAGAGCAAAGAAGGGGTAGCAGTAATGTTAAATGATCAGTTATGGAAGGAGAAAAGAGAATATAAAATGTGTAAATTCGAGAATTATGTGGATTAAAGTAAAGGTTGGATGTGAGAAGTGGTCATAATAAGCGTGTATGCACCTGGAGAAGAGAGGAATGCAGAGAGAGAGAGAGATTTTGGGAGATTTTTAAGGGGAATGTATAGGGGCCTTTGAACCAAGTGAGAGAGTAATTGTGGTAGGGACCTGAATGCTAAAGTAGGGGAAACTTTTTGAGAGGGTGTGGTAGGTAAATTGGGTTCCAGGTTTAAATGATAATGGGAGCCCTTTGATTGAACTTTGTATAGAAAGGGGTTTAGTTATAGGTAATACATATTTTAAGAAAAAGAGGATAAATAAGTATACACGATATGATGTAGGGCGAAATGACGTAGTTTGTTGGATTATTATTGGTAGATAAAAAAACTGTTGAGTAGACTTCAGGATGTACATGTTTATAGAGGGGCCACAGATATATCAGATCACTTTCTAGTTGTAGCTACACTGAGAGTAAAAGGTAGATGGGATACAAAGGGGAATAGAAGCACAGGGAAGAGAGAGGTGAAGGTTTATAAACTAAAAGAGGAGGGAAATTAGGGTAAGATAAAAAACAGCTATTGGAGGGTAGATGGGGTAATGAGAGCATAGGCAATGGGGTCGAAGAGGAATGGGGTAGGTTTAAAAATGTAGTGTTTTTGGGGTTCAGCAAAGTTTGTGGTTACAGGAAAGTGGGTGCCGGAGGGAAGAGGAGCGATTGGTGGAATGATGATGTAAAGAGAGTATAAGGGAGAAAAAGTTAGCATATGAGAAGTTTTTACAAGTAGAAGTGATGCAAGGAGGAAGATTATATGGAGAAAAAGAGAGAGGTTTAAAAGAGTGGTGAAGCAATGTAAAAAGAAAACAAATGAGAGAGTGGGTGAGCTGTTATCAACAAATTTTGTTGAAAATAAGAAAAAGTTTTGGAGTGAGATTAACAAGTTAAGGAGCCTAGAGAACAAATGGATTTGTCAGTTAAAATAGGAGAGGAGAGTTATTAAATGGAGAGTTAGAGGTATTGGGAAGATGGAGGGAATATTTTGAGGAATTATTAAATGTTGATGAGATAGGGAAGCTGTGATTTCGTGTATAGGGCAAGGAGGAATAACATCTTGTAGGAGTGAGGAAGAGCCAGTTGTGAGTGTGGGGGAAGTTCGTGAGGCAGTATGGTAAAATGAAAGGGGGTAAGGCAGCCGGGATTGATGGATAAAGATAGAAATGTTAAAAGCAGGTGGGATATAGTTTTGGAGTGGTTGGTGCAATTATTAATAAATGTATGGAAGAGGGTAAGGTACCTGGATTGGCAGAGAGCATGCATAGTTCCTTGTATAAAGGCAAAGGGGATAAAAGAGAGTGCAAAAATTTTAGGGGATAAGTCTGTTGAGTGTACCTGGTAAAGTGTATGGTAGAGTTATAATTGAAAGAATTAAGAGTAAGACGGAGAATAGGATAGCAATGAACAAGGAGGCTTTAGGAAAGGTAGGGGTGTGTGGACCAGGTGTTTACAGTGAAACATATAAGTGAACAGTATTTAGATAAGGCTAAAGAGGTCTTTGTGGCATTTATGGATTTGGAAAAGACGTATGACAGGGTGGATAGGGGGCAATGTGGCAGATGTTGCAAGTGTATGGTGTAGGAGGTAGGTTACTGAAAGCAGTGAAGAGTTTTTACGAGGATAGTGAGGCTCAAGTTAGAGTATGTAGAAAAGAGGAATTTTTCCAGTAAAAGTAGGCCTTAGACAAGGATGTGTGATGTCACCGTGGTTGTTTAATATATTTATAGATGGGTTGTAAGAGAAGTAAATGCGAGGGTCTTGGCAAGAGGCGTGGAGTTAAAAGATAAAGAATCACACACAGGGTGGGAGTTGTCACAGCTGCTCTTTGCTGATGACACTGTGCTCTTGGGAGATTCTGAAGAGAGCTGCAGAGATTGGTGGAGATGAATTTGTAGGGTGTGCAAAAGAAGAAAATTAAAGGTGAAATACAGGAAAGAGTAAGGTTATGAGGATAACAAAAAGATTAGGTGATGAAAGATTGAATATCAGATTGGAGGGAGAGAGTATGGAGGAGGTGAAACGTATTCAGATATTTGGGAGTGGACGTGTCAGCGGATGGGTCTATGAAAGATGAGGTGAATCATAGAATTGATGAGGGAAAAAGAGTGAGTGGTGCACTTAGGAGTCTGTGGAGACAGAGAACTTTGTCCTTGGAGGCAAAGAGGGGAATGTAGAGAGTATAGTTTTACCAACGCTCTTATATGGGTGTGAAGCATGGGTGATGAATGTGCAGCGAGGAGAAGGCTGGAGGCAGTGGAGATGTCATGTCTGAGGGCAATGTGTGGTGGTGAATATATGCAGAGAATTCGTAGTTTGGAAGTTAGAGGAGGTGCGGGATTACCAAAACTGTTGTCCAGAGGGCTGAGGAAGGATTGTTGAGGTGGTTCGGACATGTAGAGAGAATTGGAGCGAAACAGAATAACTCAAGAGTGTATCAGTCTGTAGTGGAAGGAAGGCGGGGTAGGGTCGGCCTAGGAAGGGTTGGAGGGAGGGGGTAAAGGAGGTTTTGTGTGCGAGGGGCTTGGACTTCCAGCAGGCATGCGTGAGCGTGTTTGATAGGAGTGAATGGAGACAAATGGTTTTTAATACTTGGCGTGCTGTTGGAGTGTGAGCAAAGTAACATTTATGAAGGGATTCAGGGAAACCGGCAGGCCGGACTTGAGTCCTGGAGATGGGAAGTACAGTGCCTGCACTCTGAAGGAGGGTGTTAATGTTGCAGTTTAAAAACTGTAGTGTAAAGCACCCTTCTGGCAAGACAGTGATGGAGTGAATGATGGTGAAAGTTTTTCTTTTTCGGGCCACCCTGCCTTGGTGGGAATCGGCCAGTGTGATAATAATAAAAAAAAAAATATATATATATATATATATTATATATAATATTATATATATATATATATATATATATATATATATATAATATATATATATATATATATATGTAAGCAAACACTATAACATATTTATTAGAAAACGTTTCGGTCCTGGGACCTTGATCACTTCTAACATACAGAGGTAGAAAGACATTATATATATATAGGCGGAGAGTGAGATGTGACGCACGTGACCTGAGGAATTTCATAAGAACATAAGAATGGAGGAACACTGTAGAAGGCCTACTGGCCCATGCGAGGCAGGTCCTTATCAAAACAACCTCTACCTATGATGAAGACGGGTAGATGATGAAATCATGTGACTCCTGTGTTGTTGGGTTGGTGCTGCTTAAGTATCATGTATGCCAATGTTTTTGAAATTTTGTAGTTTCCAGTGTTGCGTTCTATAGTGTCGGTGGAAATAAATGGTATAAAATACCGACACAATGGAAATATAGTGAGGTCTTTGATAGACCTCACTACGAAACGCAGCCCCACACCTCTAACTTCTACAGCAGGTGTCTACACTATCCCCTGTGGGTTCTGTCCTAAGAAATATGTAGGCGAGACAGGCAGAGATCTGGCAGTCCGCCTGAGTGAGCATCGAAATGCCTCTAACAGAGACGATGTAAGGTACGCCTGTGTCCTCCACAGAGACTCCACGGGGCATTTGATGAACTGGAATGAGGCACAACTCGTTCTCACCGAACCAGACCTCAGACGCCGACGGTGCCTAGAAGCCTCACTAATCGCCGTCACCGACACTATAGAACGTAACACAGGAAACTACAAAATTTCAAAAACATTGGCATACATGATACTTAAGCAGCACCAACCCAACAACACAGGAGTCTCATGATTTCATCATCTACCCGTCTTCATCATAGGTAGAGGTTGTTTTGATAAGGACCTGCCTCGCTTGGGCCAGTAGGCCTTCTACAGTGTTCCTCCATTCTTATGACATTCCTCAGGTCACGTGCGTCACATCTCACTCTCCGCCTATATATATAATGTCTTTCTACCTCTGCTAGCTTCACATTAGCGCTGTAGCTCTCGCCCTGTGCAGACACAGCTGCTCTCTACACCTCAGTGCCTTGCGATCCCCGTGTTTTGGGAGAGGCTGTTTACAATTGTGTGGTACCTGGACCTTCATCTTCGCCTTCAACAGCAGGATTCTGTGCGTCGTTGGCTGCCTTCCTTAGGGCAGGCTGTCTCCCTCAGCACTCCTGCTGCTGAACTCAAGATTGCTGTACCAACGTCTTCATCTCACCAACAAGGATTTGTGCATCGCTGGCAACCTTCCAAGAGGTTGGGAGTCTCCCTCTGCACTCCTATTGGCTGACAATTGTGTGGTACCTGGACCTTCATCTTCGCCTTCAACATCAGGATTCTGTGCGTCGTTGGCTGCCTTCCTTAGGGCAGGCTGTCTCCCTCAGCACTCCTGATGCTGAACTCAAGATTGCTGTACCAACGTCTTCAATCTCACCAACAAGGATTTGTGCGTCGCTGGCAACCTTCCAAGAGGTTGGGAGTCTCCCTCTGCACTCCTATTGGCTGATTGAAGCAACCACACCTGAGCTGAGCGTGTTCACGTGATCGACACTCATATTGGGCCGCCTCACCTCGCCGCTCAGGGCATTTACAGTGCTCCATCAGCGACAGTTCTCCTCTACATTTCAGTGCTTTGTTGACGCCTCCATTGACAGTCTCTGCAGAAAACTAAGGTAATTGCCTGGCAAGTACGTGTGTCACCTACACATGTACTTGCCCTGCTGAGTTTCACCGTAGACAGGCCATTTATTATGTTTTTTGACGCTGCCACTAGCCTTATTCTGATAGCTTTTTTCTGTTGTCGCCCGTTACCGACTATGTCTGCCTCCCACCAAAATGCGAACTGTTCCCTCTTAAGCATTCCAAACCTGATAAAGCCACCATTGACTGCCCCAGCATTCTTCACAACATCTCCCAATGCCCTTTACTCAGTGTACTACCTACTAACTCTGGCTTCAAGGTTCGTCTTGATCCTTCTTCCTACAAAACTTTCTGCTCTAAACCTATCAGATCTAAACTCTCAGATGCAGGTTTTACCATCAACTGGACCCCTGAGCACCGTGCCAGGAGCACAGTTGTTGCAAAACATTTTGAACTCGCTATACTGACTGCATACCAACAAGACAGGACTGACTTAATACAGGACATTGCCAACAACAATGACGTAACTGTTGAGGACATATACAGACCACCAAACTCTAACACACTCAAAATTCGCTGCTCCACTCCGAGGAAGCTTCCAAACTCTTGCAACATGGCATCCGTGCCATGATGTACCTAATCCCTATAACTGCCCTCTTCACTCCAAACTGCATTCCTATTATACAATGCCTAAAATGCTATGAATACGGTCACGACAAAAATAACTGCTCTAGAAACAAATATGCTCTAAATGCTCTTCCCCTGACACTACTGGATTAACTGCTCCAACCCTTTAAAATGCCCCAACTGCCACAACCTCACCCTGGGCCCCCTCATTCCAATGCCAAAAACGAAAAGGGCTAATCTCAGCATTCGTGCCGACAATGCTGCAAACACTCCTAAACCATTCTCTACCCAACCACAACCTACCCTTACCTCTGTCAATTTCCTTCTTACCCCCAAACCACCCCCCACCCCCCCCCCACCCCTCAGGTCCCCCCCTCCTGTCCACCTCTCCACCTACGCTAGCACCATCAGAGAACTGCCACCTCATTACCCTCATACAAGACACCAATTCACCAAACAACATGAGCTCCACAATTGTACATCCTCTCTGTCCTGATTCCCTAAATATTATGAAGCTAACCTCCCAAACCTTTAAATGCCTCCTCACAAGCTAATGGCCTAACAGCAATCAATTTTCCCCCCGACTTCTCCTTACCTACCCCCCCCCCCCCCCCCCCTCGCCGACAACGTCACTGACGTGTGCTCCAGCATTCTCCCGAGCTGCCGCTAGCTAGCAACGGACCTCACCTTCCCTCCCTCATCCAGGATGCAACACCAGCCGTCCCTCCATGCCACGTGTTCCCTGCCCCTCCACCTCAGCAACCCCCACCCTGCCCCCCCCCCCCATCCCCCTGAAACCCCCACTCCTGTATGAGCCAATCACACACCTTCTCCATCGTGTACATCAGCTGGATAGAATCTTCACACCTACCACAACCTTCCCTGACTCCATACTCTTCTCCCGCATTCCCCGTGGACACCAGGAATTGAATTTGGGTCAAACCATCTATCCCTCCTCACAACTCCCGCTATCCCACCAGAAACAAGAACAGTGGCAATAAAACAACAACTCACACAGACACCAAGACAGAACGTGGAAAACACAGAAAAAACACAAACCACACAACCCTCAACGCCTCCTTCAGCAGAGTCCACCTGTAGACACGCAAAACAAAACAACCACCACACAGAAAACTACTGCAGATGGTCTAACCAGGTGGACCTAAGCATAACTAGCTAGACCGCACCACAGAACTGCCCACACAAACCATATACAACAAGGCACTTAAGGTCACACAATGCAACAGACGTAGCTACAACATGCGCAAGCACATCCTGCCGAATTCATTGAGACTGAGCGCCCCTGACGTGCTGCTCCTCAACAGGCACCTGTGCAAGACAGTAACGAACACCAGCGAATCCGACACTGGTTACACAACCCCGCCAACTAGAGCGAACCCTACAATGCACTGCCATCATGGTAACACACTATCCGACATGACTTCCCTAACCCCCATTCACCTGTCCTCACAGCATGGCTGTCATAGTCTTCACTCTTCACGGGCCTATTATCATCGTATACCAACATTAGTTGGCCCAGACCCAACGCCAACTTTCACCATTCCTGATCTCCTCCCTCTCTTAAATCACTCAAATATTCTGTCTATCTTCTGCTGATCGCAATGCCATACACAAAGTCTTTCACGACACATACAACAACATCTATGGAAAACCAGCTGCAACGACTAATCACACTAAAACACCTGATACATCTTTGGCCCACACTTCAACAACTTACTTGTTCGGCCCACGTGCCAGGCAAGCCTGACATTATCATCACAAACAGAGCCAGCCTCTACCTTCACCACCTACATCACACCAGGCCCCCGTTCAGGCTCTGACCAGATCCCCATCAGCCCGCCATATATCCTCTATCCCTATCCTCATCCTTCCAGACCAAGTTCCCCTCATTCTCCAGAGCCAACTGGGACCTGGCTTCAAAACAACACCTAAACAACACCAATCTCATGTATACTTGACTACGACCCACCTCAGCATCGACACTCAGATTGCTCTCATCCAGGACTCATTACACAAGCCTGCTGAGCACTCCTATACCAAAGGAAATGTCAGCACTGTCAGATACTCCTTCCGCCCGTCTTGAGAGAACAAAACGCCTTCTCTACTAGAGAACCGTTTTGGTTGGCCTCCAACCACCACAGATTGCCCTTTGTCAGCAAGACCTTCACTTTCCTGCGGTCAACATCATCCGCGATACCTGGGTGAGGACCACGCCAAACACTGCTGCCCCTCGCCCGCTGCTAAAAAGCACCGCATACAGACCCCAGGAGTTCTGGACCTTCATCCCAGGAGAGTCACCGAGTCCCAAAGACAACACATTTCCGCACATCACACACTACAGAACATCAAACATCACAGACCCTACTCAACAGCAACGAGCCTTCAAGGACATATGGAAAACATCTTCCCAACCCCACACCCCCAACCCGCCTGACCCTGCTGCATAACAACACACTTCAGGCCTTAGAACAACTGATTATCCACACACAGACACAGTGACACAACCTGACACCTACGATACAACCTCCTCTCATTCACCTCCACCCACATTCTAAACACAGCCCCTCTCTCCCACCCTTCAGTCAAAGCCTAATCCTGAAGCTTCGGTCCCAAAGCCCC
Source organism: Cherax quadricarinatus (assembly GCF_026875155.1). NCBI lineage: Eukaryota > Metazoa > Arthropoda > Malacostraca > Decapoda > Parastacidae > Cherax > Cherax quadricarinatus. The sequence continues at coordinate 77,722,211 of NC_069408.1, forward strand.
AGGACGTCAGACTACCCACCACATACTTCGAACACCTCCCGTACTCTGTCTCTCAGCACGGTTCACAGACCTCTACAATGCCTGCCTCTCGCCTCCGATACTTCCCCTCCTTAGTTAAATCTGCCATAGCCCACCACATCATCCTCAAAACCTGGCAAAGACCCGAACGGACCCAAGATACTACAGACCCATTCAGTCGACTGTGAGACCCTTGGGAAGACATTGGAAAGACTTATAAATCACAGACTACGGACTGCACGCACCTTACTCAGACAAAAACCACCTACTAACTGACCGACAATTTGGCTTCCGCCAACACCGATCGACGCAGGCGCTCTCAACATTATCCTGAATTATATTAGAATAAATGAGGCCCAAGGGCTGTGGCAACGGCCCTATTTGCCAAAAGGCGTGGAAGAAAGCCTTCGACACGGCTGGCACGCGGGGCTGAAGTACAAGTTTGTGTAATCATTTTGGACCTTCCCTCCCGCTGAATGTCAAAAAGTTACTCAGCAACTTCCTTGATGGCAGCTTGATGAGAATAAAATTCAGGAACTGTCTCTTCTCTGATCACTTCACCCTGCAACGCTGAGTTTCCCCAAGGCTCTGTCCTTCTCCCCCACCTTGTACATCCTTTACATAAATGACATCTCCGACTCCTGCACACACAACACACTCACACTGCATCGCTGACGACATCACACAACTCCCACACACGAACGCAACAGATACCTCTCACTCAGAAACTCAACGTGAGGTGGACAGGATAAGTGATGGTAGATCCTATGGCGAATCAAAACAAATGCCGCCAATCCAAAAAAATTCCAAAACACCTACTCTTCCCCCAAGGAACGGCCACCCCTACCGTCTACCTCAGAACCACTACCAACACGAACACCCATCCCCAAGAACTCCACAGCACCACAGTCTTAGTGTAAACCTAGATGCCAGACTCAGACTACACACCGACCTCCATAAAGGTTAGAAAGAAACCCTGCCAGTTCTGCCCTAGGGCGACTGTACAAGCTCAGAGGCGCAAACCCACCCACCAAACTCCATATATAAAGGCTCTCATCCGGTGTCCCCTTCTCTGCTATACACCTCCTCGGCTTGTCACTCGCTGCCAAAACGAACATCCTAAAGCTACAACGAATCCAGAATCGGTGCTCTGCGGTGGGTGCTAGGAGTGAGTGGGACGACTTTGCACCAGCGAGTCTCTCCGACATCAGGACTGGCACTCCGGCATTGAACGTATCTGGAAAAACTCAGTACTAGACAAATTGACCGACGCGAAACTCACCAAACACCTGGACAACCGTCCTGACGAAATAATCAGGCGACCTGAAAACACTCTAAACCTTTTCCAATCTCTCTACACCCTGACCCACCCCTCTTTATACCATAAAATCTTCCTCTAATCTCTTCCTGCCCTCTGCAGGTGTGGACACTTTAACGAACGTCTATTTCTTTTCCCCGCCAACATCAGGCCTTCCTCCTTCCCTCCCGCCACTTGCATGACCTAGAGGCAGACAATAGAATACCTGCGATGGGCGGCGCCGCCCCCAATTGCGCCTTTGCCTCCATTGCTGGATCCTTGCCGGACCAAGTCCAGTCCCTCGCTGCACCATTGCCCGATGCTCATCAAATCCAGAACCAGACCCTCAACCCAGCCCCATAATGCTACGCAGCTGGGTTAAGCCCTGGCTCTTTTTCCTACAACTTAAAAAAACATCCGTCTCACAACCACTATTCTTCCCCTGTCCACCTCTCCCCCCTTTCACCCGTACGGGTCTAACCTGGAGTATCATTGGTTTGTTGTTGTTGTTGCTATGCGTTCTGCACTGGTCGGACGTAACCTGGCTCCCGGTGGCTGTAATGCTTTGCTTGGCTCTGAGTGGCTGCATGCTTTGCGATGCTCCATGATATGGCTGCCTTTTCGATCCACTTGCGTGAAGAAGCTTTTGGGTTGTTTGTTAAGGAAAAATACATTGATTTCTGTTTTAAGAAAGAAACATTGCTGATTGTTGATGTCTGGAAACTCATTCATCTGGGGCTCCAGGACATGGTGCGGGTCGCGGGCTGCCCC
>NC_069408.1:77724796-77768770 GCF_026875155.1 Cherax quadricarinatus
AAATTTTTTTTCCACGTCATCAAATCATACAAATTCCTGTACGCCCCTCTCCAGCTTACTCTGGCAGATTGGGATATATATATAAACATCTTGACAACAGATCTCAAACACATTACGACAATAAACCTGTATCAGACAGATTCACAAATCACACGTATTCATCAATTCATTAACCAAGCTGCTTTAATAGCCGTACCTATGACAATATAAAGCAAGGTATTCTTTCCGCCCATCAGAAAGAACTAGAAGACTGCTCACCTGTTAGACACCGTTTTCTTGCTAACCAAAATAGATTAAACACTATTCGTTGGGATCTTACCATACTCCGAGTACACATCATTCATAGTCTAGATGACGACCATGCTAGACACTGGCAATCCCTCTTAAGCACTACAGATGTTAAACGCACTGAAGATCCAAAAACTTTCTGGACCTTCATCAGAAGAATTATGGGCACCCCTAAGAGTTTTGAACACCACATCCACAACAATAGACATCAGACCCTGCTGAGGCTGTCCACATACTCAAAGATATATGGGAAAACATCTTCCAACCACATCCTCCTGACCCAGCTGCCACTGAACGCATTAGATATTGAAAGACGGGTATCTACACACGAAGACTTTAACCACTCTTGACCCTATCATATCTCTTAATTAACACTCCTCTACTCATCATCTCAACTCTCCGTTTTCTGTAGCTGATGTTCATTCCCTATTAATTCACCTTCCTAAGAAAGCATTAATTCACCTTCCTAAGGAAGCTCCTGAAGCTTCTGGTCTTTCACACACTGTTCTTAGACATTCCACTTTCAGTGGCTTCTGCTATTACTGACCTCTTTAATGCTTCCCTAGCATCAGGATATTTCCCTCCCTCCTTTCAATCTGCTACATGTCTCATTCCGAAACCTGGTAAAGACTTGACTGACCCCAAGAACTATAAACCTATTAGCCTCCTTGAAATCATGGGCAAGACCTTTGAAAGACTTATAAATATGTGACTAAGGAATCACCTCGAGACAAAACTTACTGAACGACAATTTGGTTTCAGACAACATCGACCTACACAAGACGTTCTGAACATTATCCTGAATTATATACGCATAAACAAGGCCCAAAACTGTACCACTGCTCTTGTTGCTAAACACGTAGAAAAAGCTTTTGACACTGTTTGGCATGATGGATTAAAATATAAACTCTGCACCTCATTTGATTTCACAATAAATATAAAATTATGTAACTTTTTAGATGGCCGCACGATGCGTATACGATTTAGTAATCAATGTTCTGACTATTTCGCCTTACATGCAGGTGTTCCTCAGGGATCTGTCCGATCTCCTACACTATATATTCTTTACACAAATGATTTATCAGAACCACTACCCAAATACACTTATTCTATCCTATGAAGATGACATTACACAACTCACAACACATGAAAACATTAGATTCTAGCACGCAGAAAACGTGAGGTCGACAGGATTACTGCAAGAGAATTACAATGGAGAATTAAAACCAACCGAACAAATCAAAGATAGAACATAAAAATGGAAAAAAAATACCGACAGGTGTTAGGTAAGACACATACGCAACAGTTAGATCTTTATTATGAAACGTTTCGCCTACACAGTAGAAATTCAGTCAAGTAAGAAAATTGATGGAACAGAAGATACTTGAAGACGATGTAACAACCATCACCCTTAAATTTTGAGGTGGTCACCCTCAGTCTAGAAGAGCATTGTTCCATAGTATGAAAACAATATGGAGATGAATGACAGATGGAGCTTTTTATAGCCCAAGAGCAGACTAGCCACTTGTTTCATACTATGAACAATGCTCTCTCACAACGAGGGACTGACCACCCAAAACTTAAGGTGATGGACTGATTACACGTCTTCAAGTAATCTCTCTTCCATCAACTTTTCTGTACTTGACTGAAGAAGCCACTGTGTAGACAAAGTTTCATAATAAAATACCTAACTGTGCATATGTGTCTTACTAACAAATCAAAGATAAGTACTTTCACAGAAGGCGAGAAGTCCAATTCCTGTCGAACTCAAAACAAGCACCTCCCGCACACCTACCCACGCACCTCTTCCACATACCTTGGTGTTACCTAGACAATAGCTTAACTTCAAACCAAACATCATGCAAAAATTGCAGGCTAAGACTGCACTCTTAGCTTATAAGCTAAAAGGAATGCATCTAAGAAAAATTACACCTCTATAAAACCATCATTCGACCTTTTACTTATGTTCCACTTGCTTTGACTTAACTGCAAAAAAACCTTTAAAATTCCAACGTATCCAGAATCGACATTACGGGGGTTTTGGGAAGTAGGTGGACGATTTCGCCACAGCGAATCTCTTCACTCACGGCCAACACACCACTCTGAACGAGTACTGGAAGACACTAATGAAAAACAACTTGACAGACTTGGATATCATGACAAATTGGACTTCTATTAGGAGACACTGTCAGCGCCTTATAACAATGTAAAATCTCTCTCTTTATGACCCATTTCCTCCCGATACACTAAGTTATGTCATATCTTGCAATATTTATTTTTAGCGCTATTGTCGTTGAGCGGGTCCCTTGTTAATCTGAATAATTTGCGATGACGATTGCGCCATCTTTCCTAGTCCAAATTTAATTGTTGCGTGCCCAGTCTGCGTGTTTACCCTCAATCCAGTTACATTATGCTTCCTTTGATTACAGTTGGGTTATTTCCCGAACTTTCTCGTCTAAATTTTCTCTCCCCTCATTCTTCTGTCCCACTTGCCCCTCCCCCTAGTGGGTCCTTACCTGCGAGTCCTCATTCATTCATTCAGGATGGAAAGGGGCTCGAGGCAAGGGTACCCCGTGTCTCAGCTTCTTTGCGTTGATCCAGGATCCGTTCTATAGGGCTGTGCGATGGAGTGTAAGGGAGGAAGTGAAGAGAGATGAAGGGGCTGTGGAACCAGGGATAGTGGATTAATGTGGATGTACCACGGTTCAATTCAAAAGGGTTTAAAAGGATTTACGAAAGGTGGGTGAATTAGTGGAGCGTTTCGGAAGGGCAACAGGAATGACGATTAATAGGGAAAGTCTATGCTTATGAGGGTGGACAGCGTGGGTGGGGCTCTAGAACAGGAAGACGGCTGGCCCCTGGTGCGTCAAATTAAGGTGTGTGGATTTGTTCATATGGGAAACCTTCAGGAGGAGAGGGAGGTGAATTCGAAAAGCTGTGGATAGAGTTCTGGGTAGATTGGCGGGATTGCTTACAGGTCTGACGTTACACCAGCGTGCTATTGTGGTGAGTGTGCTTTTGTATGGTAAGCTGTGGCATGTGGTAGGTATGTATCCCTTGAATACGTGCGATGAGAAGTGTCTGTTGAAGCGTGTACATCGATATATTTGGGGTTCGGGATGTGACTGGTTATCGAGATGTGCGTCTGCCGGAATGCCGGGGAGGGCTGGGGTTATTGGCGCTGCATCAGAGGATGTTGGGCATGTATGTTAAAACAGTTATTTGAGGGAGGGTAGGGCTGAAGGCACAGGTTTGGCATGGGTTCGAAGGGATTTGGAGCGTTGGGCGAGGGGTAGAGATGTCCAGATGTTTGAGGGAATGTTGAGGTTATTAATTTATGCACGGGACCCACGCAGGGTCAAGATAGGAAGACTGGCTCAGGTGGGTGGTAGGGAGGTCGTTGCTAAGGTGGAAGGTATATATCCGATGTATGCGTGGAGTGATATATGGGGCCGCTTAAAAGAGTTACGACTGAAGGCAATGGTAAGGCAGGTAATGTTTAAATTCCTCCACAATATATTTTCCTCTGGAGAAGTGTTGGCAAATAGGCGTGTGCAGGAGGGAGGGGAGTGTATGTGTGGGGACATTGACACTTTCGTTCGGTATTTTTTGGTACGAGGTTGGAACCAGTGAGGGAGTGGTTTAGTAGGGTTTTACGTATGGTGGGTGGAGGTGAGATTAGCGTTTTAAGGGCGTTAAGCTTAGATGTGGGGGGGGGGGGGTGCCGGTGCAGAACGCAATGGGATATCTAGTCACGGACTGTGTATACGTCATGGGTTTTCAGACATGTGTCAGTAAGGGAGAGAATCAGGACACTGGCAACGATATTTTATGGGACGCAACGGAGGAATAAGGACATCACTGGGAACAGATGGCATTTAACCTTTTCGGAGGGATATCCTAGCTTCCCCGTCAGGACTTATTGGCGTTTGCATCTAAGGGGTAAAATGAGCTGGGTTCTTGAGGGATGCGTGGGCGTGAGTGATGCTTTTGATAAGTAAAGGTGTTGGTGTAAGGTGTGAGGGAGGTGTATGTCTTGGTGACTGGGAACATTTCATGTGTTGAGTTTGGATCAACACAAACCCGGTTGTGGGTGAGCGTATAATAGTGCTCTTTTAAGCAGGTGTGTTTTCATGAATTGTTATATAACAGTCGCTTATGTGATTGATTGTATCACGTACCTTGAGGTATGCTGTCTGTCTCTAAGGAGGAAATTAAATTGAATTGTGTGTGCACATTAGGGTAAGTTCTTACCACATGATTATGGAAAACCATGTGAATGCACGATCCAAGTATGTGTGGGGAACCGTATGTATGGCATTCTGGAAGGGGGGGGGGTCCAAAGGTTGGTTCCCCTAGAAGGGATAATCAGGTGTTGGTCCTGGTGATCATGACGTATGCTAGCTGTAGATACACGAAGCGCGTTTGGTGCGCATGGCGTGCAGCATGGGTACGGATTCCACGCACAAGGGCGTGGCGTGGGTAATGTGTAGGTAGGGACAGTCATGTGCGTGTCCAAGCACGAGGTATAGTAGTTTTGTACCGTAAGACGTAAAGGTTAGTTTTCCGGTGCTATGCGACACTATGCTGATAGCTTTGATATGAATATCGTCATTATTATGTAACGTGTAAGGTACGCTGTTAGCGCCACTGTTATGGTCAGGAAAACGCGTGTACGGCATTTAGGAAGGTCAGGATGATAAGACGTTTAGTGGTGAATTGTATAAAAACGGACCAATGTGACGGCATTTAGGAAGGTCAGGATGATAGACGTTTAGTGGTGAATTGTATAAAAACGGACCAATGTGTTGTAGGAGGGTTGGGTTAGCAGGGTCATTGAACCTCGTGTCTCATAATGCAAGAAATATGAAGCAAAGGATGAATGTAGTCCAGTTATAACCATACATGTTTGATGGTATTGAAATTATTTATGTATTAATGTTTTAAATTTAAAATTTGTCAACGCTATAAGTATTGTACTATGTTCTTATATGATGTATCATTAAGTATGATTTAGGGACATACTAGGTGGCTCAAGGTGTAAATAGTGGCTTTGTAAATGCCGCGTACTTTATATGGTGTATTATGTTCGTGTTCTGTTTTGTATACCTGTTTAACACAGGATGGGTTTTTTTTTATATATATTTATTATGTTGTAATATGGAGTTTTAAATAAAATATAAAAAAAAATTCAGTGGTGGAGTGTACTTACAAATGGGGTTGGCAGTTTACAGGGGCTCGCCCTGACGAAAATGTCTTCTAGCAATCCAAATACATTTGCCCAACCTATGTTTTTATAGCTACCCTAGCCACGGGGCTTTTGTAACCATCCTTTTTTCATGTACCAGTTTGCCTTTTCCACCACACTTATAACTATTACTACTACTTGTTACTACACCTCACTAAGCCTATGTATACCCTGTGTTTCCATGTATTGTTTGTAACGGCTTGACAATGCTCCTGGAAAGCGAAACGTTAAGTAAGATTCGTTTCGATTTTTAACCCCGGAGGGTTAGCCACCCGGAAAACCCAAAAGAAAGTCAGTGCGTCATCGAGGACTAACTTATCCCCAGGATGCGACCCACACCAGTCGACTAACACCCAGGTACCTATTTGCTGCTAGGTGAACAGGAACAACAGTGTAAGGAAACGTGTCGAAATGTTTCCACCCCCCGGGAATCGAACCCGGGCCCTCCGTGTGTGAAGCGGGAGCTTTAGCCACCAGGCCACGCGGCCCTAATAAAATGTCACAGTTGCATTTGAGTCCTTTTACTTAACACATACGAGTTACTATGCCACGTTTGAGAAAGACATTAGCTCTAGTAGTGTCGTTAGAGAATTTTGATGTGTATTTGGGCACCTCTCAATTTAAAATTACTATTCTCAGACCACAATCCTCTTATCTATATAAATACTACTATGAAGTCTAAAAATGCTAGGATCATGAAGTAGGCTCTCAGAAGCCAGCCATAATTAGTATAAATCATATCAGTGGTCGTTGTAATGTAATTGCTGATGCTCTCTTGTGTCCTTAGATTGCAGTTAAAACACTAGAATTAACGTAATTTTGTGCCCAGAGACTTGCTCGTTATTTGCTACTGTGATTAAATTCAGTAGACTAACTTGACTAACCAGCCCATTTATAGATGTACAGGGTGGGTCAAAAGCACTTACAATTGTTTCACTACTTGTTCACGTTCTCTACTTAATTTATCCAAACCATAATTCCAAAACATTATTCCAAACCAGTACTCCATATCCCTTATTTACGTTTTAGAAATGTTAAGCAATTTCCAATTTCAGTTTCGATTTTTTCATTTTTTTTTTAATTTTTAAGACACTGTGCCCAATGGCAAACAATTTAAATCAAGAACAAAAAGTGGATACTAAAGCAGTATTGAAGTGTGAAAATGCGGAGCAGGTGCGCACATCATGGCAAGGAGCCTTTAACCCTCCCACCTTCACCCCAGGCAATTTATCACAAGGAATATATCTGAAAGCACACGTTCGGTGGTTAATTTACCGAAATCTGGTCGCCTTAAGACTTCTATGACTGAAGAAAATGAGACTAGAATGGCTTTTGACATTTGTAAAGTCCAAAAAAGTCCACAAGACACGCTTCAATGGAACTATCCATACCAAGAACATCCTTGCGACACCTAATGCGTAAGGTGAAATAAAAACCATACCTCCCACGACTGGTGCATGGCCTTTTGGAGGAAGACCCAGATCGCCGATTGCAATTCTGCGAAATGATACGTGACCAAATCGCTAAGGAGCAGCCGGACCTTCTGGGTAAGATCATGTCAGATGAGGCTTCAAATTGTCAGGTCACGTGATCAAGCACGTTTGGGCACTCACAGGTCAGGCTGGACGGCAAGTTTCTTCCTAGAGAACAAACCTGATTAATCACACTTTACTACTGATTATCCAAGATTTATTTCTACATAACTTACTGAATAAAATTATTGTAAAAGTTTAAATAATTAATGTAACAGTAAATAATTATGTGAACGTTTATATAATTATTGCAAAAGCTTAAATAAGCACTTACACTCTTAAGATGTGCGGAGTTAGATACGCCTCCCGTTCAGTGCAAAGTTGCAGTGTTGGCTCGCTTGGCTGGGAGCATTCGCGTTCCTCTTGCTTCTGCACATATTTTACATAAATTATTTTTTTTACACATTGCTAAGTTTCTGGTTTTAAGAAATGTGTAAAAGTTTTAATTATTTTATGCTTTACAATATTACTGGGAAGCAATCCAGGATCAATGTATGTGAGCTTTTCTGCTGCTGCTTATTAAAAACTGCATTTCTCACGACTCACCGGAATTTGTAATTTTAAAAACTGTACCTTATGAAACTTACAGTACAATGTGTAACTGCATACCTTTAATGAGAATTAAAAATCGCCAGGTGTTGCCCGTCTTATTCGTCAACTCTGAAGTATTATATGCTTTTGTTAGAATACTTAACTGATACAGCAATACCATGGCATCTTAATAGAGAATAAGTTTCAACAACTCTATAGCCAAATCTGACCCACTTCACAGACCTGATTTTCTCTCGCTAGTGGACCCCATCCACCATGTGACTGCTACAATTGATACATTACTACATCCACTGACTCCACTACTATACTGACCAACAGAGGATGTTTCTACAACTCCCTTGCTAAACCTCTGACCTACATCCACTAGTGGACCTCACCAATGTCACTGCACCACCACCACTTCTAAACTCTTTCCACTGGCTACCCTATAAAAATCAATTTACATTATGATAAAAGCCCTTGGTGGGACATGTATTATTAAAATAAAAAGGTACTGCACATGTCTCCCCACCACTGGTAGATCTTCACGTTTATAGTTTGGTACCACGGGCCTGCACCTCATTAAGCAGCATTGTTCTACTTGTTAAATAAGATTCAGGCGAATGCCTATGAATGCAATGATCGGGATTTTTGTGGCAATGAAGGTGAAGAGCTTAAGCTAATTCCCAACTTAGTACACGGAACTTTCTCCAAAGACTAATAAGATGTTCTCACTGAAGCCTTACAAGAAATTTTTTTAAAAACTCGCATGAAACAGCTTCCAACTACTACTACTGTACTCCGAAAATCCAACTCCTTAATATACGGCTTCAACCTTCAAAAAACTGGGTAGTAGGATGCCTCTAATGAAACCTGAATAAAGTTTTGAAGTAAAAAAAGCTACTTTGTGGAAGAATATTTAAGAAAAAATGAGACTGCAATAATTAAACATGGATGTTTGTGATCAAATATTAACCAACTGAAAAGTATTATACATTTACGTTTTACAAAAGCGATAAGTAGATGAATATTAGACGAGGGACGCAACACCTGCGTGTTTCTTTTGTTGACTTTGCACCAACTAGTGACTTCATCAAATACAGAAGGTAATACTGTAGACAGAAGGCAGGACGTAGTTTGCGGTGATAACTCAGCCTTGAAAGTGGTTATAGTCTTATAAGTCTACATTATAATAAAAAGCGCTAAACCTACATGGGTCATATAGCGCTAGTCTATGAATCACGACTGATGAATTTAACATTTTTAAGACAGAGGGAATAATCACATCAACCTACTTCATGGTTTTCCAGTCTCCAGCATTATTCACTATATTGGATTAAAAATCAGTAAAACGTCCCCGCAAAACATACCAGTGTTTTACAATTATTATTATTAAGGGGGAAGCGCTAAACCCGGAGGATTATACAGCGCCTGGGGGGGATGTGGAAGGCATTCAGGCTTAATTCGGAGAACTGGAGCACAGATCAATTCCCTAAATAAAGAGCCCCTCACCAACATCAAGGAACCTTCCTTAGGGGGAAGTGTTTTACAAGTTAATATACGTGCAAGTTTTTTAAATTTCTATGAGGTGGAGCCAGTCAATATGAAACAAAGTTACGTAGGTAGTTTACATGTGGGAAAAAGCACTTGACCATGTAGCTCATTCCCAGCACACTAAAAAAAATATGTACAAAGCACTAAAATTCGTAAAAATATTAACATGAATAAAAGAAAAGTTAAAAATATTTTTAAATGAAGAATGTCAAGACACTTAAAAATTCAATTTGCTACAATTCGGTAATTATATAAAAAAATGATAAATGTAGAAAGGCCTATGCCATGGGCTTTAAATCGGGAAAGCGCTAAACCGTAGGATTTATAGCCCCTGTGGGGGGATGGAAGGCATTCAGGCTCAATTCGGGGAAAATGGAGCACAGCGCTAATTCCTAGATCAAGAGCTCACCAGCGAGCTCCTTTGAGGGGTATGCCATGGGCAAAGTGATAAAATGTGTTCCAGGGAGACCCCCACAAGGCAGTTTCCTAAATGCCTGAGAGGCTCACGATCACAGAACTGACATGTCCTTACCTTGTATCAAATACAAATAACTTCCATCCCCCAGGTACATGATCCATACAGGTTTTGCACCCCCCGTCCGGTAAAGTTAACGGTGCTCAATAAAAAATCCTCTTCCTCATAACTCAATATACAAATTACAAAACGGTGGTTATTCTCAAACCCTTTATATTAATGTAGGAGAAGGACTTACCAGAACTGTGAGCGAAGTGATGACAGAACTGACCTCCCTTAGTACGTCATGTTGCTGCCTTCACTACTGCCTGTGAACAAAAACATTTTTAATTCAACAAATCTGCCCGTAATTATTATTATTGCAATGTTTACCGTTATTAATTATGGAGGAGCGCTCGACTTATTATGGTATAGTACTGCAACTAGGAATGAGAGGTACTTAAGTGGATTCAAGAAAATGAAAATTTGGGTCGCTATTAATAACAAACTTGGATAATTGCAACTTCCTGTATTTATACAAATGACTTATGCCACGTTGTCAATTCTTGGATCTAGAGCCCTTGACCAGCATCAAGGCATTTTCCCAAACATATTAAGATGAATTTAGGGATTTTTTGCATATGCTGGTGTGAGGCTCTTTATACAAGAAAATTAAATATCCTCCCTTTTCCTTGGATTTAAACCCAAATGCATCTTACCCTAAATGCTGTACAGTACCGGCAAGTTCAGCACTCCCATCAACTCTGAAGAGCGTAAAAAAAGTTGTCTTCCGTCAGTACGAGAAGCTGCACCCCACCCTACAAAACTCCGCCTCTCAATGCCTACGCCACGCGCCCGGCCCACCGCCCCCTCCTATAAGTGACATAAACCTAACATCTATTAGTTTATTTTGTCTGCCTTGTACGATTCCCAAAATCTCCCCTATTTATAGGAATCGGTTTGATTTAAGACCTAAACTAATTAAATTCTAAGTAGAAGCTAACGTTACACTAAGTTTATTCAGGTTTCTTGCCTTATTTTATTCTAACCCCTTTCCTAATTACTTCTGTACAACCCTTGTGGTTTAACGCTTCTTTTTCATTATAATAATAATTTCCTAATTACTGGAGCATTTCATTGCTGGCAAGTAATAATTAAATTAAATCCTAACCTGACATACAACTTAATATTAAGTGCATTTCGGTTCCTTATATAAATTTTCCATATAACATACTATGATAAACAATATAAACTATAACTATATAAACTATAAATATAAACTATATACAACTTTCAGATTTGTATAGTTAACATACTATGACTGACATATGACAAAGGTTCACAACCTTCACAGGAGATAATCAGAGTAATAACCTACATCACAATCTCAGTTAAAAACAATTACATGCTCTTCCCAAAATTAACCCCTAAACAATAAGAAGTACCTCAGCACATACATACGTGCCTCACTACAATCTCTTTAAGCATTGAAAAAAAAAAATTCAAATATTACTAAATATTACTAAATATTACTACAGCTTCTTCCAATGCCTGAGCACATTATATAAAATCTGAGACTAAACCATACTGTCCCATTACAAACTTTTAACGAGGCATTACAAATTTATGGAAGTCATTAGCGTTCCATCTCGCAGCAACTGGACGAGCACATTACATAATGGCAAAATAAAGACAGTACACTCGCTAAAAACCCACAACACTAAACACAAACATAATTTAAATAACCTCTCATTGCGATACAATTATCGCACATGAAATATGCCCAATAAAGGCTATAAACGCACACTCTACATAAGCCCTAAAGCTCTTCACGGTCTTAAAACTATAATCTTGACACCATTCACACTTAATACATGAAGGTCATGACGACCCTGACACATCAAACAGAATTCTCCATTCGGTACTACGTAATTACTTGATATCACCTTTGCTTTCTGTGCCCACTTGCATGCTACATACACGTATGCCACTCATCTACACCTTCATATACCCACATACACCTTACTCAAACGAGCAAAAATTCTGCTCTTGACTCTTGCCCTGGCAGGTCATAGCAGCTCTCCTTACTTACTCTGTCTCCCTACGATCCCCGTTGGGGAGGGGAACCTTTACCAGCGTTGTCTTCACCTTGACTTGCACGATGAGCTACGCAAATCGTGTCAAGATCAAGCCAACAAGTGGTACCGTTGATGATTCAACGAAGATTGCTCTTGCAACTGTTGTTCAAGGAACACTGAAAGTTAAATTCAACACCATTTTATCTCTGAAAGAAGCATTCATTGTTGTGTGTCACGATGATGCTGAAGCAGAGAAGCTACTCACTACAGATGCCACCACTACACTAACTGCTCAAGGGTTTACTGTTATGTCATCTCCTGCCCTCAAGGCCAGGAAATCAGTTTTCCCTTAAAAAACTAGACAAGATTCTGACGTCTCAATCACCTGCAGAACTCAAGACATCCATCGAGACGCAAAATACTTGGGCTACTGTTGACAGCATCACAAAAATCCCGAATGCATCGTCCATGCTCAAGGTCACCTTCACTGACGTAAACATGGCTGCCACTGCTCTGACTGAAGGTCTTGCTGTTTACTACTACTTCATCAGTCCAACTTACATCGAAGCAGAGAGATATCAGTACACCCAAAACACTGCTGGAACTGTTATTCTTACCATCACACCACCAAAGCATGCCCAGTAAAAGACAAGAAGTTCTGCACTACATGTGGTAGTGAGGGGACACACCTTCAGTTCCTGCACCATTGCTACTCCACCACAACCATCGTGTTTAAACTGTAAGAGCAACGACCACCATACACTGGCAGCAAAATGTCCTACACGTAAGGATATTGTGAAGAAAACACAAGAAGCAGCAAAGAAAAAACCTACTAGCAACACACCAACGTATGCAGCAATTGCAAAGATCCAAGCTAATACTACGAAATTACTTCAAGCTACTACTCAGCCAGCCTCCACCATCATCACTCCTCCAGCTTGTGACGTAACCAAGATCCACTACTGTCTCATATACGCTCACATGCAAAATATGGCTGTACCTGGATCTTTTAACTCGACCATCAACGAGTTATTTGCACTAAATAATATGCCATCATTCATATTCCCAGCATCTCCACCTTCGGAAGAAATACTAAAATTCACCAAGGACTTAATCAACACCTCTACGCCTGCAGCTCCAACACCATCAGCAACTAGTGACGTCACTCCAATAACGTCCAATGACAAGCCTCCATCGCCTCCACTCCTCAACGAAACCGACCAATCAGAAGCCTTTCCACCAGAAACATCCTCTCATTCGTCCATAGAAGATGAAGAAGAAGAAGAAGAAGAAGAAGAAGTTGAAGTGGAAAATGTACATTCACCAGCACCAACACTACCATCCCAAGACCAAAGATTCGATACTGTACCAGAAGAAGATACCGACAAGTATATTAATTGGGGCGGAATATCCTTCTGTACCACAGCAAATTATCCTCAAGACATGGAGCCAGCTGAACTCCAATCTCACCTCATCAAAAAAACAGTCAAGTTTGTTGACCATGCCGACACTGCTCGTACAACTGAACTATCACAAATTATAAAGCATCTTGACAAATTCATCAAACACCCTCAATATAAATATCGACACTTGTTAACTCGTCTCATGATAATTCCTCTCCAACGATTTAAACGTCTTGAAAATGGAACATCACTCAACACGGACAATTACTTCGTAAAAAAACGCCACAATTCCAAATAACCACCAAGCCATTATGAAAAGACCAATCAACGTTGAGCTCCTCCCTTGTCGCCTGCAGCCACCAATCACCATCAAGAAGCAGCAATCTTCCATCCAGCAAGTTGCAGTCAGCTCCTACAGAGTTCCTGTTGTCTCTACATCGTCTTTCGTCATTGTTATCCAGGCTTAGCAGTTGGGTTTAGTCCTGACTCTTCTCTCTTCGACTCAAGACATTCCTCTCCCCGTCTATTCTTCGCACTGTCCCCACTTGCCCCTCGCCCTTCGTGGGTACTTACCTGTGAGTCCGATCCGATCCGACCTTACTCTCAGTCAGACATTTAGCGCTGTAGCTCTCGCCCTGTGCAGACACAGCTGCTCTCTACACCTCAGTGCCTTGCGATCCCCGTGTTTTGGGAGAGGCTGTTTACAATTGTGTGGTACCTGGACCTTCATCTTCGCCTTCAACATCAGGATATTGTGCGTCGTTGGCTGCCTTCCTTAGGGCAGGCTGTCTCCCTCAGCACTCCTGCTGTTGAACTCAAGATTGCTGTACCAACGTCTTAAATCTCACCAACAAGGATTGTGCGTCGCTGGCAACCTTCCAAGAGGTTGGGAGTCTCCCTCTGCACTCCTATTGGCTGATTGAAGCAACCACACCTGAGCTGAGCGTGTTCACGTGATCGACACTCATATTGGGCCGCCTCACCTCGCCGCTCAGGGCATTCACAGTGCTCCATCAGCGACAGTTCTCCTCTACATTTCAGTGCTTTGTTGACGCCTCCATTGACAGTCTCTGCAGAAAACTAAGGTAATTGCCTGGCAAGTACGTGTGTCACCTACACATGTACTTGCCCTGCTGAGTTTCATCGTAGACAGGCCATTTATTATGTTTTTTGACGCTGCCACTAGCCTTATTCTAGATAGCATTTTCTGTTGTCGCCCTGTTACCGACTATGTCTGCCTCCCACCAAAATGCGAACTGTTCCCTTCTCTTAAGCTATTCCAAACCTGATAAAGCCACCATTGACTGCCCCAGCATTCTCCACATCTCCCAATGCCCTTTACTCAGTGTACTACCTACTAACTCTGGCTTCAAGGTTCGTCTTGATCCTTCTTCCTACAAAACTTTCTGCTCAAAACCTATCAGATCTAAACTCTCAGATGCAGGTTTTACCATCAACTGGACCCCTGAGCACCGTGCCAGGAGCACAGTTGTTGCAAAACATGTTGAACTCGCTATACTGACTGCATACCAACAAGACAGGACTGACTTAATACAGGACATTGCCAACAACAATGACGTAACTGTTGAAGACATATACAGACCACCAAACTAACACTCAAAATTCGCTGCTCCACTCCCGAGGAAGCTTCCCATCTCTTGCAACATGGCATCCGTGCCATGAGGTATACAGAAGTAAGATCAGGGACAAGATAGGCCCACTCAAAAGTTCCTCGGGTCAGCTCACTGACAGTGATAAGGAAATGTGTAGAATTTTTAACACATACTTCCTCTCAGTTTTTACACAGAAGGATACCAGCGATATTCCAGTAATGATAAATTATGTAGAACAGGACGATAATAAACTGTGCACTATTAGGGTCACAAGTGACATGGTCCTTAGGCAAATAGATAAATTAAAACCTAACAAATCCCCAGGCCCTGCTAACCTCTCTAGATATTGGTAATACTATCCTTCCTGGTGGGATATTCAAACGGAAACGTTTTAATGTTCCCACAGATCAGCATGATGACTTTGTTGCACATGTGACTGACTGGTATAATTCCTATGGTGTTCCCCTGTAGGTTTCCTAAACAAATGCCGCCAAAATCCTAAATCACCTACTTCTTCCCGCAACGGAAACGGCCGCCCCTACCTTCTAACCCTCCAGAACCACTACCGACACAACACCCATCCCCAAAACTCACAGCACCACAGTCTTAGGTGTAAACCTAACGCCAACTACAGACTATCACACCCACAGTGTTAGAAGAACCTTGCCAAGTTCCTGCCTAGGGCGACTGTACCAACTCAGAGGCGCAAAAACCCACACACCAAACTCATCTATATAAGGCTCTCATTCGCCCCTACTCTCTTATAACACCTCTCTCTTGTCACTCGCTGCCAAATACTGCAACATCCAAAAGCTACCGACAAATCCAAATCGGCCTCGGTGGGGTCGCTAGGAGTGAGGTGGGACACTTTGCCACCTACCGCCCGAGTCTCTCCACATCAGACCGGCACTCCGGCATTGAACGTATTCTGAAGAAACTCAGTGACAGACAAATTGACCGACTCGAAACACACCAAGACACGTGGGACAACCTTCCAAACGAAATAACAGGCGACCTAGAAAACCTCTAAACCATTTCAATCTCTCTACGAACCCTGAACCCCACTTCCCTACTTTACACATAAATCTTCCCTCTAAACTCTTTCCTGCCCTCTGCAGGTTGTGACCTTAACGACGTCGTTTTTCTTTTACACCGCCAAACCTCACCTGTTCCTCTCACCCCGCCACTTGCATACCAAGAGGCAGACAACAGAATGACCTGCGATGGCGTGGCGCGCCTCCATTGCGGCCTTTTGCCTCCATTGCTGGATCCAGTGCCGGACCAAATCGTCCTTCGCATGCGCCATATGCCGATGCTCAAACCAAGCCCAAACCAACCCTCAACCAAGCCCCATAATGCTACTCTTGCTGGTTAATCCCTGCCCTTTTCCTACAACATAAACAACCTTCTCACCACTATTCTGCCCTTCCACCTCTTTTTTTTTTTTCCCCCCCCCCCCCCTTTCAACCCGTAGCGGGTTTACCTGAAGTATGATTGATTGATTGATTGCACCTATACCTCACCCCCATCCCCAAGGCGACCCCGCAGGTCCCCCTGAAATCCCCTTCCCCGTATGTCAAAAATATTACATGAATAAAAACAAGTAAAAATTATTTTTAAATTACGAAAGTCAAGACAACTTAAAAATTCAATTTGCTACCATCTCTAATTATATAGAAAAAATGATAAAGAGTAAAAGAGTGCCTATGCCATGGCATTAATACATGGGGAAGCGCTACCCGTAGGATAATATAGCGCCGTTGGTGGGGATGAAAAGGCATTCAGCTCACTTCAGGGAAATGGACACAGCGCTAATTCCCTAGATCAAGACTCCTATCACCAGCGAGCTCCTTTGAGGGGTATGCCATGGGCAAAGTGATAAAATGTTATTCATCGGAGTACCTCACAAGGCAGTTTCCCTTCAATGCCCTGAGAGGCTCCACGATCCACAGAACTGAACATGTCCCTTACCTGTATCAAATACAAATAACTTCTCATCCCCAGTACAATGATCATACAGAGTTTTGAGTACCCCCCGTCCGGTAAAGATTTAACGGTGCTCAATAAATAATTCCTCTTCCTCCATAATCCAAATTTATACAAACAACTAAACGTGGTCATTCTCTAACACTTTAATTAATTGTAGAGAAGACTTACCAGAACTGGAGCTAGAAGTGATGACAGAACTGACCACCCTTAGATACGTTCAGTGTTGCTGCCCTTCACTACTTGCATGTGAACAGAACATATTTAATTCAACAAATCTGGCCTGTAATTATTATTATTGCACGATGTTTACGCCGTTTATTAATTATGGAGGAGCGCTCGACTTATTATGGTATAGTAACTGGCAACTAGCGGATGAGAGGTACTTAAGCTGATTTCAAGAAATAAGATTGAGGTCGCTATTAATAAACATGGATAATTGCATACTTCCTATATTTATACAAATGACTTTATGCCACGTTCCAATTCCCTGGATCGATAGCCCGTGACCCAGCATCAAGGCATCTCCCAGCATATGAATTAAAGGCTACCTGTCCATACATAAAATCGTCCTGATTATGTTCAAGGACATTAGAAGTGTAACATTAGACTTTTTGAATTAAGGAACGCCCACAGGGAGGTGGCTCAGTCCCACCCTGTTCTACTATTCTAATTAAAGCATTACTTAAGCAATGCCTAGTCAGCCCCAAAATTATTGAATAGCATTTGCTGATGAAATAATGAATCACAGCCCACCGGATTCTCCAACACCTCAAAACATTCTTAAATCATGTACTAGCCTAGTTCAGGACCTGGGGTTGATAATCCTCTACTGAATAAAACAAAGATACTCAATAGGCGTCTCCACGACAGAGAGCCACAGTTTCGTCCAGATATTCCAATTGCATGATGGGTCACAATTCTAGAATATGTAAGCAGATACAGTAACTAGCTTTGAGTTCACTACTTACCTGTTGTAACAAGACTTTTCGCCCATGACAAAGAACGACTAATAGCACTAGAGTTGTGCAAGGCTCACCCCAGGATAATGGTGCAAATGTTAAAATTGTGAAAATGATGTATCTTGTCTTATAATAGATCATTGGGTTGAGTATGCTAGCGCCACTACTTGCTCTTGTGTGACTGGAAACGTCTTTGGAGGCTGGAAACAAACGCAGAACGAAAGCAATGAGGATCCAACCCTAGGTGGCCCATGTACTGCCTAAAAATTTTAAATATGCAAAAAAGAACTGATTCCAAGCATCAAGAGTATCGTGTTCTACAGATAAAACTCTCATAAAGGGGTTTAATATGCTCAGGCAAGCTCCATCAAACCTCCTGCACAGAACCCTCCAAACTTCCTCAGCACTGGTGAACACATCCTCCTCCAGATGGATCGAAAAGACGGAACCGACCTCCGCATGAATCATATACATAATCTATGTCAAGTAAGCAACAGCGGGCACTTCTCCGCACCAATGAATATACCCCCATTCCAAACTACCATTCCTCCATTACCCCCAAACAACTTCTTAAATCACAAACAACTTACCAAAACTTCGCCTTGCAGCCAAACATGTAAGGCCTTTAACTGTAATTGATAACTTAGTCACACAGCACACACACTCGCAAATTATTTACTTTGATGGTTCTGTATTCACCAATCCCACTGATGCAGCTGGTAGTGCTGCTGTTGTCGTTACAGATGATGGCTCTCTTAAAGAAATTGGAGCACGCATCAATAATTGGCCTACCTTCAGACATGAACTTGTGATGTGCCATACTCCTTGCACTGAATGCATCTATGTATCAAAGATTGACATATAAATGTAACATGAATCTCTGTCATCCATAAATGGCTCTCAACTCATTAAGCATAAATTGTGGCATGCTTGAGTCAGAAGCCGACACAGGTAAGGTAGGATTGTGGACAGTAGAGTCAGAGGCACAAGCTGAGGATTCCATCTCACATTGGTCCTTCAGAATGCATATAAACCTGATAAATTGAGGCTAAGCTTGTATCTTTCAAAGAGGATAGATTACACATGGCTTGTCATAGTTATTTTTTGAGAAAATAATAATACAAAGAACTTACAGCAGAATTTTAGGCTTAAGGACTCCGGGAGATTGACACATGAGTCCATCTATCATCATTCTATCATGCAGAGGACCAACATGTCTATGGTGCATCCAACAAATAAACCAGACTCATGGATGTGTCACTTAACGCCCGCACCGGCTGGGTTACAAGTATCTTGGCAGTTAATATTCACCACACACCAGATGTAACCAATACGAATGTAAACTTTGCCAATAGGATTATTGTCACAGCACCCTGCGTCATGAGTACTGGAGTTGCGTATAAATTAATGAATTTAAAACCAACTCACTCAGAAAGTGTTCCAGAAATGGCTAAGTATTTTAACCACAGTGGTATATTACAGAGGACATTCTGGAGAAATACCCCTACATTGCTAGCTGTAAATAAAGCATTACCACAGTGTGTGCATGTGTGCGTGAGTGTGAGTGTGAAGTGTGTGTGTGAAGTGTTGTGTGTGTGTGTGTTGATTGTGATGTGAGTATGAGTGTGTGTTGTTGTGTAAGAGTGTGAGTGTGAGTATGAGATAGTTGTGTGTAGTGTGATAGTATGATGTGTGTGTGTGTGGTGGTGTGTGTGTAGAGAGAGAGAGAGAGAGACTCTGCAATCAACAATTGCAAAAAAACACCAATAACTCACTACAGTTGGTGACCGGTGTGGAAGTGTGAATTGCTCCATTACTCTACAATTTGTTCTGATTGCACCATGTTATAAACGTAAGTAACCATTCTTTAAAGTAATTCATTACTTTGTAACTTGTGATTCATACCTTTTGTAACTTTAAAGTATTCAGTTCCTTGTACCTGTATCAGCCATCAAAACTTTTGGAGCCCGGTCCATGACCAATGTGTACCTCTGTAATCTGTAAATACCTTTTGTTAACTTGTAATATTGTGACCTAACCTTCCTGGATTCAATACCTTTGAAATTGTGAGTTCATTTGAACCTTTGTAAATTTGTGAATTCATTACCTCCTAGTAACTTGCTCATCTATCAAACTTTGAGCCCAGTGCCCTGGACCCATTATGTACCCTGTACTCTTTTGACTACCGCCCCAACAGGCATGTATGGTGGTGCATAATAGAACAAATAACAAATAAAAACTAACCTGATTAACTGTATGCAATAGGTGCTAAAGTAATGTAAATGAAGCTTAGCACACCTTTGGCTAATCTGTTTCACCATACACAACAAACTGCATGGTGCCCGATAAGTGGAAAATGGGCCAATAGGGATACCTATTTTCAATACAGTGCCCCACATGACCTTAAGCTTCGAACTATCGACCATAAGCCTAACCACCCATAGTGGATAATTTATGGAATCAATAAATTGCCGAGGCAGTTCGTAGGCCACCATGAAAAGCATAAATTAATACAACGAATCTCAGCATGGTGTTTACAAGCGTTCCTGCCTTACGAATTGATTTAACTTTTTTCACTCAAGGGTATTTGAGAGGTAGATCATGGGTAAGAAAAAGGATATTGGTATAAGGACTTCAGTAAGGCATTATGACAGGTCCCACATCAGAGACTAAGAAAATTAAAGCACATGAGGAAATAGAGGAGCATTTTTTTCTGGATAGAGGCATGGATGACAAATCGGCCAGAGAGTTTGCAAATGGGGAGAAAAGAGTTGGAAGCGTCACGAGCGGTGTTCACAGGGGTCCTGTTGGGGCCCCCTGCTGTTCACAAACTAACATACACAAAATAGAGAGGGCTAAAGAGCGACAATCGCAAGTTGCCGAATGACCTACCAAATAGGCCGTCGAATTCATTCTGCCAGGACATTAAGCACTCCAGAAGATTGAATAACTTATCAGTGGTTCGAGAAGTGTCAGATGCTGTTTAATAGACCAAAATGCCAAAGTTCTAAATGTTGGGACTAGGACAATAACCATGCCACATATAAACTAAATAATGTAGAATATCAATATTACGGATTGCGAAAAAATTTAGGAGTTCTGGTTTTGGCAGTATCTGAAACCAAGAGCTAACAGTGCATTAAGTGTTCGCAATAAAGCAAATAGAATCCTTGGCTTCATAACACGCGAATGCAAATATAATAGGAGTCCCTCAGTATGTTCTTCAACACTATACATCGCTTGGTTTAGGCTCCTTAGATATGCTGCACAGTTTGGGTCCACCGTTATAACAGAATGATATAAATTCTCTGAAAATATGTACAAAGAGATGACAAAGTTAGCCCATGTCCAAAACCGTCCCTAACTGGAGAATAGACTAAGGTCCCTGAAACTGCACTCTCTAGAAAGAACGTAAATTAGGGGGGATATGATTGAGGTGTATAAATGGAAGATCATAATACATAAAGGTATGTAAATAGTGTCTTTGAAATATCCTAGCCTAACAGGACTCGCAGCAATGTTTTAAATTGGAAAATTCAGATTCAAAGGAGATAGGAAATACTGGATTTGGATAAAATAGTTATGTGGATGATGAACAAACGCCCAAGTACCGTTATAGAGCCAGAACGTTGTGTTATGCTTTAAAAATAGTTTGTATAAATACATAGTAATGTGGGTGGGTTGAGTTTAGACCCTGAGAGCTTGTCCTACCATGTCGTTGCCGTGTTCCACCCTTCAGTCAATGAGTGTCCTAGACACTGACTAGTTGGGTACATTGGCTTAAGCCGGTAGGAGTACTTGGACCTGCCTCGCATGGTCAAGTGAGGCTTCTGCAGTGTTCCTTCGTTTCTTTTTCCTATAACTGCCCTCTTCACTCCAAACTACATTCCTATTATACAATGCCTAAAATGTAATGAATAACGGTCCCGACAAAAATAACTGCTCTAAAAAGCAAATATTGTCTCTAAATGCACTTCCCCTCTGACCACATATGGATTAACCCCCTTGCAGCCAACCCTTTTAAAATGCCCCAACTGCCAACAACCTCACCTGCCACCTCATTCCAATGCCAAAAACGAAAAGACTACACTCTCACATCAGCCGTACAATGCTGTCCACACTCCTGAACCCAGATCTCTACCAACCACAACACCCTTTCATCTGACAAATTCCCCTGCACTACCACCAAGCCACCCCCACCCTCCCCCCACCCCTCAGTCCCCCCCTCCGTCCACCTACTCCCGACCGTACGCTAGCACTATCAAGAGGAACTGCCACCCTATCATATACCCTCACACACAGACACCAATTCAACAAACAACATGACGCCACCTTTGTACATCTCTCTGGTCCTATTCCTAAATAATAATGAGAGGCTAACCTCCCAGAACCTTTTAAATTGGCCTCCCACAGCGTAATGGCCTAACAGCAATTAATTTCCCCCCCGACTTCACCTTACCCCCTCGGCCCCCCTTCGCCCGGACAACGTCACTGACTGTGCTCCACCTTCTCCGAGCTGCCTCTAGCCTACAACTGACCTCGACCTCCCTCCCTCATGTCCAGGATGCAACACCACCGTCCCCATGCCCACATGTTCCATGCGCCATCCACCTCAGCAACCACCTACCCTGCCCCCCCCATCCCCATAACCCCCACTCTGTCTGACCATATCACACCTTTCCATCTTGTTCATCAGGCTGATAATGATTTGTGGATGCCCACCCTACCACACCATTTTCCTTGACATCCAACTCTTTTCCTCAGTCACCTTTTCTATCCTACAGGCGGAATATTGCTGCACTCTAACACAGCACCTTTCAAGCAGGTGAAATTGCCGACCTAGAAAAAGTACAGAGGAACTCACGCCGCGCATAACGGAGATAAAACCCCTCAATTACTGGGAGCTCTTGAGTTTCAAAACCTGTATTCCCTGAACTCAGGAGGGAAAGATACATGATATATACACCTAAAATACTAGAAGGTCTAGAACCGAACTTGCACACGAAAATCACTCACAGTACGAAGCAAGAAGACTTGGCAACGATGCACCACCCCCCAATGAAAAGCAGGTGGTCCACTAGCACGTTAAAGATCAATACAATAAGTGTCAGGGGACCCGAGACTGTTCAACTGCAACCCAGCACACATAAGGGCTCCACAGACCCCAGGCATCTATCAAGCTGTACTAACAAGCACCTAAAGTCAGTACCTGACAGCCGCTGTGGTCGCGGACGTTCGTTGCGTGCACCACACAACACCTGTTGATCAGCGCTGATCCCCAGTAGGCCTGGTCACAGACCGGCCGCGTGGGCGATGACCCCCAAACTCTCTCGCAGGTAACTCCAGGTACACATTCCCCGTTGGACACCATGAGTTTAATTTGGGTCAACACACCCTAACAGAATCCCTCCTCACAACTCCCGCTACCCACCAGAAACAATAACAGGCAATACAACCACACACAACAACCAATACAGAACGGAAAACACAGAAAAAACACACAAACCACACACGCCCTCACGCCCTCCTCCAGCAGTCCACCAGTAGACACGTGCAAAACAGATAACATACACAACAACTAGAAACACTGCAGATGGTCTAACCAGGATTGGACCTAAGCATAACTAGCTAACCACACTACCCTCTGCCCACAAGACAAGACAAGACCAAGAACAAGACAAGAGTTAGCAGCCCCCCAACCGTGAAAGAAGACGTCGTCGTTCCCGATCGACGCTGATCAACTCAACTCTGTTGCTCGAAATTACTTGGTTATCCTGCGTTAGTTTCATTCACCAGAGCTGAGAGGAGACTTGCTTGCAGTCACTTCGAGCCCCATCCCAACAAGAGGTAATTCGGTGACTTGCTTGCTGTTTCACCCCCTCTCATCCCCATCCCCCCATCCTTACCCCATCCACCCCGTCACCCATACAAACCAACACTGGCCCACACACATTAACACAATACTACTTACATTGCTATCCTTCTGACTGTCCTATCATATTTTTCGCAAACTTCGTGCGTTGGCGAGTGTTAACACAAGGCATTTTGACCATCTGGTAGCCCGTGTTGTTTTTTATAAAATCCACCGATCTTTGAGCTTGGCCCTTTCCCCCACACTACTCGAGTAGGCCTATCTTAGGGGCTGACCTTCATAAGTCAGTCTGAAATAGGATGATTAGCTAACATTAAGAGAAAGAACCTTTTGAGAGTAAAGCAACACCTCTGCACAGATTCACCTTCCCGAATCAGGCGAGGAATTCGTTTAAGATTCTCCATTGATGAAATCAAATGTCCATGAAAGACATTCTCAAATGTAAATTTGCTTCTAAGTTCACTGTTGCTCCAGTGACCTTGTTTTCAACTCCACGCTGGAGCATACTTCTCCTCTCTTCGAAGAATGAGTTTACGTCAACTCCTAAAGCATTGATGTCTTGGATAAACTGGAAGACTTCGGGTGTTAAACCAATGCAACTGACAACTATCAAAGCTCAGAGAACTGTGTATGTAGGCACAAATCAACAGTTTTATGGAAGACACACAGCACTGGTAATGAATTGAATATATAACATTAATGCCGAGATATCTGACCTTCGGCTGTAGAAGCACAACAAATTCTCGAACACAACAACAATAAGGGAAACCTTAAAATTAATACTCGAGACACCTGATGGAAGCCAAACTTGTGTGTCAAAATGGCTTCAACATGTTTCAGTACCAATGCACATCTGACCACATTTCCCTTTTTAAATGGAAAAACGATTTTGTCATTGGGACACCAATGTTTTCAATTGTATGTATGCCTTTGGTCCTAAATGCAGTCCACACGGGCAAATTTGTAGCATTTGCTCTGCCAAACATTTCTATCGTGATAGTACCAATAAAATTCACCTAAATGTTTCCTCTGTAAGAAAACATCATCTGTTTCTGCTATTTGTACAGAAAGAAAAAGAAATGCAGAAAATTCTTTGACGCCAAGAAACTATCCACTTCTAAGGCAGACACTCCCCAGGCACCACCATCCGATGTCCCAAACTTTTCCTCCCAGCGTCTGCCTGGATCAAGTGGACTCCTCAGGTCTCAACCAATGGTTCCATGTTTGGAATTTCTGCCCGCTCTTGGAGACGCACCAATCTAATCCTCACTCACAACAGACAACAAGGTTCAGTACGCATCTCATGTGTCTCATGTATCCACAGAGCGGGATATAATGAGTAGCCAACTAATTACTTGTGGCCAAAGACCACTAGCTAGGTGGTATATTCAACTCTGCTCTCGTGTTTTAAATGATTTGTTAAAGGCTAAAGGGATCACTCCATCATTTACCTGAAATAGTAAGGCCATTACGACCCAGCCTCTCATAACAAGAAGTATTTACCATACTCAACACAATAATAAGCTTAAGTGACATCCCTGCCCCCAGGGATCGCCCTCTCTCCAAACCCAGTTTCAACTCTTCTCAACCCGAAAAAGTCAACACCTGAACATAACAATCCCCAGAAAGTTGCCTACTCTCTCCCGCTATTGTAGCTGAAACCTGATTGAACAGAACTACCCAAGGTAACAGCCCCCCCCCGCCCCCCCCAACCTTGCCTATCTAATATTCACTGGAGTCCTACACATCCTCCCTTAACACTCACAGCCGTCTGCTTCCTCAAACTGTTATAGCAAAACTCATTTCATGATGATACTAACGACTCTTAAACGATTCTAATGAACTAATGAGTCTGTTAAATATTACAGCCTCTAGTGATGATAAGATGATGCATTGTTAATACACAACTATCGACGCAAAAGTTCCCTTCTTCTATTGACGAGTGCCAGCAGGGATAGTATAGATACAACACATAAAAGTGCAGGCGTTATCAGAGCAGTGTACTACCGAAGAAAAAGAAGATAAAGGGGATTACAATTTTCCAACTTAATGTTTCAACATTTCTTTCTTCAATAACCGTTACCTCTTTTGAGTTTGAACTACATAACTAGCAAATCCGAATTATACTTTTGAACGAGACAGCTGCAAAGAGTTGGATCAACAAATTAAATTACGTGGATACTGAACTGTTGAGAAATCGAGAGGACAGTTTAGTTGTAGCCATCTGCATGTTAAATTAGGAGATACCTTTAAAAATATTCAGTGGATTAGATCAACATTCTTGCAAATAGAACTAACAACGTCGCATTGAGACAACTAAGATACATAGGACAACTGGATATTTTCCCCCGAGACAGCATTAAAAGATTCCATTCCCCTACATAGAATAGTAAGCAGAAATATTCCAACAATTTTACCTGGAGATTTTAATGCTCATCACCCTGCCCTCTTCAACTTGGCAGCTTGTATACCACTGGGTGACTTAAAAGGACAACAACTCTTTAATAACATGACAGCTAGAAAACTTGTCATTTTCAAGGCCCATTCTTCAACAATCGTAACATTGGACCTCATCCAGGACACAGATAGTGTACTGACAAACAGAGACTGTGACATCTTCACTGTCTATATCTCTGGTTGAAATGTAGATCTGACCATATCCCTGTTAATAATAAACTACAAACTTTCTCCATTAAATACACCTGTTATCTCCGACACCCAATCTTAACACCCTAAGGATTTTGACCCCTTCAGGGCATATCTGGTGTGAAAGATGAAATTGTGTCTTTAAAATCACTTCCCGATGCAATTGTATGATGCAATCAGGTCCCTCACAATATCGAATAACGAAGCTACCATGCAAATTGCCACTAGCTTCCACGAAGTATATACCAACCATATAAACCTACTAGGAAATTAGAGACACAAGAAATTATCAAGCTGAATTCCGAAGCAACTTCAAACGCGTACAACCACCCACACTACCTGCAAACCGATTAAGGCACGAATTAATTAACATGATTAGTCAACCCAAACAGACAATGGAAATTTCTAGTTCTTCAAGCTAATCAAAAAAACGTGAACCAGCAAAATTTTAGGAGTACGATCCGACAACATGTAAGGGCAATAGCACCAGGCTCCTAACTACCTAGTTTCAAACCTTCACTATAGGATGAATGATATGTTGAAATTAAACTTGACTTGATCCACAGACCATCTAATTTGATGGGTGAGAATGGGATGACAATTCTCTCTCACAATCAATAAGTCGTCACTTTAATAATAATCAGTATCATTTAGTAAATGAATGAGAATGGAAAACTTGGATATCTACAACCACTACCAACCCATCGATAGGTCAACACTTGAAGATACCGCACCCGTCTTACCGTAGATCCTATTACATTATTAGAGGTAAGTCGGTTTTTTGGAAGAATGAGAAATTAGAGCCCAGGCCTTCTCTGGAATAACAATGAAACATGAATACCTACCAGAAATTGCCAAACAGTCCCATGGTAAATATCTTTAAATAATGTCCATCTTGGCCTCAGACATTTTCCAGTTGGTTTTTAAACTGCTAAATGATCCTTTCTGCTAAGCCCACAATAAAGACATCCACCACCGGGAACAATAGACCGTATTATCTTTACTGAATTCTCTGAAAGGTTCTTGAGAAAGTCATTTCCAACAGTTGAATTACTATATGGAGTTAATCACTTGGTTTACATGAAAAACAATTCGGGCATTAGAAACAGAGGTAACCACTCATGCAATAAAAGTAATTTTTGACACTGTAGCAAGGTCTAAAACAGCAGGGCAATCTTGCCTTAATTGCCACCAGAGAGATGTTCGATAAAGCTTTTGATAGCTTAATGGGCATGACCTGGCCTTATATACAAACTCATTGACCTACCAGACCAAAAAAGGACTTGTCTCAGATAATTTATAATTTCTTTAACTCTAAAGAAAAATCAAACCCACCTTCATAGGCAAGTCGAACAGAACCTTTTATAAACGACGTCTGGTGTCCCCACAAGGTTCTGTGTCTCAGTCCACTTCTGATTTAAACATTTATTTGAATGACCTTCCTCAACAAGTGTTTAATGACACAAAATGTGACACAGTTTGGCAGATGGATGTGATTCATGTCCGTCTCATCAACAAACATGTAACAAGAAATACAAGTATGATAGAGTCCATAGAAAAAATGAATATAGAACTCGTCGAACATCTAATTGGGAGAAGAAATGAGAAGTACGACTAATCCAACAGGCCCTGATGTTAGCACGATAGGATGTTTGCATCAACCAATGAAGATAAAGGGAATCTCCATCAGAGTACACCTGTACCATTAGAAACCCTAACAAGTCTTGGATATGAAATAACAAGGCTGCTCCACTCAACATCTCTCATGTAGCTAAAAAGATCACACAGCCAAAGCCTGTCTTAGACAGACTCTTTCGATTCAATCAACCCCTTCAACATGTCAAAAACATCTGTATAAAATGAACTAAGTAACCTATACTTGAATACCCTTGTGTCCCAATATCATTAACAAAGACCAACAAGCTACTGGTTACAAAGGTCCAGAGAGAGCTCTTCGAATTTATTACCAATACCATGCGGAGAGAATACAGAGTTAAAAATGGCAGATTTACAAACACAACAAGAAATCACTGCCATAAAATTGTACCTCTTGACACCCTAAAAAAGAAACAACTTTATACACTGCAAGAACTATACATGCCAGATAGAGAAACATCCTATACAAGTGATAAATACCACCAATTACAACCATCATACTCCACCTCACAGACTCAAAGAATGACTCTCCCACAGAGTTCGTCGTTTTAATTCATAAAGAATGATTACCCTCGACCCATGATTTTGAGTCAACTAAACCTGACAAAAGGATGATACTACCAGAACCCTTCTATGTATACTGAAAAAACCAATCGCCCCCAATTAGGAGACATCTTTAAAAAACTTTCTAATTAATGTATGCTATTGACTATTTGGACACACACCATTAAGAAGCTATTGTCCCAGCTCATAACTGGCCATAAAATATTGCCTTTCCTGTCGTATGAAAATCCGTTGTGTGGCAATCGCGAAAAAAAAAAAAAGAAAACAAAAAAAAAAAAAAAAAAAAACAAAAAAAAAAAAAAAAAAAAGTCAATTGCACTTGTCATAATTACAACCATATCAATATGATCATGTACTTAAATACCTATGTATATATATTTACTGAAGGGTTAGTTTGTGTATTTATTTAAAAAAAAAAACCTCTAAAACATAATCTTTATAAATTCAAATACACTTTTTTAAATTACACCAAAGTGGTTGGGTGGGGGCCACTTAACCTTTTATATCCTCCCTCTCCCCCCCCCTCCAACCCTCTTTCCCATATTCCATTCCTTAACCCATCCTTCTTTTCCTTCCCATCTTAACCAAAGGCACAGGTCATTAAAGAATAGAAGAAGAAAGAACAACTGCCCACCGACAAACAATATACAACATGGCCCTTAATGTCACACATTCTACAACTTACTACAACATCACAAGCACATCCTGGGCCGAACTCAATGAGAGACTGAGCGCCCTGCGTGCTGCTTCTCAACAGAACCATTGTTCAAGACACCCACGACTCCCGACACTGGGTTACACAACCCGCCAACTATAGCTGAACCTACAATGGACGCCATCATGGTAAACAAGCACTATCCGACAATGACTTCCTAAACCTCCCCATTCACCAGTCCGTTAACACACCTATTGTCCTGTTCACCGACTAGCAGCAAAATAGGTACCCTGGTGTTAGGCAGCCTGGTTGGGTCGACATCCCTGGGGAGACAAGATTAAGGAGACCCCAATGGAAATAAGTTAGACAGTCCTCGATGACGCACTGACTATCCTTGAGATATAACCTGGGTCTAACCCTCCGGGTTAAAAATCCAACAAAATCTTATCTTATCTATCTCACAGCATGGCTGTCAAAGTCCTTTCACTCCTTCATGGCCTATTATACATCTATAATCCACATATGCCATATCCCAACTCCAACCATCAACATTACTATCTCCTCTCCCTTCTCATTTAATCAATCAAATTCCTTCAATCTTCTTGCAGATCTCAACGCCAACAACAAGACTTTCACGACACATAACACCAACACTCAGGAAACCACTGCAATGACTAATCACACTTAAACACCTATACATCTTGGCCCACACTTCAAAACACTTCTTCGGCCCACCGCGGCCAGGCAAAGCCTGACATTATCATCACAAACAAACCACCTCTACCTTCACCACTACAATCACACCAGGCCCCCTTTCGGCTCAGACCACATCCCCATCACCCTCCAATATTTCCTCTAACCCTATCCATCATTCCTTCCGAGACCAAGTCCCTCATTCGCCAGAGCAACTGGGACTCCTTCAACGCAACCCCTATCAACACCAACTCAAGTATAACTTTGACAACTATCCCACCTCAGACATCGACACACAATTGGCTCTCATCCAGACTATTCACAACTTCTGATCACTCTATATCCAAAGAAATGTCACACTGTCAGATACACCTCCGCCCTCTGTGAAACAAAACGCCCTCTCCCTACTACAGACAACCTTTTGCACTCCAACCACCACAGATAGCCTTTGTCACATAGACCTCACTTCCTGCGGAACATCAACCGAATCCTGGATGAGGACCTTACAAGGAACACGCCAACACGTGGCTGGCCCTCGTCCAGCTGCTGAAAAACAAACCGCATACCCAGGACCTCCAGGAGTGCTGGACCCCAATTGGAATTAATCACTGTCTGACTTTTGGTTATTCAAGTTCTCCTACACAGATGCAGCATGTATTATAATTCTATGTAACTGTATTTGTGTTACCTGAATAAACTTACTTACTTACTAAATCCGGATAGTCACTGAGTCCCAAAAACAACAAAAACATTTTCCCCATCGCATCACACACCAACATAAACATACAGACCCTACACAAGCAGCAACGAGCCTTCAAGGACATATGGGAAAACATCATCTCCCACCCCCACCCCCTGACCCTGCCGCACAATCAACACACTCAAGCCTTAGAACACTGATATCCACACACAGACACATGACACAACCTGACACTACTAAACAACTCTCCTCTCTCACCCCACCCACATATCTAAACACCCCTTTCTCCCACCCTTTCAGTCAAAGCCGTAATCCTGAACTTCCTCCAGAGCCGCCAGGAGCTTCAGTACTATCCCACCACATACTTCGCCACCTCCCGTACTGTCCACTCGAGCTAAGACACACACAGACCTCTACACTGCCTGCCTCCCTCCGGATACTCCCCTCCTTATTTAAAACTGCCTAGCCCACACTCATCCCAAAACCTTACTGGCAAAGACCCGACTGACCCAAAGAAACTACAGACCCTTCAGTCAACTTGGAGACCCATGGTGAAGACATTTGAAAGACATATAAATCACAGACCTAAGGACGCACCTAGAAGACCAAACCTCCTCTAACTGACCGACAATTTGGCTTCCCCAACACCGCTCTAACGCAGCAGCTTCCTCAACATTATCCGCATTATATTCGAAAATGAGAGCCCAAAGGCTGTGCAAACTGGCTCCCTTATTGCTAAGACGAGGAGAAAGCACCCCCCCCCGCTTTACGACACGTCTTAAGTACAAGTTGTGTAATAGCAATTTGGACCTTCCCTGAATACAAAAAAGTAACTCAGCCCAACTTCCTTGATGGCCGCATGATGAGAATAAAATTCAGGAACCTGTCCTCTGACCACATCACCCCTTGCACGACTGGAGTTCCCAAGGGGCTCTGTCCTCTCTCCTCCACCTTGTACAGCCTTTTACATAACTGACATCCCCGACCCTGCACAACCACAACACACTCACACTGGGCATACGCTTGACGACATCACACGACTCACCACTCCCAACGCAATCAGATTCCTCTCACTCAGTTACTCACGTGATGGACAATAAGAGCATGGGAATCCCTGTGGCGAATTCAAAACAAATGCCGCCAAAATCCTAAATCACCTACTTCTTCCCGCAACGGAAACGGCCGCCCCTACCTTCTAACCCTCCAGAACCACTACCGACACAACACCCATCCCCAAAACTCACAGCACCACAGTCTTAGGTGTAAACCTAACGCCAACTACAGACTATCACACCCACAGTGTTAGAAGAACCTTGCCAAGTTCCTGCCTAGGGCGACTGTACCAACTCAGAGGCGCAAAAACCCACACACCAAACTCATCTATATAAGGCTCTCATTCGCCCCTACTCTCTTATAACACCTCTCTCTTGTCACTCGCTGCCAAATACTGCAACATCCAAAAGCTACCGACAAATCCAAATCGGCCTCGGTGGGGTCGCTAGGAGTGAGGTGGGACACTTTGCCACCTACCGCCCGAGTCTCTCCACATCAGACCGGCACTCCGGCATTGAACGTATTCTGAAGAAACTCAGTGACAGACAAATTGACCGACTCGAAACACACCAAGACACGTGGGACAACCTTCCAAACGAAATAACAGGCGACCTAGAAAACCTCTAAACCATTTCAATCTCTCTACGAACCCTGAACCCCACTTCCCTACTTTACACATAAATCTTCCCTCTAAACTCTTTCCTGCCCTCTGCAGGTTGTGACCTTAACGACGTCGTTTTTCTTTTACACCGCCAAACCTCACCTGTTCCTCT
The DNA here is from genome assembly GCF_026875155.1 of Cherax quadricarinatus. Classification (NCBI taxonomy): domain Eukaryota; kingdom Metazoa; phylum Arthropoda; class Malacostraca; order Decapoda; family Parastacidae; genus Cherax; species Cherax quadricarinatus. The sequence continues at coordinate 77,757,058 of NC_069408.1, forward strand.
CACCCCGCCACTTGCATACCAAGAGGCAGACAACAGAATGACCTGCGATGGCGTGGCGCGCCTCCATTGCGGCCTTTTGCCTCCATTGCTGGATCCAGTGCCGGACCAAATCGTCCTTCGCATGCGCCATATGCCGATGCTCAAACCAAGCCCAAACCAACCCTCAACCAAGCCCCATAATGCTACTCTTGCTGGTTAATCCCTGCCCTTTTCCTACAACATAAACAACCTTCTCACCACTATTCTGCCCTTCCACCTCTTTTTTTTTTTTCCCCCCCCCCCCCCTTTCAACCCGTAGCGGGTTTACCTGAAGTATGATTGATTGATTGATTGCACCTATACCTCACCCCCATCCCCAAGGCGACCCCGCAGGTCCCCCTGAAATCCCCTTCCCCGTATGTCAAAAATATTACATGAATAAAAACAAGTAAAAATTATTTTTAAATTACGAAAGTCAAGACAACTTAAAAATTCAATTTGCTACCATCTCTAATTATATAGAAAAAATGATAAAGAGTAAAAGAGTGCCTATGCCATGGCATTAATACATGGGGAAGCGCTACCCGTAGGATAATATAGCGCCGTTGGTGGGGATGAAAAGGCATTCAGCTCAATTCAGGGAACTGGGCACAGCGCTAATTCCCTAGATCAAGAGCTCCTCACCAGCGAGCCTCCTTTGAGGGGTATGCCATGGGCAAAGTGATAAAATGTGTTCCACGGAGACCTCACAAGGCAGTTTCCTCAATGCCTGAGAGGCTCACGATCCACTAAAACTGAACATGTCCTTACCTTGTATCAAATACAAATAACTTCCATCCCCCAGGTACATGATCCATACAGGTTTTGTACCCCCCGTCCGGTAAAGTTAACGGTGCTCAATAAATAATCCTCTTCCTCCATAACTCAATATACAAACTACTAACGGTGGTCTTTCTTACCCTTATATTAATTTTGGGAGAAGGACTTACCAGAACTGTGAGCGAAGTGATGACAGAACTGACCTCCCCTTAGTACTTCATGTTGCTGCCTTCACTACTGCCTGTAAAACAGAACATTTTTAATTTTCAACAAATTGCCTGTAATTATTTTTATTGCACATGTTTCCCCGTTATTAATTATGGAGGAGCGCTCGACTATTATGGTATAGTACTGCAACTAGGAATGAGAGGTACTTAAGCTGGATTCAAGAAATGAAGATTTGGGTCGCTTTAATAAACTTGGATAATTGCAAACTTCCTATATTTATACAAATGACTTATGCCACGTTGTCAATTTCCCCGGATCTAGAGCCCCTTTACCAGCATCAAGGCATCTCCCCCGCATATTAAAATGAATTTAGGCATTTTTTTCTGCATATGCTGGTGTGAGGCTCTTGATACAAGAAATTAAATTTTCCTCCTTCTCCTTGGATCAAACCCAAATGCATCTTACCCTAAATTGCTGTACAGTACCGGCAAGTTCAGCACTCCCATCAACTCTGAAGAGCGTAAAAAAAGTAGTCTCCGTCAGTACGAGAAGCTGCACCCCACCCCTACAAGTTCTCGGGCCTCTCAATGCCTCAGCAGCCACCGCGCCCCGGCCCACGCCACCCTCCTATAAGTGACACAAACCTTAACATCTATAGGGTTTTTTTTGTCTGCCTTGTACGATTCAAAACTCTCTCCTGATTATAGGAATCGGTTTGATTAAGACTAACTAATTAAATTCTAACGTAGAAGCTAACGTTACACAAAGTTTTTTCAGGTTTCTTCCCTTATTTTTTTTCAAACCCCTTTCCTAATTACTTCGTAAAAACCCTTGTGGTTTAACGTTTCTTTTTCATTATAATAAAAATTTTGATTCGTCTCTCAGCCTGGTAGGGGACGGGCTGCTGCTCCCCCCTGGTGTTGATTAGTGGAGTATATTTTCACAGCATGGCGCAGGCAACCCAGACGCTAAACACAATCTGTGTTGAGTTACCGTGGGGCTGTGACAGGAACTTCTATGGACCTGTATACCCAATCTACGGGATACATATGGTTTGCTGAAGAGGAGATAATGGAGTGCGTAAATGGCACGACGGGGAAATTTTTGTCAATTTTAAATTTTGGCAAGTGTGTATGAGCGGGTGGTAGACAAGTCCCAGGGGTTCTTTGACTTTAAACCCGCTGTGCCGTCCCCCTTCAGGGGACGTTTTCGCCATTAAAAGGGGTTAAAGTTAGAAATGTCCATTCGAGGCGGATGATTCTGACACCCTCCCTTGCGTTGGGAAAATATGGTACATACATATGGCACTGGGGGAAGTGGGCCGTGGGCCATAGCGGGGAAACCAAAAGGAAACGTATTCTGTGAAATGACTTTACGTTACCCTATTCCTCGTACGTAGTGCTGCCAAAATTTCGTACCCAGATGTTTGTGCATACGTGGACAACGCCGGACCTGTCGGTATGTGGGTCATATGATCCCCTAGGGGGCTCTGTGGAAAGGAGGCGTGGCAACAGGAAAAAAGGCAACGACAACGCATAAAGAAAGTGGGGTTTTTGCCTTATGTGACTCGCCCAACAAGGTGGGCCCGGAGTGAGGGGGTCGAGAGAGCGGGGAGATGGATCATGGTGTGACGGGGGGGGGGGGGACACCCCTTCATTGAACCAGCTCAGGTTTTGGAACAGGACACCTCGACTGCGAGTGCTAGCGATGGGGAAAGACTCATTAGCCTGGTTTTAAATTGTTATTGGGCAAATTGGGGGAAAGGGTTTTGGAAATCCAGATCAGTTTTTGGGCTTTTTGGGGATCCGGGCGTTTAGAACAGGATCTGGGGTCTGCGGTGTGTTGAGTTTTTTTTGATGCAAGCTTGGGGGTGGAGGGTCCCCCCGGGAAAATGTATCAACAATGATGCAAGAGGGGAGCACACGGAAGCGCGTGCTGCGCTATCTGACTCCGAGGACGTGATCACGCCTGCTCAGCGAATGGAAAAAAGCCCTGGGGGGAAAATTACGCAGGAGGACACAGCGGCCCTAAGGGGAGGAGTTGGTTAAGAGCGTTTCAAAAGGGGGGGGGAGGGACCGGGGTGTCACGAAACGACTGGTGGAAAGGGCATCCCAGGGTCAAGAAGGGGAAAACCCACTCGTAAGTTAAAGTGCATGAATTTAACTTAATGGATTGAGAAAAAGGAAAAAGTTGTATGGTTTAGTAAATTTTTTGGTGCGTAATGTGTTGACGTGGTGTTCGTGCGGGGAAAAAATAAGACCAGGTTAGATTGAAGGAAAATGGGTATTGTGTTGTGGAGCATGCGAAAAGGTTGAAAGGAGGAGTGCCACCCTGGTAAGGGAAACTACCCCTTCGAGTGAGGCATTGTGAGGGTGGGGGGGGGGGGGGTGATTCGTGTAGAGGGGTTTGGGGTAGGGTACAGATGATTTTGGTGTGGGGGGTTTTGGGTCCAGCAGAGGGAGATGTGCGTAAAAAGAAAAAATTTGTGAAGGTGCTTAGTAATTATTTGCTGCTTTGCCGGGGTAGCGAATTGGTGGTGTTTGGAATTGTTGATAAGGGTAAGGATGTGGAACCTAGAGGGGGGGGTTATTGTTTGGGATTTTGGGGGAATTTTTAAAATGGAGGGGGTTAAGGCTTGGACGGGGTGGGTTGTAGAAATACTTTTGTTAACGGGATATGCGGAAGACGGACGTTGTATGGCCCCGAACAGAAATAGTGAGCAGAGTGCGGTGGTGGACCGGTTTTTTCGGATCACAAGGATTGGGTGGCCTAGAAGGGGAGGGATTCCCTAGAAGGGGTCAAGGTTTTGGAATTTAAAATGTGAAGTTTTGCAGGGTGAGGAAGTCGTCAGTCTTTGTGAATTGGGGGAAGGGTTGGGGGATGGGGCCCCGGGGGAGATAACTGGAAAATTTGGTGGGATTCGGTGGCAAAAAAATCGTATCGAAAATATTATATTTGTGTGGGAGGGGAAGATTCGGTTAAAGTAGGGGTTTAAAAGATATCTTGAGGGCGCTGGGGGATTTTATGCAAGAGGGGAGCAAGATATCCAGTGCGGACTTTGGGGGGGTTTAAAGGAGAGTTTAGGGTATTGAAAAACGGCGTTTTGAGGGTGTGCAAATTTTAGGGGAGGTTTGGAAAAAAGTGCATGGGGTGAGGGGCCCGTCGGCTTGCTTGTTAAGAGGCCAGAGAAAGAGGAGAGGACGAGGGAGATGGGGGGTTTAAAACACATGTAGGGGGAAGGGATAGAGGGGGGTCGTTGGTAACGACAGAGGGTTATGAGTGGATATGTAGCGCTTGGTTAAGTCATTAGAAAAGTGGGGGTTCCGTGAGGTGGCATTGGGGGAAATGGGAGAGTATGTGCAGGTGGCTTGATGGTCAAGTTTGGGGTGACATTAGGGGGGCCCGAATTACGGAGTGTGAGTTTTGGCAGGCTTGTCAGGAGTGATTTTGGGGGAAAAAGCGCCGGGTATGAGGACCCCAAATGATTTCTACGTAAAGAATTGGGGGGTTCTGAGGTTTTTTTTATAAGGCTGTTTAACATACAAAAGGGCGGCTGAGGTAATGGGAGAGCAGCAACGGACGGTGTTGGGGTTGGTCCCAAAAGGGGAGCAGTCAACGGTAATGGATTATCGGGCCTTTCGTATGTGTGGAGATTATAATTTTTTTGCGAGTATTAGGGAACAGAATAAAAGAGGGAAATAGGCAAGGTAATTATGGGGGGCAATATGGGGTGCCAAAGGTCATGTATAAAGGGGCAGGCATGATTCGAGAATTTATAGAAAAAACGGGGGGGAGTTGGGTGATGGAGGTGTAGGGCGTTAGTTTGGGGAAGGGTTAGTATTTTAAAAAGGGAAGGGTTAGGGAGGTTTATGCGTTGGAAAGGTTTTTGGGGGGAAGAAATAATATCTTGGGGCAAAATTATTGTTCAGGGGGGGCACGAGAGGGTGCAGGTTAAAGGGGGCTGGAGTTTAAAAAACAGAGCGACGGGACTGCGCCCCGGTGCCCTATCACAAAATTGTTTGCGTGTATAAGATCCATTTATAGGGCCATTTGGGGGTGTGTTTGGGGGGGTGGGGGGGTACTGACCGGGGGGGGGGGGGGGGCTGGGATCGGGTTATGTGGATGCAGATGTTTTTGGTGAGAGGTAATGGGGATTTTTTTTAGGGTGGGTAAAAGGGGGTGGATGTGTTTGGGAGGGGTTCAGGTATGAAAAAATTTAAAGTTTAGAAGACTAAGTTCTAGACTTAAAGGGGTAGTACAATGGGGGGGGGTGGTGGGGGGGGGGTGGAAGGGGTGGATCAATAAAGATAGTGGGTAATTTATGTAGAAATACAGATGGCTCAAAAGGTGAATTCGGTGAGAATAGGAAAGGGTATTTAAAAGACCCTTGGGGGTTTTTAGGGGGGGGCGCAATAAAGCTGCATCAAAAAGTAAAAGTGACAACGTGATTTACAGCAAGATATGGCATTCGTTGTCATGTACCCGTGATGAGACGTGAGGGGGAAACGTTTGAAAAAATGGGGTTTTTTTGTTTTAAAGGGATCGGGCTGCGAATGGTTAAGGAGCGGTGTTAACACTTCCGGTCAGTCGAGGAGGGTGGGACTTTTTTTCCCGGAAAAAAGGATGATGAGCGTGTACCCAAAAAGAAGTTAATAAGGGAGGGGGGCGGGGGGGGGGGTGGACTTTTGAGAGTACGTAAGGATATGCAAGGTGGTAGGGGGTAGGGATTTAATAGTTTGGGGGGCCATGTTGAGGTTATTTAAAGAAGTGAGGGGGTCCGTGTGTTTAAAAATTTCGGGTCTAGAAGGAGTGGAAGGGAGGTCATGGTGGCAGTGTTGAAGGGGGATCCCTATGAAAGCGTGGAACGATATATGGAGCGTCTAAAACGATTTCGTGTAAAAAACCCGGGGGTTCGGGAGGTAATGTTTAGATTTTTACTGGATTTTGCCTCTGGGGTTGTCCCCATTTATAGAGGATGGGAGGGAGGGGGGAAAGTTTAAACGTGTGGAAAACATGGAGACAATTTTTCATGCGGTTTTATTTTTGTGACTGTATAGAATGGGCGGGTCTGGTTAGGAAAGGTGTTCAGGTTAGTGGGGGGGGGGAAAAGCAGGTGTTGGGGGTTTAAGTTTGGGGATAGGTGGGGTGAGTAAGATGGTGGAGAATGCATGGGTATTTGGTCACGGATTTTATATATACTCATGGGCCAGAGGGAGGTGGGCGTGGGGAAGGTAAAGGTTTAGCGGACATTTTACAAATAAGTGTCGTATAGGGAAATTTATGGAGGGAGTTTTGGGGGACTGCTTTTAGAGGGCTATCGGAGTTTTAGGGGGGGGATTTTTTTGGTTAAGTGCAATGTAAGGGGTCGCGGGGGGCTGTTCCCCATAAGGGCAGTGTGGGAAAGGGTTTAGTGTGGAAAGAAATGAATATTGTACTGAGACATAAGTGCCTTTGACTGTGTGATGAGCGGGGTTGTGTGTTTGAACGATACAATTCTTCAATTTAATTTTTTAATTTTGTAAGACAAGGATGAAGACGTCGTAATGTGATGGAAATTTTTATATCTCAAAAGAAATTATTTGGGATGTGGTAAGAAATACAAAATGGGGCCTTTTAATACGAAATATTATAACAATGAGATTGCGTGTGGTAGGAAGGCTTCATATTTTTCGACGTTGAAAGGGATGCACGTTTTTGTTTTTTGCTAACAGACTTTCATCTTAGTATGGTTTTAATGATATGGCGAAATTTTTTAGAAAACTTGACTTATCTGTTTTTTAATCAATTGTTTTTTCATGGGGCTCTATAGACCAGTAGGTTTAGGTTACCATTGAATTTTATATATTTAGGGTAATTGAGGTGACATAGGATTAGGGGATTTGTTTTTTTTCACTGGTTGTATTGTAAAAGGGATGTAAATAGTATTATTTAACCCTTTCCCGGAGAAGGTGATATGTTTGGGTGTTTAGTAGTTTTATGGTTTACATGAATCATGTGAATTGAAAATTTTTATTATATCAATACATTGATGATACTGAAAAGAGTTTTCAATAGGAATAATGAAAAATATTTCATACAAAAATTTCGTTACTATAAAGATTGTTAGTGTCAGGTGGTTGACTCAAGAAGGGGGGGGGGGGGGTAGTGTTTTTTAAAAGTAAAGGGGTCATTTCCCTGGGAGGGATTACAAACAGGAATGAGATGTACTTGCCAAGGAGTCTTTAGGTTTTGTTTAGTGTTCCAACATAAGTCATTACTTCAAGGATTGGGGGCGGTCATTTTTTACTGACAGATTTTTCTTTCAGATGTAATATGTTTTAATTGGAAAGTCATGTATATGCAGAAATTTTTTCAGTTTTTAGTAATTGTCGTTTATTTTTAGTATATGTAGTCTTTTTAATAAAATTAAAAAAAAAAATAATTAAATTTTCCCAATTTTCTGGACATTTTTATTCTGGCAAGTAAAAATAAATTAAAACCAACCTGAATCCAACTTTAAATTAAGTGCTTTCGGGGTTTTTATATAAATTTTGATTTTTTTTACAATTGTTTTTTGGATAACCCGGGCGTTTGCTACTTTATTGTATATGATAGTTTATCGGGAACCCAAAACGTTCCCAAACCGCTTTTTTAACGCGACCTTTCAGGTTAATGCTGAAGTAATGTTTATTGATTTTTTTTTATATTTTATTTAAAAACTTTAAGCTTGATATTAAAATAAAATGGGTCAGTGGATCCTCAATCCCCAAAAACATACACAACCAAATTTTTAACAACACATGTAAATTTACATAAAAGAGGTTACCTATACACTCGCAAAATTTCCCTAAACATACTATGAAAACAATAAAACTATAACTATACAAACTATATAAAATAAAAATATATCAACTTTCAGATTTTTATTTAACATTCTATGCTGACATATGACAAAGGTTTACAAACCTTCAAGGAGATAATCAATAAAACCTACATCACAATCTCAGTTAAAAAAAAATTTAAAGCTCTTTCCCCAAAATTAACCCTAAACAATAAGAATACCCAAGCACTAAAAGGCCTCACACAATCTTCTTTAAGCATTTAAAAAAAAAATTCAAATCCTAAGCCTCACACTTTACAAATAAAAATTAAAAAATATTACTAAAAATTACTACAGCTTTTTCCTGCCTGAGCCCTTATATAAAACTGAGACTAAAACCCTATGTCCCCTTACAAACTTTTAACGAGCATTACAAATTTTGGAAGATTAGCGTTCCATCTCGCAGCAATGGACGAGCACATTACATAATGGCAAAATAAAGACAGTACACTCGCTAAAAACCCACAACACTAAACACAAATAATTTAAATAACCTCCTTTGCGATAAAATTACGACATAAAAAATATGCCCAAAAAGGCTTAAACGCACTCTACTAAGCCCAAAACTTTTTCCGGTCTTAAAACTTAATCTTGACACAATTTCCCAATTTAAAATAATGAAGGTCATGACGCCCTGACACATCAAACACAAATTCTCCATTCGGTACTACGTAATTCTTGATATCCCTTGCTTTCTGGCCAGTTGAATGTACATACAGTTCCCCTAAAATCACCCTTCATATACCCAAACACCTTACTTCCCCCCCTCCCCAGGAGGCGCCCCCGCTGTGTCCCCCTGAAATCCCCCTTCCCGTATGTAACCCCCCAAACCCCCCCCCCCCTTACTCCTCACCCAGTCGTGATTGATGAGAAACCCTAACTTAACATTCTATACCCTTCCGAAAATCCCTTTTCCCCCCTCCTCCCCAACAGTTCTTATTACGACACATCGTCGATAAACCGTTACCGCTAGTACCCGCCCTCCGCACCTCACAATTCCCCCTCCCCCTCATCACCCACGATATATATATATAATCCACTATTATATAATCCAAAGCTCTTATAACACTCTCATCGAACCCCCACATCTAGGCTTAGTGCACGCAGAACCGACACCCCTCGGCCCCCACCCCGTGTACTACCCTACTTAACCATACCTAACACCCTCCAGTCCCCACAAAAGTATACTGCATGGAACGCCGTCTCATCCTCCCCACAGATTCCACACCTTCCGCCCACAATTACCCCTCTGGTTCTTAAAACCTTCCCCGACGGTAGTATGCCATGCAAAAAACGATACGTTACCTCCCTTACCCTAGGCTTTAACTTCAACTTGCTAAACCTATACCAAATACTCTTCCATGCGTACATGGGGAACAATCCCTCAACTGGTACAACAATCCTGTCTGCAAGCAGCTTACACAAAACCCCTACTCGAATTTTCCTGGGTTCTCTAACCAACAAATTCTGGCCACAAAATAGAGCGAAACACCAACGTCAAAGACCTGGGAGTGATTATGTCGGAGGATCTCACCTTCAAGGACCATAACATTGTATCAATCGCATCTGCTAGAAAAATGACAGGATGGATAATGAGAACCTTCAAAACTAGGGAGGCCAAGCCCATGATGACACTCTTCAGGTCACTTGTTCTATCTAGGCTGGAATATTGCTGCACTCTAACAGCACCTTTCAAGGCAGGTGAAATTGCCGACCTAGAAAATGTACAGGGGAACTTTCAGGGGCGGCATAAGGGAAATAAAACACCTAAATTTTACTGGGGGGCGCTTGAGGTTTCTAAACCTGTATTCCCGGAAAACGCAGGAGGGAGAAAATTTACTGATTATATACACCTGGAAAAATCCTAGAGGGACTAGTACCCGAACTTGCACACGAAAATCATTCACTACGAAAAGCAAAAGACTTGGCAGACGTTTGCACCATCCCCCCAATGAAAAGCAGGGGTGTCACTAGCACGTTAAGAGACCATACAATAAGTGTCAGGGGCCCGAGACTGTTCAACTGCCTCCCAGCACACATAAGGGGGAAATTACCAACAGACCCCCGGCAGTCTTCAAGCTGGCACTGGACAAGCACCTAAAGTCAGTTCCCGATCACCGGGCTGTGGCTCGTACGTTGGTTTGGTGCAGGGAGGCAGAGAACAGCCTGGTTGATCAGGGGCTGATCCACCAGGAGGCTGGTCACGACCGGGCCGGGGGGGGTTTGACCCCCGAAAACCTCCCGGTAACCAGGTAAACATCAAAGACCCTCCCAAAATAGTTTTCACATTCCCACCCCAAAATCCAAAACCACCAACAACTTACCCAACCTATCATCTTTTCCCAGCTGCCCTCCACTCACACCTTCGCGCAAAAACCCCCCATTAAGGAAACACATTTAATCCTCCTTCTCAGATCCATCAACCCCAACCACCCTGGCGCACAGGTAACATTACAACCCTCTCCTCAGCCAATCGCACCTTGAACCCCCTAAAAAGTTAAAACACTCGTCTCAGAATTCCCACAATCGCCGTCCCTGTTAATGGGAAACACGGCTGCTACGTGCCAAACCTTACTATACAATAATACATTGATAACAATCACTCGTTGCACGAGAGTCAGATGATGAGGTCGCAATGCACCCAGACGCCCTGAATCCTTTCCATTAATCTATTCGAGTTTTCCTCTCGAGCAGCGTCCAAATCATCCTTATAGGTGATACCACAAATTTTTAAAGACACCGTTTGTTTTCTCACAACGTTACATCTTTCCCCCCCTCCACCCAATACCCAACCCCATGATCATTGACTTTTTCTCTATTTACCTGCATCCCTGTTGCATTTCCGAACTGTTGCACATCATCCAAAACACCCAACGCCATCCCCTCCCGAACCAGGACTGTTGTATCGTCTACGTATCCTATTATTCCCGGCCACACTTTTCCCTTTCCCCCCCCATACCTCCACTCGTGTCACATACACAAAAGTTCAAACCCTTCTATAGAAGGGGTCTGAATGCACGCAAACAACATTTGTGACATGGGAACCCCTGCTAAGTCCCCTACCCCCTTACAATCTCTTCCCCAAGCATCCATTTAAACTTACCCCCTTTTTGGCTCCATTGTACAACGTGGTTACCCAATTAACTATTTCTTCCCCATAACCCCGCTCCAAGTATAGCTCCCAATGCTCCCCTTTCCACCCTGTCATAGGCCCCCTGCCAGTCTAAAGCCAACAACGCCCCCCCTCCCTCTCCCCCCTTTTGACTCCACAAAACTTCTCAGTATTCCATGACCCTCAATCATCGACCTTCCAGGCAAACCATACTGCGTTTTCGAAACCACTCTCCCTACCACACTTTTAACCGATTACCCAAGACTTTAGGGGAACAAATTATAATCAGCACATAAAAAGAGATATGGCACGGTATCCTTGAGGGTGTGCTGCCCCTTACCCTTCTGGACCAACACTACAACTGCTGTTGCTTGCTTGTCCTCCATCACACCCTTCTCCTTCATCTGATTAAATAACCTACCCATGAAACCCCTTATCACCCCAATGTTGGAGATAAAATTCAGCCGGAGACCGTCTATTCTCGGTGCTTTGCCTTTCCTCATTCCCCTTAAAGCCACTCTATTTCCTCCCCTGTTATTACCCCCCCCCTTAAAGCTTCTATCACTATTCCCTAAATTACACGTCACATACTCACACACCTTCTCTAAATCCACATTTCCCCCTTCCACTTGTCCAATACCCTTCATACCATTTTTCCGCATACGCACACATTTCCCTTTGTAGCTAGTATCTCCTGACCCCTTCTATAACCCCCCACCAACTCGTGTACCCCTAACCTCGGAATAGCTGTAACCTGCTGTCTTTGTTTTTGACGT
>NC_069408.1:77769270-77793881 GCF_026875155.1 Cherax quadricarinatus
CAGACTTTGTCAGTAAGGGAGAGAATCAGGACACTGGCAACGATATTTTATGGGACGCAACGGAGGAATAAGGACATCACTGGGAACAGATGGCATTTAACCTTTTCGGAGGGATATCCTAGCTTCCGCGTCAGGGACTTATGGGCGTTGCAATCTTAAGGGGTAAAATGAGCTGGCTTCTTGAGGTATGCGTGGGCGTGAGTGATGCTTTTGATAAGTAAAGGTGTTGGTGTAAGGTGTGAGGGAGGTGTATGTCTTGGTGACTGGGAACATTTCATGTGTTGAGTTTGGATCAACACAAACCCGGTTGTGGGTGAGCGTATAATAGTGCTCTTTTAAGCAGGTGTGTTTTCATGAATTGTTATATAACAGTCGCTTATGTGATTGATTGTATCACGTACCTTGAGGTATGCTGTCTGTCTCTAAGGAGGAAATTAAATTGAATTGTGTGCACATTAGGGTAAGTTCTTACCACATGATTATGGAAAACCATGTGAATGCACGATCCAAGTATGTGTGGGGAACCGTATGTATGGCATTCTGGAAGGGGGGGGTCCAAAGGTTGGTTCCCCTAGAAGGGATAATCAGGTGTTGGTCCTGGTGATCATGACGTATGCTAGCTGTAGATACACGAAGCGCGTTTGGTGCGCATGGCGTGCAGCATGGGTACGGATTCCACGCACAAGGGCGTGGCGTGGGTAATGTGTAGGTAGGGACAGTCATGTGCGTGTCCAAGCACGAGGTATAGTAGTTTTGTACCGTAGACGTAAAGGTTATTTCCGTGCTATGCGACACTATGCTGATAGCTTTGATATGAATATCGTCATTATATGTAACGTGTAAGGTACGCTGTTAGCGCCACTGTTATGGTCAGGAAAACGCGTGTACGGCATTTAGGAAGGTCAGGATGATAAGACGTTTAGTGGTGAATTGTATAAAAACGGACCAATGTGACGGCATTTAGGAAGGTCAGGATGATAGACGTTTAGTGGTGAATTGTATAAAAACGGACCAATGTGTTGTAGGAGGGTTGGGTTAGCAGGGTCATTGAACCTCGTGTCTCATAATGCAAGAAATATGAAGCAAAGGATGAATGTAGTCCAGTTATAACCATACATGTTTGATGGTATTGAAATTATTATGTATTAAATGTTTAAATTTAAAATTTGTCAACGCTATAAGTATTGTACTATGTTCTTATATGATGTATCATTAAGTATGATTTAGGGACATACTAGGTGGCTCAAGGTGTAAATAGTGGCTTTGTAAATGCCGCGTACTTTATATGGTGTATTATGTTCGTGTTCTGTTTTGTATACCTGTTTAACACAGGATGGTTTTTTTTTATATATATTTATTATGTTGTAATATGGAGTTTTAAATAAAATATAAAAAAAAATTCAGTGGTGGAGTGTACTCTTACTATGGTTGGCAGTTTACAGGGGCTCGCCCTGACGAGAATGTCTCTAGCACATCCATATACATTTGCCCAACCTATGTTTTATAGGCTACCCTAGCCACGGCTTTTGTAACCTTCCTTTCTCATGTACCAGTTGCCTTTTCCACCACACTTATAACTATTACTACTACTTGTACTACACCTCACTAAGCCTATGTATACCCTGTGTTTCCATGTATTGTTTGTAACGGCTTGACAATGCTCCTGGAAAGCGAAACGTTAAGATAAGATTTCGTTCGGATTTTTAACCCCGGAGGGTTAGCCACCCAGGATAACCCAAGAAAGTCAGTGCGTCATCGAGGACTAACTTATCCCCCAGGATGCGACCCACACCAGTCGACTAACACCCAGGTACCTATTTGCTGCTAGGTGAACAGGACAACAGGTGTAAGGAAACGTGTCGAAATGTTTCCACCCGCCGGGAATCGAACCCGGGCCCTCCGTGTGTGAAGCGGGAGCTTTAGCCACCAGGCCACCGGGCCCCTAATAAAATGTCACAGTTGCATTTGAGTCCTTTTACTTAACACATACGAGTTACTATGCCACGTTTGAGAAAGACATTAGCTCTAGTAGTGTCGTTAGAGAATTTTGATGTGTATTTGGGCACCTCCAATTTAAATTACTATCTCAGACCACAATCCTCTTATCTATATAAATACTACTATGAAGTCTAAAAATGCTAGGATCATGAAGTAGGCTCTCAGAAGCCAGCCATAATTAGTATAAATCATATCAGTGGTCGTTGTAATGTAATTGCTGATGCTCTCTTGTGTCCTTAGATTGCAGTTAAAACACTAGAATTAACGTAATTTTGTGCCCAGAGACTTGCTCGTTATTTGCTACTGTGATTAAATTCAGTAGACTAACTTGACTAACCAGCCCATTTATAGATGTACAGGGTGGGTCAAAAGCACTTACAATTGTTTCACTACTTGTTCACGTTCTCTACTTAATTTATCCAAACCATAATTCCAAAACATTATTCCAAACCAGTACTCCATATCCCTTATTTACGTTTTAGAAATGTTATTAAGCAATTTTCCAATTTCAGTTTCGATTTTTTCATTTTTTTTTTAATTTTTAAGACACTGTGCCCAATGGCAAACAATTTAAATCAAGAACAAAAAGTGGATACTAAAGCAGTATTGAAGTGTGAAAATGCGGAGCAGGTGCGCACATCATGGCAAGGAGCCTTTAAACCCTCCCACCTTCACCCCAGGCAATTTATCACAAGGAATATATCTGAAAGCACACGTTCGGTGGTTAATTTAACCGAAATCTGGTCGCCTTAAGACTTCTATGACTGAAGAAAATGAGACTAGAAGGCTTTGACATTTGTAAAGTCCAAAAAAGTCCACAAGACACGCTTCAATGGAACTATCCATACCAAGAACATCCTTGCGACACCTAATGCGTAAGGTGAAATAAAAACCATACCTCCCACGACTGGTGCATGGCCTTTTGGAGGAAGACCCAGATCGCCGATTGCAATTCTGCGAAATGATACGTGACCAAATCGCTAAGGAGCAGCCGGACCTTCTGGGTAAGATCATGTCAGATGAGGCTTCAAATTGTCAGGTCACGTGATCAAGCACGTTTGGGCACTCACAGGTCAGGCTGGACGGCAAGTTTCTTCCTAGAGAACAAACCTGATTAATCACACTTTACTACTGATTATCCAAGATTTATTTCTACATAACTTACTGAATAAAATTATTGTAAAAGTTTAAATAATTAATGTAACAGTAAATAATTATGTGAACGTTTATATAATTATTGCAAAAGCTTAAATAAGCACTTACACTCTTAAGATGTGCGGAGTTAGATACGCCTCCCGTTCAGTGCAAAGTTGCAGTGTTGTTTGCTCGCTTGGCTGGGAGCATTCGCGTTCCTCTTGCTTCTGCACATATTTTACATAAATTATTTTTTTTACACATTGCTAAGTTTCTGGTTTTAAGAAATGTGTAAAAGTTTTAATTATTTTATGCTTTACAATTTTACTGGGAGGCAATCCAGGATCAATGTATGTGAGCTTTTCTTCTGCTGCTTATTAAAAACTGCATTTCTCGCGACTCACCGGAATTTGTAATTTTAAAAACTGTACCTTATGAAACTTACAGTGCAATGTGTAACTGCATACCTTTAATGAGACAATTAAAAATCGCCAGGTGTTGCCCGTCTTATTCGTCAACTCTGAAGTATTATATGCTTTTGTTAGAATACTTAACTGATACAGCAATACCATGGCATCTTAATACAGAGAATAAGTTTTAACAACTCTATAGCCAAATCTGACCCACTTCACAGACCTGATTTTCTCTCGCTAGTGGACCCCATCCACCATGTGACTGCTACTATTGATGCATTACTACATCCACTGACTCCACTACTATACTGACCAACAGAGGATGTTTCTACAACTCCCTTGCTAAACCTCTGACCCCCCCCCACCACCCACCCCCACCACCACTTCTAAACTCTTTCCACTGGCTACCCTATAAAAATCAATTTACATTATGATAAAAGCCTTTGGTGGGACATGTATTATTAAAATAAAAAGGTACTGCACATGTCTCCCCACCACTGGTAGATCTTCACGTTTATAGTTTGGTACCACGGGCCTGCACCTCATTAAGCAGCATTGTTCTACTTGTTAAATAAGATTCAGGCGAATGCCTATGAATGCAATGATCGGGATTTTTGTGGCAATGAAGGTGAAGGGCTTAAGCTAATTCCCAACTTAGTACACGGAACTTTCTCCAATGACTAATAGGATGTTCTCACTGAAGCCTTTCAAGAAATTTTTTTAAAAACTCGCATGAAAGCTTCCAACTACTACTACTACTGTACTCCGAAAATCCAACTTCTTAATATACGGCTTCAACCTTCAAAAAACTGGGTAGTAGGATGCCTCTAATGAAACCTGAAGTTTTGAAGTAAAAAAAGCTACTTTGTGGAAGAATATTTAAGAAAAAATGAGCCTGCAATAATTAAACATGGATGTTTGTGATCAAATATTAACCAACTGAAAAGTATTATACATTTACGTTTTACAAAAGCGGTAAGTAGAGGAATATTAGACGAGGGACGCAACACCTGCGTGTTTCTTTTGTTGACTTTGCACCAACTAGTGACTTCATCAAATACAGAAGGTAATACTGTAGACAGAAGGCAGGACGTAGTTTGCGGTGATAACTCAGCCTTGAAAGTGGTTATAGTCTTATTAGTCTACATTATAATAAAAAGCGCCAAACCTACATGGGTCATATAGCGCTAGTCTATGAATCACGACTGATGAATTTAACATTTTTTAAGACCGAGGGAATAATCACATCAACCTACTTCATGGTTTTCCAGTCTCCAGCATTATTCACTATATTGGATTAAAAATCAGTAAAACGTCCCCGCAAAACATACCAGTGTTTTACAATTATTATTATTAAGGGGGAAGCGCTAAACCCGGAGGATTATACAGCGCCTGGGGGGGATGTGGAAGGCATTCAGGCTTAATTCGGGAACTGGAGCACAGATCCAATTCCCTAAATCAAGAGCCCCTCACCAACATCAAGGAACCTTCCTTGAGGGGAAGTGTTTTACAAGTTAATATACGTGCAAGTTATTTAATTCTATGAGGTGGAGCCAGTCAATATGAAACAAAGTTACGTAGGTAGTTTACATGTAGGAAAAGCACTTGACCATGTAGCTCATTCAGCACACTAAAAAAAATATGTACAAAGCACTAAAATTCGTAAAAATATTAACATGAATAAAAGAAAAGTTAAAAATATTTTTAAATGAAGAATGTCAAGACACTTAAAAATTCAATTTGCTACAATATCGGTAATTATATAAAAAAATGATAAATGTAGAAAGGCCTATGCCATGGGCATTAATCATCGGGAAGCGCTAAACCCGTAGGATTATATAGCGCCTGTGGGGGGATGGAAGGCATTCAGGCTCAATTCAGGGAACTGGAGCACAGCGCTAATTCCCTAGATCAAGAGCTCACCAGCGAGCCTCCTTTGAGGGGTATGCCATGGGCAAAGTGATAAAATGTGTTCCACGGAGACCTCACAAGGCAGTTTCCTCAATGCCTGAGAGGCTCACGATCCACAGAACTGAACATGTCCTTACCTTGTATCAAATACAAATAACTTCCATCCCCCAGGTACATGATCCATACAGGTTTTGTACCCCCCGTCCGGTAAAGTTAACGGTGCTCAATAAATAATCCTCTTCCTCCATAACTCAATATACAAATTACTAACGGTGGTTATTCTCTACCCTTTATATTAATGTAGGAGAAGGACTTACCAGAACTGTGAGCGAAGTGATGACAGAACTGACCTCCCTTAGTACGTCATGTTGCTGCCTTCACTACTGCCTGTGAACAAAACATTTTTAATTCAACAAATCTGCCTGTAATTATTATTATTGCACATGTTTACCCGTTATTAATTATGGAGGAGCGCTCGACTTATTATGGTATAGTACTGCAACTAGGAATGAGAGGTACTTAAGCTGGATTCAAGAAATGAAGATTTGGGTCGCTATTAATAACAAACTTGGATAATTGCAACTTCCTGTATTTATACAAATGACTTATGCCACGTTGTCAATTCTCTGGATCTAGAGCCCTTGACCAGCATCAAGGCATCTCCCAGCATATTAAGATGAATTTAGGCATTTTTTCTGCATATGCTGGTGTGAGGCTCTTGATACAAGAAATTAAATATCCTCCTTCTCCTTGGATCAAACCCAAATGCATCTTACCCTAAATGCTGTACAGTACCGGCAAGTTCAGCACTCCCATCAACTCTGAAGAGCGTAAAAAAAGTTGTCTCCGTCAGTACGAGAAGCTGCACCCCTCCTCTACAAGCTCTCGCCTCTCAATGCCTCAGCAGCCACGCGCCCCGGCCCACGCCACCCTCCTATAAGTGACACAAACCTTAACATCTATAGTTTTATTTTGTCTGCCTTGTACGATTCAAAACTCTCTCCTGATTATAGGAATCGGTTTGATTAAGACTAACTAATTAAATTCTAACGTAGAAGCTAACGTTACACTAAGTTTATTCAGGTTTCTTGCCTTATTTTATTCTAACCCCTTTCATAATTACTTCTGTACAACCCTTGTGGTTTAACGCTTCTTTTTCATTATAATAATAATTTCCTAATTACTGGAGCATTTCATTGCTGGCAAGTAATAATTAAATTAAATCCTAACCTGACATACAACTTAATATTAAGTGCATTTCGGTTCCTTATATAAATTTAGATTTTTTTTTTACAATTGTTTTATGGATACATCAGGAGCGTGTTGCTACTTTATTGTATATGATAGTTTACTCGGGAACCAAAGCTGTTCCTGAAACCGCTTCATTAACGCTGATCCTCTTCAGGTTAATGCTGAAGCTAATGTTAATATTGATATTTTTTTTTATATTTTATTTAAAAACTTTACAGCTTGATATTAGTAAAAAGGGGTACAGTGGGACCCCAATCCTAACAACATACACAAACCAATTTTTAACAAAAATTGAATTGACAAAAAAGAGGTTACCCTATACACTAAAAAAATTTTCCATATAACATACTTGATAAAAAAATAAAAACTTAACTATAAAAAAACTATAAAAAAATATAAACTATATACAATTTTCAGTTTTTGTTAGTTAACATACTATGAGACATAGAAAAAAGGTTCAAAACTTCACAGGGTGTTGTTATAAGACACAATGCAACAGTTAGACAACTTTTTTCCCGAAACGTTTCCCTACCATAGGCTCTTCATCGAATACAAAAGTGGGCGGGAACGTAGAATGTGAAGACGATGTAACGTCCATCCCCCTTAAAGTGTGAATTTGAGGTTTCATCCCTGGGCTGGAGAAGTTATTTCCCCATAGTCAGGAATAGAATGAATTCTCCAGGCCAGGAGAAAACCTAAATTCTACCTTTAAGGGTGAGGGAGTTTACACGTTTCACATCTCTACTTTCCTCCCTTTTTCTGTTTTCGATGAAGAAGCTACTGTGTAGGCGAAACTTTTCGGAATAAAGTTGTCAACTTTGCATATGTGTCTTACCTAAAACCCTGTCGGTATTGATCCATTTTGTTTTCAATTCACGGGAGATAATCAAGTAATAACCTACAACAACCCGGGTTAAAAACAATTTACATGCCTTTTCCCAAAATTTAACCCTTACAAAAAGAATCCCTAGCCATAAAGTGCCTCACTACACTCTCTTTAAGCATTAAAAAAAAAAAAAAATCAAAACCTAACCCTCCATTATACTAAATAAATATTAACAAATATTACTAAATTTATAAAACCTTTTCCCAATCCTGAGCACTTTTATATAAAATCTGAGAAAAAACCCATACTGCCCCCATTACAAATTTTAAACGAGGCATTAAAATTTTTATGAAGTCATTAGCATTCCTTCTGCAGAACTGGATGGACATTACAAAAGGCAAAATAAAGACTACACTCGCTAAACCCCCAAAAACATAAACAAAACTAATTTAAATCCCTCTCTTTGCGATACAATTTCCCCAAAATGAAATTCCCCAAAAAAGGCTATAAACGCCACTCTACTAACCCTAAAGCTCTTCACGGTTTTAAAAAACTAATCTTGACACCATTCACACTTTAATACTGAAAAAGGCAGCGCCCTGAACCATCAAACCAAAATTTTCTCCATTCGGTACTACTAATTACTTTGATATCCCCTTTGCTTTCTGTGCCCATTGCAGGGCCATACAGTATCCCACTCTCTACCCTTAATTTCCCACATCCCCTTACTCTCCCCCCTCCCCAGGGGCACCCCGCTGTGCCCCCCCTGAAATCCCCCTTCCCGTTGTAACCCAAAAACCCCCCCCCCCCCCTTTTACTCTCTCACCCCAAGCGTGATTGTGAGAAACCCTAACGTTAACATTCTATACCCTTTCCCAAAAAAACCCTTTCTCCCCCCTCCCCTACATTCCATTACGAACCGAGAAAAAACCTTACGCTAGTCCCCCGCCCCGCACCTCCTTTCCCCCCTCCCCCTCATCACCCACATTTATATATATATCCACTTTATATAACCCAAAATTTTAAAACCTCTCATCAAAACCCTCCCACATCTGGCTTAGTGCACGCAGAACCGACACCCCTGGCTCCCCACCCCCTGTACACCCTAATTTAACCAAACCTACACCCTTTCCCCCCCCAAAAAAAGTATACGCTGGAAGCCGTTCTCCTCCCCACAATTCCCACCTTCCGCCCACAATTATCCCTGGTTCTTAAAACCTTCCCCAGGTAGTATGCCATGAAAAAAAAAAAAAAAAACGATACTTTCCCCTCCCTTCCCCTGGGCTTTAACTTAAATTGTAAACCTATACCAAATACCTTCCATGCGTACATGGGGAACAATCCCTCAAGGGTACAACAATCCTGTCTGCAAGCAGCTTACACAAAAACCCCCTCCCGAATTTTCCTGGGTTTTTAAACCAAAACATCAAAGCCCTCAAATAGTTTCACTTTCCCCCAAAAATCCACCCACCAACAACTTCCCCAACCCTTCATACTTTTCCCAGCTGCCCTCCACTCACACCTTCGCGCAAAACCTCCCATTTAAGAAACCTTTTAATCCTCCTTCTCAGATCCATCAACCCCAACCCCCCTGGGCACAGGTAACTTACACCTCTCTCCTCAGCCAATCGCCCTTAAAACCCCAAAAAAAAGTTAAACACTCGTCTCAAATTCCCACAATCCCGCCCTGTTAAAGGGAAAACACGGCTGCTACTGCCAAACCTTACTATACAATAATACATTTATAAAAATCACTCGTTGCCGAGAGTTGATGATGAGGTCGAAATGCACCCGACCCCCTGTCCTTTCCTTTAATCATTCGAGTTTTCCCTCGAGCAGCGCCAAATCACCCTTATGGTAAACCCAAAAATTTTTAAAGACACCGTTTGTTTTTACAACGTTACTCCCCCCCCCCCTCCACCCAATCACCCAACCCCATGATCTTTGACTTCTCTTATTTCCCTGCATCCCCTTTTGCTTTTCCGAACTGTTGACATCATCATCCAAAACCCCAAACGCCACCCCCTCCCAACCCAGGATGTGTATCCCCTCCCTTCCTATTTTTCCCCGGCCACACTTTCCCTCCCCCCCCCCCCCTTTCCCCACTCGTGTCACATACACAACGTTAAAACCATTCTTAGAAGGGGGGCCCCTGATGCACCCAAAAAAATTTGTGCAGGGGACACCCCTGCCTAACCCCTCCCCTTTAAATCCCTTTCCCCCAAAGCATCCATTAATCTGTACCCTCATCTTGGCCCTTTGTAAAAGGGTTACCCAAAAAATATTTTTCCCCCCAAAACCCCTGCCCCTAAGTATAGCCCCCAAATTGCTCCTCTTTCCCCCCCCTGTCAAGGCCCCCTCCAGTCTAAACCAACAACGCCCCCCTCCCTCCCCCCCTTTTGACTCCACAAAACTTCTCAGTTTTCCTGCCCCTCAATCATCGACCTTCCGGGCAAACCATACTGCGTTTTCAAAACCCACTCCCCTACCACACATTTGAACCGATTCCCCAAAGATTTTAGCGAACAACTTATAATAACATAAACAGAGATATGGCAGGGTACTCCTTGAGGGTGTGCTCCCCCTTACCCTTCTGGCCCAACACTACAACTGCTTTTGTTTGCTTGTCCCCACACCCCTTTCTCCTTCATTGATTAAAAAACCTACCCTGAAACCCCTTATCACCTCCCAAGTTGGAGATAAAATTCAGCCGGGAGCCCCCATCTATTCCCGGGCTTTGCCTTTCCCATTCCCAAAAAGCCAATCTTTTCCCCCTTGTTTTTACCCCCCCTAAAGCCTTTTTTTCCTTTTCCCCTAAATTACACTCACATATACACCCTTTCAAAATCCACATTTCCCCACCTCCCATTGTCCAATCCCCTTCATACCATTTTCGCATACCACACATTTCATTTGTAGTTAGTATCTCCTACCCTTCTATAACCCCCCCCAATCGGTACCTCTAACCTGGGAATAGCGTAAACCGCTGTCTTTGTTTTTTGACTGAAAACACCACCCGATGGTTTGCTCCCCAAAGCACCTCCTCTCCCCCTGCCTGCACCCTTACCGCTTAAAAACCTCTATTTTGAACCCCTCTTTCCCCCCTTGATTTGACATTTTATCCATAGGATAGTTGCCCCCCCCACCCCCCTTTCCTATAACACCCTTAACCTATCTCCAGATAATTTGAAAGCCCATATTTAAAATCATTTTCTTTTGCCCACCCCCACATAATATTTCCATCCTTTCCTTGGCAACACAATCCCACCTTTGTACGACATCTTCCACCCCTGCCCTCCCCGCTAAGCTCCTTCCATAGGACAAAAAATCCCTCAACCCCCCTCATACTCAATGATTATATTAATTTCCAGAAACTCCTGTTATTCGCAAGCGCCTCCGCCCCCAACCTCCACAAAACGGCTCATGATCGCCATGCTACTTCAACAGTTTTGAAAGCCTACTACACCCCGTGGAAAGATACACTATCAAACCTCGCTTACCCTCTCCTAAAAAAAAGTATTTCTCTCCCCCCCCCCCCCCCCCTCAAAATTCGTCTCTTACTAATACCCTCAATAAATCCGTAGAGCCACCGAACATACCTGCCCCTTCGGTTCCACTCAGCCCTCCAAATGCGCCCAATCCCTCCTACTATTGCCACCCCCGGTAATGCACGGAAAAAAAACCAAGGTCCTGCCACAAACTCCTGCTTCACCTGTACGTTTTCTCTGAAAAAGGCGCATATACGCTAAAAAAAGCCACCGTTTTCCCATCCACAAACCATCTAGCCAACCCCCCCCCTCCCCCCCCTATTTCTCTGCAAAAAAAGGGGCTGCCTCCCTAATTTAAAATACCCACCACCCCTTTCAAACGGGCAGTGGCGGGGTTACACCTGAAACCCCTCATTCCCCAACACCCTCCCCCTTTAAAAATTTTGGCCCTGTAAAAACACAACATCCACTCAAAATTTATTCAGAAACTTCAAAAACCTTCTCTCTTTACATTTTACACAAACCATTAACGTTTACTGTCTACACCGGAGGCCTTTTAAAATTTCCACCCCGCCTCCTCTCTTCACTTTTCCGATGGCCACCAGAACGTGTGGGACCACTTGTCCCCTACATTTCCCCTCTCTCCCACCCCCCCCTTCTTTCGGTGCCTCCTTCATGGCCACCACTACCTTCACCTTCTGCCTATTTCTTCCCATTCCACTGGCTGGCGTTAGGACATCATCTAAATCCGATGCGCGGCTCTCTTTCTTTGACGGGCGCTCCTCCAGGCTTGGTCGGGGATCCTCACAATGTCCCTTACCCCCACGTCAGTGGCAAGTTCGGTGACACCTCAGTCACGCTGTCACCCCGTCGTCCGAATAGTTCTGTTTTTGATCCCCCCACACCCTTCCCTCGTTTTCCCACCCCCCCGGGAGCACCCACCTCCTCACGGTGACAAGGACTTAGAACCTTGGCTAATTCCTCCTAAAATTTCCAACCTTTCCCCCTGTACTTTTTGCTCAACCCCATCCACTGGAAGTGGTCTGGACCCGGTAAAATGGTCAAGGGGCCCCCCCTCTCCCCCGCCTTATAGCCTATCCCCTATTGCCCATAGAACCACGCCCTCCTTCCGTCGATGATCAACACCCGCTTCCCCCGGTGTAGAACGGTTCCCCCGCCCTGGGCCAGGATGTTTCCGCTTCCCCCACTCCCCCGCTATGTGATCTATTCCCCCCATAGTCGGCATGTACGCCCTTTGCCCCCCGTATCACCAGACCTGTGTCCTGAATTCTTTAGGTACACTAAGACGGGATGGGGGGTCGCAAATTTATTTTTTGGGTTTAAAATTTCCCCCCTGCATCCTGTGTAGGCATCCGACACCCCCTACCATGCTGGGCCAAAAGACAGTTTCCCTATTCCTCAAAAACTTTTCTGATATCTGTCCATCCGCCTCAAAGGGGACATTACGCAGTTTAATCCGTATAATGTCGGATACATCGTCATCCCTCCCCCGCACAGCTGGTGTTGCATCAAGACTTACGTCCTAAAAAGGTTGACCCCGACTCATAAACCCTTGCTGAGAGCGTTTCACAAAAAATTACGGCTCCGTTCAATGCTACGCCGTACAACTCTCCATCCTGAAAGCCAAAGGTCTCTGATGATTTTTGGTAGTATTCCCGGGGGTGAAGCGGGGTTATTGCCCCCCGAGATTTAACACCGTTGTGTTTAAACCCGCGTCTATAAAGACGCCATGTTGACTAATGGTAGTCTCCCGGTTGACGACAGAGGCCGACAAGCCCACCTCACAGTATGCTGTCAGGGGAAATGAAGTGCGTTTGCGCAGGTCTGCCGGCCCAAAAAGCGATGGACAATGCTGTTGATATTTTTTAATGTTATTTTTTTTTTTTTTTTTTTTTTTTTTTTTATTTAAAAATGCATGAATCAGCACTCCCCTGCACACCCCATTACAACAAACGTTCTCTCTTGCATTGCACTCACCCACGACATGACACCAAACCAAAATCTTTCGTTTTTGGGAAGCCCGTTTGGGACCCCCCCTTTTTTTTTTCTAATGCTTTACACAACAATCTAAACCCCCTTCCCCCCCCCCACAACTCAGCAACTCCCCCAAAAGTTATGGACCGTAACCCTCAGGGAAAACCCCTCCCCTCTCCTCCCATAAATTCCCCGATTCCCATTCATTGTCCTACAAAAAATCCTCGCTAAAACTCGTTTCCCCGTTTTCCCCCTTTTCCACCCCTCTATTCCCCACGATATGTCACGAAATCCACCACGATATAAGCTACTCCCCGGCCACATTTCCCCCACCCCCCCCATACAAGACCAGCGCCTCAACACTGAACCCCAGTTCCTCCATCCTCCTGACCACTTTCCCCCGCCATTCCCCCAACTCCCCCCAAAAAACGCAAAAATATCCCGTGATGGGTGTTTTCCCAACTCCCCACAAACCCAACCAACCCCCTTACCCACGTCTGTTTCTGAGGACTGATCCATAGGCAGAATCCATGTAAAATTTGAAAATGATCTCTCGCACCCTGGGGGCCCCAACTTTTGTTTACCGAAAGACCCATAAGCTCCCCCTGCAAAATCGGGGAAAACCCCCCCAACTGGGGCCCCTCTCCCTACCCTCATATTCATATAAAAACCCTCCCTTTAAATTTGTCTGGCTGCCGCCCAAAAGTGCCCTTTAACAAAATCTCAACCCCCCCCCATTCCCCACCCACATACATTCCCCCCAAAAAATTTATGTAACCTTTGCATCAAGCCCCCCCGTCCCCCCAACTTTTCCACTCCCACCTACAAAATGCATTTCGCCCCCCTTCCCCGGTCCAAAAACCCAAACCCCCCTTCCCATGGCAAAATCACCACCTCCCTCTTCATCCATTACACCTGACCCCCTAAAAACCTAAAAACACTTTAAGGATACGGTAATTCGCCCTCAGCAATGGAAAAAAATGCTGCTAATACCTACCCTTTCTTACGCAATCGTTAATAAAAAATTGCCCTTTTCAAAAGTCAATGATAAGGCCGCAACATCCCAACCCATGTTCCAAGCGTTCCACCTTTTCAAAGAATTTCGCCCCCCTAGCCCCCGTTTGGTCGCTCCAACAAAATGCCACTTTAAAAACTGCCCTTCCTGCCTTCTCACCCCATCACAGTCCCAATCAAACTCTGTCTCTCCACCCCCTAGCCCCCTGTCTTTGTTTTTTCAACGTTTTTCCGTCATGCCTGTCCCCCCCCCAAAAAAATGCCCCACCCCTCCCAATCTCCCCAAACTTTTTCCCTTCCGGATAGGAGTGTCGTTCTCCCCGTAACTACCCCATGTGCCTAATCAAGCCCCCCCTCGACCCTCCCCACCACACACTCTGGGCTCAACCCAAACCCATAAAAGGATCTTGCACACTGCAATTTTTAAACTGTGATACGGGCAACCCCGCCTCAACCCCCATCCATGTTTACCACACCTCCCACACGCCATTGATCTGAAATTTTCGCTTTTGCCCCTTTATACAACGTTTCAAACCCCCCCCAATCTCATCCCCAAACCTTGTTTTTTAGGATCTGTCTTAAAAACCCCCCCTTTCCACCTGATCTAAACACCCGCCAATCAATGCCACCATACCCCTCCTTCCTGCGTCCCCCCCAAAAATCTCAAAAACCCCTTTTGAATTCCGTGCCCCTGCATCGACCCTCCTGGCAACCCTAGTTGACCTTTTGAAACTACCGTCCCACTACACATTTTAACCCTTTTCCCCAAAACTTCGCGAACATTTTTTGTCCGCACACATGAGAGTAAATTTTGCCCGTAATCCTTAAATGTACTTGCCCCCTTTCCCTTGGGGACAACCTACGCCCCCTGTTTTGCTTTTTCGCCCAAATTTCCCCCATCTTTCTTTTTATGAAAAGGCGTTACTAAAAAAAACCCCCAACAGTCCCAATGTTTTAAAAAAATTCATTGGTTTGTCCATCAATACCTGGTGCTTTGCCCGCCATGTCTTCAAGCGCTCTCCATATCTCCCCCCCCTTCAAAACTCACCACCCAAAGCTTCCCTGCCTTACTCCCCCCGAGCTACAGGCTCTACACACCACCCCATCAAACCCCTATTAAACCCTTTACTTTTCCAAAAATGGGCCCCTACCACGCACCGCGAAATACTCATCACCCCCGTTGTTTTTAACACCCGCCCCTCCCTAAACCCCTTTTTACCTAGTGTGCACTTCAAATCGCTATTGTGGTCCTGTTCCCTCTGCTGTTGTTCCTCAACACACTTTTCCCATGGTTGTCCCCCAAGCACTTCCCCCCACCCCGCCTGCACCCCACGCATGAAATCTCTCCTCCGCACTTCTCTTATCCTGCTCTTCAGTCATCTATTGCCTCTTTTGGAAACCCCCCCCACTACTCCTTGTTCATGTTGTATCCTTTTTACTTTCCCAAAAATTTTTTTTAATCCATAAATTCAGCGATTTATCCCCTTCCCCACCCGTAAAACTACGAAAACCTTCCCTTTGGCCCCCCTGCCACCAAGTCACATTTCAACCCTTTTTGCCTCCTCCTTTTCCCCCCAGCGAAGCAAACCCCCCCTCCACTTCCTATCCTCGGGGTCGCGTGTTTTTTCGTAGCTTTAAACCCTTTCCTAACGATCCCTGCACCCCCACCCCACTGCCCTGTGTTCTGAAAAAATTGCTTTATGTGTTTAAAAAAAATCCACCCAAACCCTTGCGTTTTAGATCCCTTTCCCGTTAGTGCGTTTTCCCTCTTAAAAGTTTTGACTTCACCTTTCCCCCCCAAATGGGCCCCGTACCCCAAATTTTTCCCCCAGGTCTCGCAACAAAATTTGAAAATATCCCGCCCCCGCTGGCATCACATAAATCCCCGTATTTTTACAATTCCAATCTCCCCAAACATGCAAAACCCCGGGCAGTGCTCCAAGAAAAAACACCAGTCTCCCTTACAAATGCCGATTTTTTCCCTCGCCTTTCTCCGCCGGACATACACTCCAAACAAAGGACCGCGTTCACGCATAACCACCCCCCACTCTCATATTTTCCCCCACCCCCCCCCCTCAAACCCTTTTCAAAAACAAACGGGGGTTGCCTCCGAAATTTAAAAACCGTCCCCCTTTTAAAAAGTGTCTTGGGTTTCAAAAGCCCTATATCCCCACCTCCAGCAATTTTCCTATTTTCAAGTTATGCTCTTGTATAAAGGCAAAAATTACCTTGTAACGAACAGCAGTCCTCGCAAAAACCCTACACACTTACCACTTTTTCATAAAAACCCTTAAATTAAAAGTCTCACCTTAGGCCCGCTTACGTTTTCCCCCCACCTTTCCCCACCACATTTTTCCGCTGTCCCGTAACCTCATACACACCGTCCTTTTACACCCCCCATCCCCTCCACTCCTAACCCCCTTTCTGGCTTTCTTTTTCTTGTGCCTTACACACCCTTCAATCCCCGCCTTTTTCCCTGGGCTTTGTGCGGGTGAGGACGTATCCGGTCAGACGTGACAGCTGCCGCTTCCCTCGCATTCCTCTTCCCCCCCAGCTAGCTCCTGACCTTCCCTTGTGCACCTCCACCTCTATCCCCATTCCCCCCCTTTTCCTACTTGGGCCCAAGCCGACATTACATTTCCTTTTTTTCAAACCGCAGCTTCCCCTTGTCCCTGTACCGGTCTCCCGTTTACCTCTTCAAAGGGGGGTTCCCCGTTTTTGGGGGGCATCCCTGCAAAACTGTCTCAAGCACGCGAATTTTACGTCATTTGGTACTCCTTTTCCGCTCGTGGGTCACTCCTCAGCAGACGCACTCAATTGCTGCACTGCCCCTCATGCTCCCCCTCACGTTGTTTCCTCCACTCCTCACTCCACAACCGAAACCCTAGTCCATCTGGCGGTTCTGATCTTCACTGTAGGTCCTCGCCCCGGAAGCACTTTTTGGTATTCCCTGGCATCCTCCGCCGCCACATTAGCCCCTATGTGTCATAACCTCACCAGTCTACAAGTTTTTACTTGGGCCCGCGTAAGTTACGGTATTTGTGTCCAATTCATCAAGAAACATCGAAAAGGGAAGGTTGCCCCCGAGTCATCTTTAGGTTTTAAAAAAACCTTCCGGATAACCCACATAAGCCCCTGCCCCCACTTGCCTTGGGGATACGTGTACAGTTCCAAACTTCCCGAAAAACCCCTCGTAGGTCAGCTTCATTTGCCTCGAAAGGCACATTACGTAACTTTACATACGTAAATTGACTCGAAACATCGACCATCTTTACCAGGATGCCCTCGTTAACCTCGATAGCAACATCCTGATATTGAGCAAGTAGATCCTCATACACGTGTGATGACAGCAGTTTCACGAACATTCGGTAGTTTCCATTTAAGGCTACACCGTAAAGGTCGCAATCCTCAATCCCATATGTCTCTCGAATAATCAGAGGTAACAACGTCAACGCCGAATCTTGATTGATTGTACCTCTCAGTAATTCTATGCCGACAGTGTTAATTCTGCGTCTCACCCCAACCACCATTGTGACAGCCTGGCTAGCACTTGCGCCTGTCAGAGAGGAGTAGCAAAACGTCCACCCTCACCGGCAGCTGGGCGAGGAATAAACTAATGCTTATTATGATGTTAATGCTGATGTACTCAACCTCATTTTATCTAACGTCAATTATCTAGCCAAACTTTAAACACGATTTGGAGAAAATTAGTAAATATTTTAAAACTGAAGTTGAACACAAGTCGAAACGTTGTAAGAGAAAAGATAAGGCTGGGCGAAAAGTTGTTTATATAATGAAGTTTAACCACCTATTAATATCTTCTTATGTCGTATTATCTTGTATTTGACCGAAGAAGCCTATCCTGGAGGCGAAATATTTCTGCAGTAAAACTGGGCAAGTGTTGCACACGAGTTATTCAATTAATTGTCTACTGATAATAATTATTCCAAAGTGGCTCATGCAACCTTAGTGTAAAATATAGTTTATTGTATCTCAAAACATTGACATATCATAAGGGTTTATGTCTTCTGTCCTGCAATAAGGGAATCTTCAGTGTTTTGAGTCATGCTTTATGGCTAAAAATTGTCAGCAGAGAGAGCCAGACTGTAACATTATACAAAAAATTAACAATGGTTATAAATGACCGTAATTTTTAAAGGGGTGGACCGGTAAGCTAGCGGAAGGCCTCGGTCAGATGACCAAAAGCTCCAAAGGCGGGTCATCATCTGACTAAGACCCGCGTCAGGGAACATTTGTCCTGTTTCCTGACGAACCTTACCTAACCTAACCTGTAACATTATATACTTTCTCATATTCCAATTTTTAGCATTTTGCAAAAGACTTGGCAGGAGATGAACCTCCTCTCCCCCCCCTTTATGAAAAGTATGGGCGCCACGAGTACGCTAGGTGACAACACAGTGTCACGGGCCCAAGACTGTTCAACTGCCTCCCAGCATACATAAGGGGGATTACAAATAGACCCCTATCTTCAAGAAGGCGTTAGACAGGCACCTAAAATCAGTTCCTGGCCAGCCAGGCTGTGGCTCGTGCGTCTGTTTACGTGCTGCCAACAGTAACAACCTGGTTGATCAGGCCCTGATCCACCATGAGGCCTGGTCACGGACTGGGCTGCGGGGGCGTTGACCCCCAAAAACCCCTCCAGGTATACTCCAGGCCTTGTGTCAACATTTTATCCATAATTTCACACTGACTTCTTCTTCCCCTTCAATATTCTGTATTATCTCACGATCTACACTCTTCAGAAAGCCTATTATCCCCATTTCCAATAACATTACACCTGCTAGTTTGTATCAATTTTTTCATCAACTATGTACATTGTAGAAAGAAATTATTGGTTATTATTATTACTATCTATTAAGTTATTGTAAGTCATCTTGCAGGAATTTACTGTCATTTATATACCTGTATATGTTTTATACAAGGATTCTGAATTATCTGTAAATATATTTTCTTATAGGCAAAGCCTTTGTGTATAGAAACTATCATATTACTGATGGCATACAAGCTGATGAATAAGACGCATTTATATATATATATATATATATATATTATATATATATATATATATATATATATATTATATATATATATATATATATATATAATTTTTTTTACAAGTCGGCCGTCTCCCACCAAGGCAGGGTGACGCAAAAAGAAAGAAAATACTTCCATCATCATTCAACACTTTCACCTCACTCACATAATCACTGTTTTTGCAGAGATGCTCAGACTACAACAGTTTAGAAGCATATACGTATAAAGATACACAACATGTCCCTCCAAACTGCTAATATCCCGAATCCCTCCTTTAAATTTAGTGCAGGCATTGTACTTCCCATTTCCAGGACTCAAGTCCGGCTATATAAAATAACCGGTTTCCCTGAATCCCTTCACTAAATATTACCCTGCTCAAACTCCAACAGCTCGTCAGGTCCCAAATACCATTCGTCTCCATTCACTATCGAACACGCTCACGCACGCCTGCTTCAATTCCAAGCCCTTCGCCCACAAAACCTCCCTTACCCCTTCCTTCCAACCTTTTCGAGGACGACCCCTACCCCCCTTCCTTCCCCTACAGATTTATACGCTCTCCATGTCATTCTACTTTGATCCATTCTCTCTAAATGACCAAACCACCTCAACAATCACTGAGAAAAAAAAATTCCAATCGCTTTCGTGGTATCTCACATTATCGTTCCTTGATAATGGCATTGATGACCTAAGGTCATTCCTTAGGTCATTAAGGCTAACCAAGAGGTATTATATTATCGCCTTGATGACCGAGAGAGATTATATTATCTCCTTGATGACTGAGATAACTGAGGGAGATTTTATTATGTCCTTGACTGAGATAACAGATTATATTATCTCCTTGATGACTGAGATAACTGAGGAAGATTACCCTTGAGGACTGCGCTGTCCACAAGGATCAGAGGCCGGTGAAGGGTAAAAAATGAAGCCGTGGTAGATTACCACTGTGACAAGTGTATTAAATTCAGATTTATTATTGACATTATTTTAAATTTCTTTAATTAGGCCATCATTGTACATTTCTAGGCTAGGATGTTTAACATTGCAGACCATCTCCATAAAAATGTTAGAGTATTTCAAACTTTAGCATAGCCTAATGTTCATCAATACTGTAAATTATTAATTATTAAAGGATTTCTCTGCTCAGACGTTGTGCTGAGCGGTTGTCAGCTGTTGCTCCTCAGTCCCGACACCTGGTGGAGGAGTGTTTACAACATCATCAACAATGGCGACTGCGTTTCGCCGCCGTGTTAATACTGTTTGTATTCAACTAACGCAGGTGATTGTTCGCATCGCTATTGGGCCGTGCGGACGGACTGCGCAGTAGCTCCCACTTCACCTGGTTTCTGCGCAGTTTTCACTGATCAAACATGGCGGATTACACCGGCAGGAGGATTAACACAGTCTGCATTGAGCTGTTAAGGGGTTCTCTGAGCCCTGCTACGACGAACGTACTTCTTCCTGCAATTATTAGGGATCTATATGGCATCCCTAACGAGGAACTGTATGGTGTGGCCCTTAACGGGATGAAAAGAGTATTTGTGAAGTTTCTGAGGGCCAGTTTCTACAGCAGTGGTGGAGGAGTACCAGGAACGCCGAATGTGCCTCAACTCGACGATGGATGTGTGTATGCATGACGTGTCTACTTACTATACGTGGGTACGGGTGAGAAATGTACCCTTTGAGGCGACCAAGTTTGGTATAGAGGACGTTTTCAGCAATTACGGAGTCATTCATGAGGCTAGAGGAGGGGTATGGCGGGATGGACCATATGAGGGCCTCCCGGAAGGTTCATACAACATCAAGATGACATTAAAGAAGCCTATACCTTCGTATGTGATGTTGACAGGCAACAGAACTCAGGTATATGTGTCTTATGCGGGACAAAGGAGGACGTGTCGTCTTTGCAACTCTTATGAACATATAGCGGCGCAATGTGCATGTAGAGTTGCCCCAGGGGTGCCAGCCCCGGTGGAGGAGGTCCAGCAGACGAGTGTGGTGGCGACGGCGAAAACTGGGACTCCTCTATGGAGTGAGGAGGTGGAGAAGGAGGGAGAACAGATGGGGACGTGTGTCACACTCCCGGTGGAGGATGGAGATCCTACTCCAACGCCTGTGGTGGTGGAGGAAGTGGCGGAGTCGACACAGGAGGTGTCCTTGGAGTCTGTGCTCCAGGAATTCTTGGAGGAGACTTTGGTAGGAGAGGACATGGATGGACGGACCAGTGATAAGCAGCGATTGCAAGGGCTGAGTGAGAAGAAGGGAGTAGCAGGGAATAGTGGACAGGATACACTTGTGGTGGCAGAAGTACACAGGGAGGATGTACCTGAGGAAGTATGGCTTTGGGGAGGCAGCTCTAGGAAGCGGCCAGCGGGGGTGACTGAATTAGACGACGTTTTTTAACACCTGGGCAAAGACAGGTAAGAAGGCATGGGCAGAGGCGGTACGAAAATCCCCTACAGGGGGGGGAGTACAGGGAAAATCGGGGGGGAGGGGACAGGGGGGGTAGGGGGTCTTATTAAAAAGAGTAGTAAGGAAAGTTGAGCAGCTTGAAGGGAAGTGTGAGCAAGCCACAGCGGCACAGAGGTAAGCCGCCTTTCCTTGACCATTCAGGTGTGTAACAATAAATGCTAATGGCCTAAAGACTGAAGTAAAAAGGGTATGGTTGGAGTGGTTCCTCAAAAGGTATAACGTGGATGTTTGTTTCCTACAGGAGCATAACCATAAGTCAGGTAGTGAGTTGCGATTGAGAGGATATAAGTTGTTTGTAAACATGGCAATGCTTTTAAAGGGAGGAGTGGCTGTTTTAGTAAAGGAGACCAGTCCATTGCGAGTCATGGGGTGGGAGGAGGGGGGAGGGTTGTTCGGGTGGATGGGTGGTGGGGGGAGAGCAGGGTATGTTTTGTGGGAGTTTATATGCCCGCGATTGGTAACGTGAGGATAAAAACAGACTTTGTTCGGGACGTATTGTTATACTATCTCAGGGGTTTACCTGCTATCGCGATAATTGGAGGTGATTGGAATTGTGTGATTAGGCATGCAGACGTCATACCTATGGGGGCGGGGTGCGTGTTGGGTGTCTTACGGGATGCATTGCGTGATGTCGGGGTCGTAGATGTGGTCGGCAGGGGGGGTATCAGGTCGAGCACACCTATGTACAGGGGAGTTATGAGGCAAGGTTGGATAGGATTTATGTGAGGCAGGGGATAGGAGTGGAGAGGGTTTAGAACAGTAGACGTGGGTTTATCTGACCACAGAGCAGTGTTCGCTGACCTTTGGGTGATGGTATTCCGAGAATATATCAGAGTTATTGGAAATTAAAATGTGAGGCTTTTACAGGAGGAAGATCAAGGTTTGGGCCTTCAGACATGGTGGAAAGGGTTTTGGGAGGCTAGGGATGAGGAGGTGGATTTGCTAGATCGGTGGGAGTTGCAGGCAAAGGTGCAGATTGCAGGATTTTTTAAGAAGAGGGGCAGGGAACGGGCACGCTGGAGGTTTGGATTGCAGAATTATTTAGAGGGCCAGTTGAATGATTGTTATGGGGGGGGTAGGTAAGGTGTGGGAGGAGTTATGGGGGAACTTAGAAGTCGTTTAGTGGAGATGCATAATGAACGTTTTGATGCACTCAGGTCAGGGCAGGATTGTAGGACGTACTAAAAGGTGATAAGCCAACCGGGTATGTACTCCGAAAATTCAAGGGACAGACAGTTGAGGAATACCGTGGCACATATTGTCGTGGAGGGAGGGGAGGGTTATGTGCAGGGACAGGGTCTCTCTGACACAGATTCTATCAGTAGGTATACTGATTATTGGTTTACGGAGAAATGGAAGAGAAGGGGAGGGGTGGTTGGGTTAGAAACATTTAGAGCTATAGGGGTTCATCAGGGTTTGGGGCAGGGGGATCGGGAAATGTTGGAGGGAGGCATTACGGGGGCAGAGGTGGGGGAGGTGGTGAATGGGTTGAGTCAGGGGAAGGCACCGGGAATAGATGGGTTATCTAATGATTTTTACAGAGCACATTGGGAGGATCTGAGGGAGTGCCTAGTGGCGGTTCTGAATTATATGTTGAAACGTGGTAGGATGGCGCAAACACAGAGAACTGGGGTTGTTGTTTTGGTGCCAAAGAGGGGGGGGAGAAAAAAGATTTTGGGAGATTATCGTCCGTTGTCGTTAATGTGTACGGATTACAAAATTTTTGCGAAGGTATTGGGTAACAGGTTAAAGAAGGTAATTGGGAATAGCATACATGAGGGGCAGTATGGGATACCGGGACGGACTATGAAGAATGGGCACAGTGGGATAAGGGATTTTATAGAGAACTGCCAGGGAGGGGGAAGTCCTTGGCTTGGATTGGGCTCAGGCCTATGACTGCGTGAAGAGGGACTTTTTGTGGGGCTGTTTGGAGAAATTGGGTTTTGGAGGGGGGGTGGGTAGTGAGGTGGGTGCGCACTCTATATGAGGGGGCTGTCAT
This sequence comes from Cherax quadricarinatus, assembly GCF_026875155.1. Lineage (NCBI taxonomy): Eukaryota > Metazoa > Arthropoda > Malacostraca > Decapoda > Parastacidae > Cherax > Cherax quadricarinatus. The sequence continues at coordinate 77,792,824 of NC_069408.1, forward strand.
GAGGGTGCAGGTTAATGGAAAGCTGAGGGGGGGGGTGATGATGGAACAGGGATTAAGGCAGGGTTGCCCGCTGTCGCAGTTGCTCTTTGCATGTGTGCAACATCCTTCTTTGAGGCTGTGGAGGAGGAATTGCGGGGGTGTGGGGGGGAAGCATGGGGGGAATAGTAGGTTATGTGGATGACACAACTGTGTTAGTTACGAGTGGGGAGGCTTTAATAGGATGGGAGATGGTGATAAGGAGTTTTTGGAATGTTCAGTAATGGTAGTTAATTTAACACAAGTCTAGGTTATTGGAGGTAGGAACATGGGTTGGGGGAGATGGGGGAGGAGATGGATGGACGGTTTGTGACAGAATTAGGGTGTGTGGGATATGTAAATGAAGGGCAGTTGCAGGAATGTAGGGAGGATTTACTCAGAAACAGTCACGAGAAGGTTATAGGCAAGTTAAAAGGTTTGAGGGTTTAGTGAAGTGGCGTTAACAGCAGAGGGCGTTGGTAATTAACTCGGTGGTGTATAGTAGGTCTGGAGGTAGAGGCGGAGGTGTTCCCTTTGAGGATGCAGGATATACAGGAAAATACAGAGGAGGGTGTTGAGGTTTGTGTGGGGGTTTGGAAGGGCCTGTTGTCCATGGATGTGGTCATGACGAGGTGAAACGGGGGGACTAGTTATGTTGGCCTTAGGGCCTAGGGTAATGGCATTATATATTAAGCAGTAGGTATCTAAGGGTGGGGTGGAGAGGGGTGTTAAGGGTGGATAGGGTGATGAGGGATGCTAGAAACTGGTGGTGTGGCAGGGATTTGATAAAGTGTGAAGATGTAATAAGATTCATTGTTGACAATGAGGCAAGGTTAAAAGTTGAAGGTAAACACAGTGGTGGTGTGGTGTGGGAAGGGTGTATTGCGGGTCGCATTATACCCCATGTATATCTGGAGGTCATTATGGGGGGAGTTTCGGAAGCTTAGGATACCTGCAAGGGTCAGGGGATGGTATACCGTTTTCCTCATGGGTGTGGTTGCATCTCGAAGCAAATGTTGCATAAGATGGGGTTGGTTGAGAGA
>NC_069408.1:77794381-77813532 GCF_026875155.1 Cherax quadricarinatus
GGTTTTCCCCGGGTTTACATTTCTAAGCCGAGGGTTATGTTCATGGGTTTAAAATTTTCCCTTGAAACCCGGGATCCGAGCCTTAGGATGTTTTTAAGAATTAGTTTGGGCACTTGGTATCAACACAATTTTTTTCTGAGATAGTTCAGTTCTTTTGGGACGGAAAATTTACAGCACCCTTACCCTTTTACTTCTCTAGTCTTATGTTTAATTTTATTGTCAGATGGGGTTCTTTTAAAAAAAATTAAAGTGTATGTATGGGTTTTGGGTCTATACCTTTTTTTATGGGGTTAAACCAAAAAGTCTTGGGACAAGATTTTCGGTTTATATACATATGTGGGGGGTAAAATTTATGAAAGGGGTTTTGGGTTTTAAAACCCCTTTAAATGTCCCGGGGGTTTGTTATAAAACTTGTTTTGGTTTTTTAAAAAAGTTTTTTAATGCATGTTTTTTCGTTTTCTGTATCAACATTATTGTATTAGAGGGTTAACATATTAATAATAGTAAAATCTGTTTTTTATGGTTTTGTGTAAGGAATCATATGTTCCTTCGGGTTTCCTTTTGGGTTTAGGATCTAAGTCATAATTAACAAAAATCTGTCCCTGTTAGCGGGTTGTTAGGGTTTTTTTTTTTTGTTTTGTAGTGGTTTTTGGTATTTTTGGGTTTAATTTGTTGTATTTTTTGTATTTTGTTTTTTTTTTGGGGAAAAGGACTTCAGGTATTATTTTATATTGTTTTAAACATGTAAAGTTTTTTTTTGGTGTTTTTTTTTTGGGTTAAATGGCTTGGCGGCAAAACTATTAATGATGAAAAAAACTTTAGTGGGTTTTGTCAGCGTGTTTTTTTTGCTAAACAAGATGTTATAATACTTGTTCCCCAAGGAATAACCTGGTATAGTAGAACAAAAGAATGTTTGTATCCTGTACTTTATTTTGCATCCTTGTCTTTTGTAAAGTTTCTAAAAAAAAAAAAAAAAATTGTGATTTGTACCTTTTTTCCACCCTTTGAGAAGTTTCTCAATGTCTACCCATTTTCATAAGAGTATTTTTTTATATGAAATCATTTTTCCCATTGTTCTTTAGTCTTTTAATATCGTGGTCTCTCTTACAGCCACTCCTGTTTTCTATTATCCATTGTATTGACTCGTCGCATAAGGGTTTTCCAAATGAGCATTGCCGCTTGGTTCTCGATTTGTGTGCCTTTGGCGATTTGTTTGGCACTTCTCCTCCCTTGGACTTTCCCTTTGGTCAAGCCCCAAAAAGCCTCTGCCCTAAAGGGTTTGGGTGAGGTGATTTTTCAAGACCAATTTTTCTGACAAATTCTGTTTTTTTCCAGATCCATTTAAAGTTTTTTCCCCTGTCCACCCTGTTTTTTTTTTTTTTCTTCCCATTCTTCTATCATCGCGAGCAGGAAACATCTGATGGTCTCTTCTTTAAGTAATTCTTATATACAAAAAAAATTAGGGTTTTTAATATCGATTTGACCCTGGTCTTTTCTCTTCCCTTTCTGACCTAACCGGACAGCCGCTCCTGCCAGGTACTCGTGATCCCATGACAACATTGCCAATTACCCTGCCTCCTAAAGTTTTTTTCCCCCGTCACTGTGAGGTAAAAACCCAAAGGGCTTCTTGCGTCTAAATATGCGTCTCCCAAACCTTTCCTTCTTTTTTTAAGTTTCGTAGACCTCCTCCGGTTTTGGCATTTTCTATTCATTCTCATGCTCATTATTTTTTTTATGAAATGACTTTTCTCAATGTTTTTTCAAATCTTCTTAAGATTATCAATCATTGTTTTAATGTTTGCTTGGCAGAAAAATTTGGTTTTTACTTTTAAATTTTTGGGGTTTTTCCATTTTTAATATTAAGATGCAATCGCTGACTTAGTTTTCGGCAAAGTTTGTTACATTTATTTGGTTACAAGTGTGTTCTAATTCCCTTTGCAGAATACATGGTGGACACTATAGGTTTTCCTTTTCCTATTATTTTTTTCCCGGTCTCTCAAAACATATTTCACCCCATCCCTGTTTTGTGATATCAGGGAACCTTTTGATGCACCCTTTCCTTTTTACGCTCTCTGGTTGCCACCATTCCCTGAATCATCTCTTTTAAAAGAAGTGTTCATGAACTTAGGATTCCTTTTAAGTATATTTCCTGATCTCTAATGTTTTGATTATGAAGCAGTTACGGGTTAGACCCGGCTTTTTCTATTTGTATTCTAAAATTTTTCTCTCAGCCCTCTCTTCACTCTTGCAAATTCGGATTTTTTTACCCCCCTCTCCGTTCTTGTTTTCCTTTAAATTTCTGGGGATTTTCTTTTTTTATATTCCTTTTTTTTCCTCTTTTCCCATCCATTGTTTTACGCACAAGCTCCTATGATTTCCCAATTTCCGTTTCTTCATTTGGGTTGAAGTTTCCGCTTTGGCAACCCTTTTTCCCGCTAAAAAAATCCATCATCTCACTTGTTGATTTTCCTTCCTGCAATGTATTCACAATTCTCTTTGCCCTTCAAAGTTTTTTTCTTTTTTTTTTTTTGGGTTCTTGCCTCTTTCCTTTCTGGTCTTTCCTTCATGTTAAAATTTTTCTGTTAAATTCCTTCATGTTAAACTCGAGACTAGGAACTATATGATCGTGCGCCAAATTTTCAGCTGTTCAGTCACATCCCATCAAAACTCCACCCCATTCTACCCCCACCCAATCTCCTATCTCTAATTAATTTCGATTTTGCCCTGTTGAACGCCATGCCTGACGCCTTCAAAAACCCTCATTACTCTCTCCACCTTTCGCAAACTTCGGACATCATTGAATCAGTTATTGTTGAGTCATCTACATAACCAACTACCTTCTGTGATCCCAGAACCCTCCTCCTGTAAAACGTTGTTGCTTCCTCACCATTCCATAAAACGGCGTAGTTGCAACATGCAAACAGAATTGAGACATAGGACACCCTTGTCTCAAACTTTCTCCATTTTCAACACATACCCAACCTACCAGTTAAATTTGCACTGAATCGAGCTTCTGCATACAAGGTCTTCACCCCCCATCTTATATTCCCTCCCCAAAACCCATAAGCCTTTTAAAGTGTCAACATTGTCTCTCTATTCACACGTCATAAGCATTCTCCCAATCAATGACCAAAATTCCACCTCCCTTACAACCTGCCTGAAAAATTCCCTAATACGACTATGTCCATCCCTCATACTACGACCGGAATTCCCAACTGACCCTTGTGCACCATACCACCTCCCCATTACCTTCTTCATCCTGTTCCCTAAAATCTTCGCAAAAAATTAATAATCCGTACACATTAATATATGGCCCTGTACCGTGCTCAGTGTTTTCTCTCCCTCGCTTTTTTCTTTACAAGCAACGACCACACCCGTCCTCTGTGACGTTCCCAATTTCCCCTTCCTTTCAGCATACAATTCAATCCTGAACCAAACAAAACATTTATGGTTTCCCAATGGCACTCTGTTAAAAATCATTGGAAAGCCCATCAATTCCCGGTGCTTTTTCCCTACTTATAATTGAACACTGCTCTTACTTCTTCCATACTTATATTCCTCCAACCCCTCTGTCCTCCCCATCTTTCCCCAAGACTTTCACCCCTCCTCTTTCTTATTAAACTATATCCAAATTACCTTTTTTCCCATTCCTTTTTAAACCAATAGTCCGCATAATTACTTATCCCTCAGTTTGTCACCAAACATTTGCCCTTAGTATAACCTTCCAAATCGTCACTAACCTCTAAAAGTATCCTCTGTGGACTCCTGTTGTCTAATGCGAAATTCTTAACACACCCCCCCTTACCGACGGTTTATATCCCATAAGCACGGCATCATACCTGCCCTTACCCTTAAACTTCATCAAATCTTTCATCACTCGTATTAGTCCCTGCAAGTATCCCTCTTAGCCCTGCACTTTTTTTCACAGACTATCTCCCTCATCTGCTTGCGTAACCACTCAATGAGTGCTGTTCAAATAATTTCTGATAACAGTACCTCCACCTCGCCCTCTCCTTCCTTTATATTTATAAAACCCCGCGATACCAGGTTTAGCCTATTTTCCCACCAATCAAAATACTCCCTACCCCATCCCTTGCCCTCCACAATTGTCCCCCACCAGTCTCTTAACTCTGCGTTCACCACAACTCCTCAGCAATCCTCGACCATTTTAACTTCCAGAAACTTAGAATATACCTTATACCACACCTCCCAAATCCAGTTCTACCAAAAATGCCCTAATGATCCGAAAACCCTACGTCCGCTTGTTTTTTACCCCTCATATCCTAACTGCCTCCGTTATATAATCCTATCTAACCTCGCTGAATAATTTCTCCTAAACAAAAGTGGTAATCACTCTCCAAGCCCCACTCCCCTCCGCGTCCCTCACCCCTAACATCCTGCGCCAAAACATTGCGTAACGACCGTATCTACACAACCCGTTCCCTTGGTCCACGTCCCCCCCCCTTATATAACACAGTTCCAGTTCCCCCCCCAAAATACAGTTACTAGAGGTTAAACCCTTAAAAAATACACTAAACACGTCTCTCACAAATCCTCTTTTACTTTGAGTATATTCTCTGCTGGCAATAATAAACCCCAATGAACCTACCTCTAGATTCGTCCCCACTCACATCACACCCCTCTACTACCCTCCCCCCCCCCTTCTTCCCAACGCACTCTCACTCTAACGTAAGGGACCAGACTCGCGTCCCCTTCCACACAGCCACTGCCCACTCCCCCTATTACACTAAACAGACCCACTTAATACAATTTATAACCCTTTAATGCCAACGCACAGCCTATCTTATAATTATGTTCTTGTTATATAAAGCATACATCCACATTATATCTCCTCAAAAACCATTCCTATCCATACTCGTTTCACTTCATTCGTCAATCCATTTACATTTGACAGTAGTTTACTTCGTGAATTATTTTAAAAGTGGTGGTTTACCCTTTTCTTCTTGGACACCACCTCCTATACGTCTGCTGTATGGCATCTTTCTGACAGCTTGCTTAATTCACCCCCCCTATCCTTCATTTCCCTGAGAACCATTAAACCCCTACATTACCCTTCCCTCTTTCCACCTTATGACATACATTCCTTTGTTACTCAAGATCTTTACTCCTGTTCTTTGTCTGGAGTAAGACATCGTCCATCTCAGACGTTCCTGCAGTTCTCTTACGAGGAACTCCCCTCCCCACACACCTCGTCACCGGTTCTTTTCTGCACTATGGACTCTGCCACAACGTTGTGCACATTAACATTAGTGCACACAGTATTCCTAACCTCCTGATCGTGCTGCACAGTTGCCTGCACCAGGTTACACCTTCATCCACCTGTCCCTCTTCAACGTCATGCAAAAAGGAGCTAAGTACTTCCTCCAGCAATCCATCCTGTTGGCCCGTACCCTCTCATCAGACGTCGATTGTGTCTGTCCTTATCACTGATAGTGTTACACTTTTGTCCACAGTACGACCTCAGCCTGTCCATTCGTCACTCCATCGGCAAGGAAATCTTGTTTGACTTACTCCTATTCCTCCGACACCTCCAGAGCATTCCTCCACTGATGTAAGTTCACTACGGTTCCTGTCTCCTCCGTCCAGCTTTTTTATAGCCATTGGGCCGCCATATTTTCAAAAGAACCACATAATCTGCAAGTCTTCCGTGGCCCTGAGTGTACAAGTAGACCTTGCGTTCGGAAGACCTCCAAAATACGTACCATCTTCGATGGAATTGACTGCCTCCCATAACCGTCATTTTCAGCAGTAAATGAACCTTCAGGTAGCCCTCAGAAGGTCCCATTTTGCACACCCCCATCACTGCTGAGAGATAGAGATATAGATGTCCCATAGCTGCTAAACCACCGCCGTCACATCATGCTCCGTCGCCTCAAAAGGCACTGTTCGCCCTACTTTCAACCCACGTCACATTGCTCGGAACACATCATGTAAGCAGACTTCACCTAGTGTTCACTGCCAGCCTCTTCTATTGATATTTGTTGACATGCTTGTGTTAGAATCCTGGTCTTTAAACTTGATGAAAAAATTCTCGAACACACCATTGACTGCTACTCCATATATTCTTCGGTGGGATTCCATATACCTCACTGATTGATGCATGCAGTAACACGTGCCCATGGTTGTTCCTGTAAGCGTGCCACGCACCAATTCCACGCAAACGGTGCTCACCCGGCGTCCAATGCGATCCGCCTGTTGTAGCACAAAACAGAAAACTGCGCAGTAAACCAGTTGTTCAGGAGCCACTGCGCAGCCTGTTCCGCACGGCACAATAGCGATGGACAATGATGTCTCGTATTACACAGAAGATAGAATCCGAACCCGGACCCTCCAAGTTCAATTACCGGCGAGTGCAGGTAAACATTTCACGTGTTTCCTTACACCTGTTGTCTTGTTCACCTAGCAGCAAATAGGTCCTGGGTGATTAGTCGACTGGGTTAGTGGGTCGTATCTGGGGGGGAAAAGCTTGAGAACCACAATGGAATAAGTTAGACAGAGTTCTCGATGACGCACTATCTTGGGTTATCTTGGGTGGCTAACCCTCCGGGCAGTTGAAAATCCGAAACGAAAATTCTTATCTCAAATACCACTAGAGAGATTCTACACTTTCCCAAATACTATTACTAATGTTATTTAATTATTTGATGCAACCATATGCATTTTTTGGTGAGCCGAAGCGAACAGGCATTTGAAAACTAAATGTTTATGCCAAGAAAGGTTACAGTTTGTAAATAACAATGGTTTCATATAAATTGAAAGTAACAGAAGTCTCAAGGGTTTTACTAAAACCTGCATTAACTTTCCAGATGCTATAGATATAACAAACCATGTTTTACACCCCTGTATAACATCTCCCACCATGACATTAACATAATTCAAGTACCACTGTATGTTGTATATTTGTGACACAACAAGAGCATTTTCTCTCTCTCGCTCCTCTCTCTCTCTCTCTCTCTCTCTCTACTCTCTCTCTCTCTCTCACTCTCTTTTGTAGTGAAACGCATTGGAGGTATTTCTTGCGGAGTACCGCCTAGATATTGCGTCGTTGATAGGCGTGCGGTCATTTTAGTCTGTTATTGTGTGTAGCACCGTTTGTACTCGCCTCTGGTATGTACTTACCTACATTTTGGTCTACAGGGATCGAGTCTGAGCTACAGATTAGCTTCTAAACTTCCCGCTGGCCACATTCAGTATATACTAGCGTCGTCTGCCCTCTCATATCTACGATTAAAATATGTATGAAGACTGTTTTCATTAAAAAATGTTTTCAAGTTCACCTTCGCTTATTCGTCTCTCGAACCAGCGTGGGGAGACGAGGAACGATTCTACAGGTTCTCTTTGCACGCCACTGGGGAGGAAAACATAGCATTAGAACCAGGATGGCGGACCGACTGTACCGGCGCATAAATACTGTCTGCATTGAGCTGGTTAGCGGATCTTTAAGCAACGCCACGATGAACGTTCTCCTGCCAAGCATTATCAGGGAGTGTTTTGGCTTCCCCAATGAAGAGCTGTATGGTGTGGCACTGAATGTATGTCAAGGGTCTTCGTGAAGTTCATGGGGCCCATCCCCCGTCCCCCTCTTATCTACCCATCGTCAACGAATTTCAAGAACGGCGAATGAGTATCAATTCGGCCAGTTGGAAGTATGCTTGCATGATGTGTCTAAGTTATTTTACTTGGTGTGGAAGGTATGGAATGTACCCTTTTGATGGCAAAATCGCATACAGCCTCAAGATTGTGTTCAGTGTTATGGGCACTGTACAAGCGACGAGCATGGGAATGTGGAGGGACGGCCCTTATGGGGGGATGCCGGACAGGCCTCCTTCACACTGAAAATGACCCTGAGGTGGGCCGATACCATCATAGGTTACATTGCTAACCATAGAACACAGGTTTTTGTACACTATGCGGGGCAGAGAAGACGTGCCGTTTATGAGACTATATGAGGCCCACATGGTGCCAACAATGCCCCAGGGGGGAGACAGGGCCTAGGCGTCAGGAGGACAGCTTCTGTGGTACGCATTAGAAGCCGCGGACGTTATGACGTGAAGTGGAAAGCCGGGGTACAGGCTATGGAAGTGAGGAGGTCGTCGACAGGGCAGAGGTGGTTTTGGAGATGTGTTTTACACTACAGGTGGAAACGGGGGGGTGGAATATCGCTGTCAGACAGGACCTTAGGTACTGCAGAGTCGGCTCAGGGACGGGATTTTGGAGGCTGTGCTGAAGGATTTTTTGGAAGAGTCGGAGCATGGTGTGGAAATGTGATGTGAGGTCAGGGTGATGACAAGGTGATGGATGAACAGAAGCAGGGTAAGGAAGACTTGAGATGAGGTTCGAAAGGACTGCAATGTGGTGGTGGAGGTCCATCAGAAGTGTGGTTGCAAGAAAGAAATGTGTGTAGAGGGTAGCTCCCGCAAGAGATCAGCGGGGGCATCAGCATGGACGAAGTCGTCACACCAGCGCAGAGGCCTGGGAAGAAGAGGGGGCAGCTGTGGTAGCAAAGGCAAGTCCGGGAGGAGGGGGGGGCCAATGGGAAGCTAGGTGGGAAGGGACAGGGAGGGGTTGGAGGGCCGGAACGAGGGATTGATAGAGAAGAACCGAGACCTATGAAAGGAGGCCAAGTAAGCCTCAGCGGCACAGGGGTAAACCGCCATTCTTGTAAATTCAGGTGTGTAACTTTCAATGTAACGGTCTAAAAAAACCGAGGTCAAAGAGGTTGGTTAGAGTGGGTTTTTGAGGAGATTTAGTATTGATGTCTGGTTTTTGCAGGAACAAAAACCATGGGTTAGGATGTGAGTTGTTGATGAGAAGGTTATAGGTTGTTACATGTGATGCTTTGAGGTTGAAAGGAGGTGTGGGTTGGGAGGAGGGAGGGGAGGGTTGTCAGGTTGGATGGGTTTTGAGGGGGCCAGGAGGGGTTCAGTTTTGTAGTGTGTACATGCCAGCAAACTAGTAACGCTAGAGTGAAGGTGGATTTTGTCCGCGAGGTTCTTGGTATATTCACTTGAGAGGTTTACCTGCTTTATTACTGTGATTGGTGGGATTGGAAATTTGTGTCATGAGGAATGGTGATGTGGTTCCGAGGGGGGCGGGTTGTGTTTTTGGGGGTTTCTGCGGGATGTTTTGCGAGATGTTGGAGTGGTAGATGTGGTGGGGAAGTAGGGGATATGGAGTGGAGCACACTTTTATCGTAGAGGGATATGAGGCACGGTTAGATAGGATTATGTTGGCAGGGCATAGATGTGGAGAGGGTGAGGACTATCGATGTGGGTTTTTCTGATCTCGTGCTGTTATAGCAGATTTGGGGTTAGATGGATAGTGAGAGTTTATGCAGGATACTGGAAATTAAATGTGAGGCTACTTAGGGACGAGGGTGACCCTACAGGGTGTGAGAATTGGTGGAAATCCTTTTGGTGAGACTGGGAATAATGTGAAAATGGATTTTGCGGGAATTTGGTGGGAAATGGGGCCTAAGTTGAATCGCGAAATATTTTTTAAAGTACGGGGTAAGGGATGGCGAGGTGGAGCTATGCCTACAAAATTATTGAGGGTCAGTTAAATGGACTGTTATGCAGAGGAACGGGTGGGGGCGGACGTGAGGAATGGAACGTTTGCGAATAGGTTGGCGGGAAATTCACAATGAAAAATTTGAGGCAATTCGAGTTAGGGCAGGGGTTGGAAGATGTTTATAGGGGGGATAGGCCATCGGGTTTTTGTATAAGGAGGTTTTTTAGGAACGGCAGGCGAAGACCACCTTGGCGTATATTGAGGGCAGTGTACAGGGGGGGGGTGGCTTTGAGTGTGGGGTTTTTTTTTCAAGCCTATACACCATGGAAATATTAGTTTGGTATGCAGATTTTTGGTTTAGGAGAAGTGAGGAGGTTGGCACGGGGGAGTGGTGTGAGGGACAGGTTTTGGGGAGAAGGAGTTTAAGAGAGCAGTAGGACAGTGACAGAATCGAGGGTAGTATTATTGTAGAGGAGGTGGAGGAGGCAGTTTTTGGGATGTGCCAGGGTAACAACCCCAGGCATAGACGGAATACCCCAACGATTTTTATAGGTATCATTGGGGGGAGTGTACGGCATTGTCTGGTGGGGGTTTGAATTGTATGTTAAGTAGTGGCGAGGATGGGGAAATCACAAAGAACGGGGTGTCACGGTTTTAGTGCCCAAAAAGAAGGAATGCAGAGGTTTGAATGATTAACCGTGCGATTACGTTAATGTGCTCGGATTACAAGATTTTTGCTAAGGTTTTGGGCAACAGAATGAGGAAGTGTTGGGTTTAGTGTTACATAGGGGACAGTTTGGGAATTCCGGGAAGAGGGATGAGGATGGACATGGTTTGATTAGGGATTTTCTAGAGAGATGTACGGGAGGGGGAATACTGGTTTTAGATTGGCGTGAATGCTTTTGATTGCGTGGACAGAGATTTCTTAGGGGTTTTCTTGAGAGGTTGGGGTGTTCGGGAGGGGGTAGTGAGGTGGTGAAAACCCTGTATGATGGGGTGCAGAGGTGAGGGTAAAGGACAATGGGAGGTTGGTGTGAAAGTGTACAATGGAAGAGAGGTTTGAGGATAGGGCTGTCCGATGTTCCACAGCTGCTCTTTTGCGTGTCTTGCAGAATCCTTTTTATGAGTCTGATGAGAGGGTGGGATGAACAATCAGGAGATGGAAGGAGGGGTTTGCAAAGGGGGCATCGTTGGGTATGTGGTTGATACTACTGTTTTTTTCTAAGGGGTAAGGAGGAGTTAAGGTGGGTGGGTAGAGTGATTCAGATGTTGGTATTGAATACGAATGAGAGTTAATATGGTGAAATCAGGTTAATAGAGGTCTGTAATTGGATAGGGGGGGGGCCTTGGGGATGACGGGTTTAGGGATGGACAGTGGTTGGACAGAATAAGGTAGTGGGATTTGGTATTTGCGGAAGTGCAGGCATGCAGATGTAAATTGGTGTCTGTCAGGGTTAAGGTTTAAGTAGACTAGGAGGTTTAAGTGCGAGGGGACTTAGCTTTACTTCAGAGGGTAGTGGTGGTAATTCACTTGTCTATAGCAAGGTATGGGGGGGGTGGCAGAGGTTTTTCCCTTAGAGGTAGAGATATTTGAAATGCAGAGGAGGGTCTGAAGTTTGTGTGGGGATTTGGGAGGGCATGGTTAGTAAGGAGGGTAGTTAGACGGATGTTCGGAGATGGGGTTTAGGTTGTTGCCTTTAGGACTGAGAATATGGCTGTATATATCAAGTGGAGGTATATGAGGGAAGGGGGTGTGAGGGGCGCTAAAAGTAGGAGAGTTATGGAGGAGGCACGTAAATGGTGGAGTGGGTGGAATTGAGGGTTTGGAAGATATGTTTGAGATTTTTCTTGACAGTGAACAGGTGGATAAAATCAAGTGAAACGGTTGGTGAGGGTAGTGAAAGGTCAGGATTATGCATGGGTAGCGTCGTAACCAAGTATGATTGGGGGGTTATTTGAAGATTTTAGTAAGTTCGGGATACGGATAGAGTAAGAGATTAGTAGATGGTTTATCATGGGATTCTGGCTTCCAAGGAGGTGTTTACGTTGTATGGGTTTGTGAAGAGGTTTTTGTCTCAGTTTTGTGATGTTGAAACGGCGTTTCATGTGGTTTTTTTGTACCTCTTGGAGGGGGTGAGATCATGGATGGGTGGGGGTTATCAGGACTGTTGGGGGGGGTAGTTTGCCGCTTTTAAGGTTATACACTAGATGTAATGGGGAGTGCCTAGGGATGTTGGAAGGCTATATGTATACCTAGTGGATTATCTGGACATTTCATGGGGAAATGAGGGGATTCAGGGGTGATATGAGGATAAAGCATTGGCGGCTAGATTCTTATAGGGACGAAGCGTAGGATATGCTGGGTTTAATGGGGCCGTCCTGGGAAAAAAAGTTTCCGGTAGGTTATAGGAACCTCAATGTGGGTTCCCTAAGTCGGGTCGGTCCTGAGGATGGGACAAAGGAGTGTCTTCTTATGGGGGGGGATGTAAAGGGGGGGTTGTTTTTGGTTTTCTCTTGGAACTGATTGTAGTGGTAAGGGAATTAAAGTGAGAATTAGGAATGGATGGTACGCCATGTTTCACGAGAATGTTTGTCATAGTGAGATATAAGTGTGGTTTCAGGGATTACATTTCTAAGCCTGATGGTATGTCCACTGGGTTTAAAATGTCCTTGGAAAGCCAGGATACCGAGCCCTTAGATCTCGTTTTTAAGTAATTAGATTGGCAGTGGTTTCAACACAACATTTTCTGAGATACGTGTCAGTTCTTTTGGGACTGGCCAAATTACAGCAGCCTTATCCTGATTACTTCTCTAGTCTTATGTTTTAACTTTTATTGTCAGATGAAGGTTCTATGTGAAAAATTTAAGTGTATGTATAGGTTTTGGGTCTATACATGTTTTTATGGGGTTAAACCAACAAAGTCTTGTGGACAAGATTTTCGGTTTATATACATATGTGGGAGGTATAATTATGATAGGGTTTGCGTTATAAACCTTTAATGTGACGAGGTTTTATAAATACTTGTTTTTGGATTCTTTTATTATGTATTTTACATGCAATGGTTGTTCTTAGTTTTCTGTATTCTGACATTATTGTTTTAGAGGGTTAAAATATTAATAATAGTAAAAATTAACTGTTTCTCTATGGTGATTGTGTAAGGAATCATATGTTCCTCCGGGTTCTATTGGTTAGATCTAATGCTACATAATTAACATTAATCTGTACCCTGTCATAGCGGGGTATGTTAGGGGTTTTTTTTGTTTTGTAGTGGTTATGGTAGTTTTGGTTTTTTAAAAAAAATTATGTTGTCATTTGTTGATGTTTTTGTTGTAATAGGCCATGTCAAGGTATTCATTTTTATATTGTTAATTAAACTATGTAAAGTTCGATCTTTTTGGTGTGTTTTCTTTGGGTACAGTTGGTCTTGGCGGCAAATATTAATGACTGATAAACTTTAGTGAGGTTTGTCTAGCGTGTATTGGTTTGCTATAACAAGATGTTATAATACTTGTCCCGCAAGGATAACCTGGTTACTAGTAGAACAAAACGAATGTTTTGTTTCCTGTACTTTATTATGCATCCTTTGTATTTTGTAAAGTTTCTATAAAATAAAAAAAATATTGTGATCTTGATACCGTTTTCCCGCCTTTGAGCAAGTTTCACAATGTCTACCCTTCAGTCTAAGAGTATTTTGTATACTGCTATCATATTTCCATTGTTCTTTAGTCTTTTATATCGTGGTTCCATCTCTTACAGCCCACTCCTGATTTCTCATTATCCCATTGTACTTAGACTCGTCGCATTAAGGTTTTCAAATGAGCATTAGACGGCAATGGTTCTCGCCCCCCCCCCCCCCCCCCCCCCCCCTGACAGGTTCCTTTGGCGGATATGTTTGGCACTTATGCTCCTCCCTTGGACTTTCTCCTTTTGTTCAAGTCTCGAGCCTCTGTCCCTGAAGGCGATTGGTGAGGCTGAAGTTCAAGTATCCAACTTTCTGAACAATTCTGTAATTTCTTCCAGATTATTTTTTTTTTTTTCCATTTCAAGATTTTTCCTGTCTCATCTGTTTTTTTTTTTATTCTTCCATTACTTTCATATCATCAGCGAGCAGGAATACATCTGACTGCGTCTCTTCTATTAAGTAATTCCTTATATACAAAATATATTACTGTTTTAATAATCGATTAGGAACCCTGCGGTCATTTACTCTTCCTCATTCTGACATCTAAACTCGGACAGTATTCTTTGTCTCCTGCTAGGTACTACGATGATCCACTTGACAACATTGCCATTACTCATGCCTCCTCAGTTATTTTCCCAGTCACTCGCTGAGGTACACCAATCAAATGCTTCTTGCAGTCCAAAATATGCAGTCTCCCCATCCTTTCTTTCATTTTTTAAGATTCTCGTAGCCTCCATAAGGTTTGTAAGACATATGCTATCTCATTCTCATGCTCATTATTTCTTTATGAAATGACTTTTCTCTTAATGTTGTACAAGTCTTCTTAAGATTATCAACTTCATTGTTTTACATGTTATGCTTGGCAGTAATACTGGTTTGTACTTTATAACTTCCTGGTTTGTCTATTTTAATATTAAGTCTGCAATCGCTGACTTAAGTATTTCTGGGCACTGTTTGTTTTACATTGACTTGTGGTTACAAGTGTGCTTCTAATTCCTTTTGACAGAATACATGGTGGCACACTATCAGGTTCCTTAACTATTATTTACATTTTCCAGGTCTCTCATAAAAACATATTTCACCTCATCCCTGTTTGTGTGTATATCAGGAACCTGTTGATGCACCTTCTCTTTCTACGCTCTCTGAGGTTGCCACTCATTCACTGAAAATCTTCTCTTTAAATGAAGTTGTTCATGAAACTTAGGAGACATTCCTTTTAAGTCATGTTACCCTGATCTCTAACTGTTGTGATTATGAAGAGTTACGGGTTAGACTGGCTTATATGCTATAGTGTCATTCTAAATTTATCTCTGCAGCCCATCTCACTTCACTCTTGCATAATTCAGGATTTTCTACCCACTCTCGTTCTGTTTGCCTTAACTTTCTGTGGATTTCTTTGCTCTTATATTCTCTCTTTTTATCCTCTTCCTATCCATTGTTTACGCACAAGCTCCTATGATTTTCCCAATTTCGTTTCTTCATCTTGGTATGAGTCTCCGCTTTGCCAACCCTTTCCAGCTAAGAAAATCATCATCTCACTTGTTGATTTTCTCATTCCTGCACTGATATTCACAAATTTCTCTTGTTTGCCCTTCAAAGTTTTCTCTTTTTTTTTAATTGCGTCGTCTTGCACTCTTTCCTTTCTCGGTCTTTCTTCATTGTTAATTCCTTCATGTTAAATTCCTTCATGTTAAACTCGAGACTAGGAACTATATGACGATGCGCCAAACTGCTCTCTTGTATGTATTATGTATCAACTTATATTAAGCATTCTACTCCACAAATCAATATCCAGGGCCAGCTGGTTGTAATGAGGCTACCCTATTCTTCTCTATATCTGTATAGGTATAAATCAACAGTATCGTATAGCTAGAGAGAGAGAAAGAGAAGGAAAGGAAAGGGTAACAGTCACCTATAATATTAGGAAAGCAATCCCATTTCGAGAAGCTCACAAACTCACCCTTAGGTAAACGCTGCTTATCCATAAGGTGAAGCCAGAGCAGCAGACCCCAAGTGTGGCTCAATTCGTTAGTGTTAGAACAATTTTACGGCTGTCCAACGAGTTCAGGTAGGAATCCGGCTTCACATTGTGTACAATGCCTCCAATTATAAAGTTATCAAATTCTGAAATAAACAAAAGCTATTATTATATATAGTTATTCAACATGTTTTCATATTTGCAGATCTAAAATTTTTCTTACTAGACAAGAGGTGCATGGAACCACGACTCTGGCTTCTGACTAATTTGCAGCTATTTGCAGGCCCTACTGTAGTTCAAAATGGCATTTGATTCCTGCACAATTTGTATCAATATCGATAATGTGTTATTTTACCATCTAGAGGTTTGCCTTAATGCTCCATGTAAATAATTTGCATCAACTGCAGCCGATTCCTGCTAAACACCCAGCAAACAGTGTTGAGGGTAATACTTTTATCAAAATGCTTTAACATTGACGTTTGACAAAATTTTCCACCATTGGACTCAAAAATTCATTAGGCCATTTAAAATAATTTATTAGAAATTGAACTTATGGAGGAATAATTGGTTCTAACTGGATTTCATTGTTTGTGATTTTTGTTATAAACCATGCAGAATCCTTTTCATGAAAAACAGTTTGAAAATAATATGATATTTCTTTGGAATTTATATAAATTGGATTCGTTTTATAATTAATAAAATTGGGAGAATTTAATGATACATTAGACATAGTGAAAATTAATGTCTTCGGTATGAAGTATCAGGTGTATTTCACAGAGTCCGTGTGTTGTCATGCGACTGTGAGGTGTTAGCCTGTTTTAGCACGTGACTGTACGGTGCAGTCTTGCCCCTTTATATGCCTTCCTGTTGCTGTATTATTTTTTTATGATTCCTTGATAATGTGAAAAATCACGAAAGTGGATTGAAATATTCCGTTTACTGTGATTACCACTGTATGTTTACTCTGATCTTATTGCATATGCATAATTATATATATAGTATATATATATATATATATATATTTTATATATATATATATATTTATATATATATATATATATATATTTTTTTTTTTTTTTTTTTTTTTTTTTTTTTTGTTTTTTTTTTTTTTTTTTTTTTTTCAAACAAACGGCCGTTATCCCACAAGGCAGGGTTGCCCAAAAAGAAAAACGAAGTTTCTCTTTTTAAATTTAGTAATTTATACAGGAGAAGGGGTTACTAGCCCCTTGCTCCTGCATTTTAGTCGCCCTCATTACAACACGCATGGCTTACGAGGAAGAATTCTGTTCCACTTCCCATGGAGATAAGAGGAAATAAACAACAAAAGAACTGAAAGAAAATTAGAAGGAAAACCCAGAGGGATGAGTATATATACATATATATGCTTGTACAAGTGTAGTGTAGTGTGACCTAAGTGTAAGTAGAAGTAGCAAGGACGTACCTGAAATCTTGCATTGTTTATGAGAAGAAAAAAAGGGACTCCAGCAATACCTACCATCATGTAAAACAATTACAGGTTTGTTTTACACTCACTTGGCAGGACGGTTAGTACCTCCCTGGGCGGTTGCTGTCTACCAACCTACTACCTAGGAATATATATATACATATATACTATATATATATATATATATATATATACTTATATATATAATATATATATATATATATTATATTATATATATATAATATATATATATTCATATATCATTAATAACACTACTGCTAGCCGGGGATCGAACAAGTGTCATGTTAGCCGTCCTCGCGGGGAAGGAAGGAGTCAAAATTAACGACGCTGAAACCACTGGACCATACAATCCTACAGGGCACACGTGGTGTGGGTGTGTGGTTGCCTCAGAGCTAATTTGATTTCTACTGCACGTTTGAGGATGTACAAGCTTTTCACAAGCAGTAGACATTTATTGTAAGCACGAACAAGTGGTTGTTTAATCAATAACGATACTGCAGCTAGCCGGGGGACGACACCCGTTTGTTTTAGCCCCGCCTCGTGAGAAGTGATGTCAAATTCACAACAACATCAACAGAGTTTAGGAAAAAGGGGACCCATGCGGGTTTGAGGCTTTGAAGAGGAACAGGCAGAGGGATAATAGCGTTGGAGAGCCCATGTTCACAGTCGTTAAAGTAAGTGCCAGGATTTAACCCAGCAGAGAGCGCTAGTGGGACGGAATGGAGAACCGGGAGTAGCAGGCTTAGTTGCAACGGTCTAGTGGTGGTTGGAGGTTTTTTAGTCTTGAGAAGATGCAGCAGGTTAGGTCGTAGGACATGGCAGACAGGTAGGAACATCAGAGAGGAACATACTGGTGGTGTTATTTCCCATGATTAAGGTGGCAGGTTTGTAGAGTAGCCATTTTCAATTTTTTGAAACAGCTCCTTTAGAGGCCCTTAAGTTTCGTCTTGTTTTCAAAGGTGAAACGTAGAGGCTTGAGAATTCGAGAACTTGTGTGAGAGTGAAGTAAAAGTGAAGTGAAGCGGTTTGCAGGCATACTTAACTGTTTCAGCACCACGGCCTTTGTAGATTTCAATTACAAGGCATTGGTGTCAACATTTGAGGGGGAAGTGTTTGAAGGTAAGATTTTTCCTATGAGATGTACTGGAGTCGTCAATATCTTTCCTTCTGAAGTGGATTCAGTTGGCATGGCCAAAATAGTTTTTAGGTGACTGAGAGTTGACTGGAGCAGTGGAGAGGTGTAATGGTGGTGTAACAGCAGGCTGAAGGCGTGGGAGACTGTGGTTAAAGGGAAATGAGCAACTTTGTGGGCGGTAAAAGTGGCTGTAGAGGTTTCAGTAACAGTTGCTTGGCGGGAGGCACGTCTGCAGGTGCAGTGAAGTTCACAACGTTGGAAGAATCTTGTGGATGTCAGCTGAAGGTGTGGAGTCCGGGAAAACAAGGCAGGTTATGTTTTTTAGACGGAATAAGTTCGTTTATGGTGGTGCTGAAAGTGCCGTGGTTGGCTGGTATGCAGGGTGCGCATACCTGGATATACCTGGAGAGGCTTCGGGGAAACAACGCCCTAAGGCCCCGTGAAATACACCACCTTGGAAGGAGCCGCGTCCGGAAGTGGAGAGAGTTGTTGTGTAGAGAGGCGTGTTGTGTGGCTTGAAGAATTCTAGTGGTGTCAGGATGGATTTTTGTTATGGCGGCATATGTCGGCGTTTTGGGGCTGTTCGTCTTGCTTCTTGATTTCTTAGACATCACTTCCTTTCTTAGCGAGCATTTGGCTGCAAGGGTATGATGTACCCTTGCCCGTTTAGGTATGTTGGAGTGGAATTCACAGCTGACCTTGTTACTGCAAGACACAGTCGCTCTACCTCAAGAAGTATCAGTTCGATCCCCGTCGGGGAGGGGAATTTTTAACCTACACACAGTCGCCTTTACTCTTTCACGATGCTTTCGTATCGTATAAAGATTTTAGTGCTGTTTTGTAGCCAAGACAGCAGTCAAGGGTTGTCTTGGCTGAATTCATGCAAGGAATTCCAAAAACCGTTCATGATACCTACAACAAGTCCTTAGAATCCTTTCCCACTATTCAAGATAGTTTGGAATTAATGACGTATCCGGTATAGGTATTAAAAAATGAGACAATTTCCAGACCTTTATACGATACAATTTGCAATTGTTTCCTCATTTCTTTGCATGCTTTGCATCGGTCTGATAAATTACGATCATAACTGGCAAAGAATAAAAATTTAAACAAAAATTATCTTGTAAATTGGAATCCAGTTCTGTATTTTTCAGAGATCTACAAGAAAAGTTCCCATTCATAACTTTGTTATTTCAACTTAAACATTCGGAAAAAACCAGGGGAAAATTTTGGGGAAATAAGAGATTAAGCAAAAGTTTAATTATTTTTTTTTAAATAACAAAATCGACGACTGGTCGCCAAAAATTTCTTTTTTCCACTGCTGGTTTTTGTGAAATTTTTCCATTTACGGGTTTTTTT
>NC_069408.1:77814032-77871974 GCF_026875155.1 Cherax quadricarinatus
ATTTCAGCAAATGAAGTTTAGTAAATAAAGACAATAGGTCAGGTCAGCAAAACAAAGGGGGGACAGCAAGGGCAGCAAGGGCTAGTTTCCCTAAAGGTTTAACTATATACTAATACAGGAGTGTAAGAAATAAAGAATAATGGCTAAGATTTAATTTGCAAGTGCAGAAACATAGATATTATTGCTATAACAGAGACCCTGCTCAATCTGAAAGATAGAGAGATGCCGCTCATGAATGTCACATACAAAGGCTTATAAATTATTCCACACTGACAGGTCAACAGGAAAGTGGGTGGGAGTAGCGAACGTATTCCCAGAGACAATTTAAATTGTTGTGTTAGACAAGATATAAAATAGAAGCGTTCCAGCCACTGAATTGTTTTGTTTACAGCATCCTCTCGAGGGCCTAGAAAAACTAATTTTGGTTTGATTACAGGGCCCCCACATCTTGATTAGGAGTGCAGTAAAATTCTATGGACGAAATCGTTAAGGGCATCTACAACGAAATATTTTGGCTAATGGGAGATTTCGAAACTATAGACAGATTTGACTGAGCAATTGTCAGAAATTTAGAGTCAGGTGACTTTTCTTGATACGATCCAGGATTTTGTTTTTTTTTAAAAAACAGTTTTGTGACAGAAGCCAACTTAGGGGAATAACCTCCTTGACTTGGTTTCTTTTTGCCAGTAGGGAAACACTAATTAATAATCTTGAGGTTTAATGATGAGCTTGGGAAAGTGATCACAAATCACTTCAGTTTTTAATATATTCAAGGAATTCTCATGGAATTCCCCTAATAAATGGCAATCAAGTCTCCGTCCCTGACCTTTCGCTTGGCTGATTTCATAGAACTGAAAAATTTACTTAGGTGGCGCTGACTGGAATGACCCTGAATAAGGGCAGGTTAGGTGGGATGGTTGCGAATGATGCTTTCCCCAGGCATAGTGTTCTAAGCGGCTCATTCAAATTAATGTCCATAGGGAAAATTCAGATCAAACACAAATGATCCGAAATGGATGAATACAATTGATTAAAAAATCTGATTTGGCAAAAGAGGAGGCATATATAGAGGCAATCAAATAGGAGAGGGGGCAATTAAGAAATCGATAATAAGTCAGGTTAAGAGAGAAATTAAAAAAGGGAATTAAGAAAAGGCAAAAAGAGATTATGAGGTTAAAGGGTTTGCAAGAGAACGAAGACTACCCGAAAAAAAAAAAAGGATTCTTTCAGGTAATACAGAAGTAGAATCAGGGACAAATAGCCCACTCAAAGTTCCCCCCCTCAGGGTCAAGCTACTACAGATCAGTGATAAAAGGAAATGTGTAGAATTTTTAAACACATACTTCCTCTCAGTTTTTACACAGGAGGATACCAGCGATATTCCAGTAATGAAAATTATGTAGAACAGGACGATAAATAACTGTGCACTATTAGGTCAACAAGTGACATGGTCCCTTAGGCAAATAGATAAATTAAAAACTAAACAAATTTCCCCAGGCCGCTGATGAACGTATGCAAGGATTCCATAAGGAATGTAAAAGAGGAGCTTAGCACACCTTTGCTAATCTTTTTCAAACATACCACTACAAAACATGGCATGGTGCCAGATTAAGTGGAAAAATGGCAAATGTATACCTATTTTCAAAATAGGTGACCAGGTTTTCCTTAGCTTGAACTATAAGAACAATACCCTAACCTCCATATTGGGAAAATTTATAATGGAATCAATAATTGGCCGAGCAGTTTCGTAGCCAACCTTTGAAAAGCCATAAAAATTAATCAAACGAATCTCAGCATGCGTTTAACAAGGGGCGTTCCTGGCCTACGATTTATTAACCTTTTTTCCACTAAGGGTATTTGAGCAGGTAGATCATGGTAATTGATTATGAATATTTGTATATGGAACTTCAGTAGGGCTTTTGACAGGGTCCCACATCAGAGACTATTGAGGAAAATTAAAAGCACATGGAATAGGAAGAGAAAATTTTTTTTCCTGGATAAGGCATGGTTGACAAATAGGGCAGCAGAGAGTTTTCAATAAATGGGGGGAGAACAGAGTGGGGAAGCGTCACGAAGCGTGTTTTCGCAACAGGTCAGTGATGGGCCCCCTGCTGTTTCACAAATCACATAAACACATGATGAGGGCCATAAAGAGCGACATCGTCAAGTTTTATGGCCGATGACCGACCAAAATAAGGCCCGTCGCATTCATTCTGAAATAAGACATTCGAGCACTCCGTCCAGGAAGATTTGAATAGACTGATGCAGTGGTCCGGAGAAGTGGCCAGATGCAGTTTTATAATATAATTATAGACAAATGCAAAGTTCAAATGTTGGACAGGACAATAACCATGCCACATATAAACTAAATAATGTAGACTTATATTAACGGATTTGCAAAAAAGATTTAGGAGTTCTGGTTAGCAATAATCTGAAAACCAAGACAACATGGCAAAAGTGTTCGCAATAAAAGCTAATAGAATCCTTGGCTTCATATTCAAGACAAGCATAAATAATTAGGAGTTCCCCAGATTGGTTCTTCAACTCTTTAACATCCTTGGTTAGGCCTCATTTAGATTATGCAGTGCAACAGTTTTTTTTGGTCAACCGTATTACAGAATGGAATATTAAATTTTCTCTGGAAAATGTAACAAAGGAGGAATGACAAAGTTTGATCCCCATGTATCGAAACCCTTCCCTATGAGGATAGAGACTAAGGGGCCCCTGAAACTGCACATCTCTAGAAAGAACGTAGAATTAGGGGGGATATGATGTGAGGTGTATAAATGGAAGACAGGAATAAATAAAGGGATGTAATAGTGTGCTGAAAAAATAACTAGCCTAGACAGACTCACAAGCAAATGTTTTTTAAGGTTGGAAAAAATTCAGATTACAGTAAAAGGACTATAGGAAAGTAATGGTTTGGTATAATAGAGTTGTGATGAGGAACAAACTCCCAAGTACCGTTAAGAGCCAGAACGTTGTGTAGCTTTAAAATAGGTTGGATAAATTACAATGAGTAGGATGTGGGTGGGTGTGAGTATTAGACCCTGATAGCTGTGTGCTACCAGTCGTTGCACGGTGTTCCTGCCCTTAAGTCAATGTGACCTGACCTGACTAGGTTGGGTGCATTGGCTTAAGCCGGTAGGAGACTTGGACCTGCCTCGCATGGGCCAGTAGGCCTTCTGCAGTGGTCTTTCGTTCTTATGTTCTATATTTTCTTAGAGCCCTGACGTTTCTTTTCCTTTGCTTCAGGATAATTTGGGAGCAGATAGGTAAGACTAAACTGATATATTGTCTGCCTTGAGGAACAGAGTTTGCACAGATAATTAGAAATTGTTTTCTATTCATTTTTTTTGTTGGAGGTGGTTAGCTTCAACGAGGTTGATTTAACTTAATAACCAACCCTTCCCTTTCCCCAGTTTTCATATAAAGTATTCCTGAGCACAAGACAAAATTGTGTATTTGATAGCAATGTTCGTAAGTGTACATTAGTTAACTGAGAAACCTTTAAGTCTCGTCGCCGGTTTTTATTGTTTTCCATTTTTATCATTGTTTTGACAATCTATAGGATATACCTAACTTCAAGGAATGCTTAAATCTGTTGTATATATACAATGTGAGCCTCCTCTGAAAGCCTTTTTGAGGTGAAAGTCGCCGAAGTCCCTATTTTCGTAATAAGCAAAATGATGGCACAAGTCCAAGGCACTGGCTGCGTTCCCTGCGTTTCTTGTTTTAGGTGTTGTTCAGAATTTCCTCAGACAACATATCCCAGGAGCTAAGCACAGCAGTATGAATAATTGTTCTTCCACGTGACATATATTTACACATCAGCTATTTCCCCCCCCCATCAAGGCAAAGTGAGGAGACGAAAAGAAAGAAAACACTTTGAATCATCGGGACTCACTGCAATCACTTGTCTTGCCAGGGCAGGGGCGTCTGATACTACAGCTCAAAAACTGCCGACATATTTCCACTCTTCTTTTCAGTATAGGCAGCACTGTACTTCCACGCTCCAGAAATTCAAGTCCGCTAAAACCGGCTTCCCTGAATTCCCTTCATAATTGTTGCCTCTTGCTAACACTCCAACAACCACGTCAATCATAAAAAAAAACCATTTGCCTCCACTCAAATCCTATCTATCATGCCCTCACACACGCTATATAAACATTTTATTTTATTTGCTAATGTAGTTTGGGCATTTCCTGATTATCCTCTGGATAATCGAAATTCATTGAATGAAAAACATATCTGTTGTTTGACCCTCAGATCATAATAATTCAGGAATGAAGATATTTAGCTTTGCTGGGAAGAATTTTTCAGGATTTTCTACTCTCCCTCCCGATAATTTATCGATTATTTCTCTCTTTTTCGTGTTTCTTAAAAAATACGTTCAACTCTACTGAGGGCCACTCCGTCTTCCTATTTTATCTGCAATGTTTTTTACCTCCCTGGAATTGGTCCCCAATTATTTCTATATTTCTATACATAATAGCTTCATATTTATCTTCAAATCTAAGGTTATATTTCATCAGATCATATTTTTTTTTTATATAAATAACGATAACTAATCAGTCCTTATTTCTTCTTAATATTATATACATGTCTAATATTATAAGTCGTTTTAAGGACCATGGTCAACTTTAATTAAGAAACTTTTTTCATTTGTTGATATACACCATTTCAAATACAAATATATTATCTTCACTGATTCCAACAACTGTTTAAAATGTTTAATTTTGTTCTTATATATTATAATTTCGTGGCAAGGGCTAAATCTCCAAGCATCAAACAGTGGCCTCAGAACTGGGTAAATCAGGTTTTGAGTTTCTTAGGACGATGAGGTTTGCTCCAGTCCCCTTGAATATTATATTTCGCCAAGATCAAGGCACAATTGTATGCTTGAAAATTTCCTTTCTTTTGAAAAACTTAAATAAAAGACCCTAGTTTCCCTTATGCTCTCTTTACCACTCCTTTCCTTTCTCCTCAAGGTTTCTTCTCTCCCTATTTTATCTCTGTGTAATCCTATTAATTTCTTGTAATATTTGAGTCTGCTGAGTGGTGAGTTGCGGCAACTTTTTCTGTATTGTTTCAAGTTTGGTTCTTTCTTTTTTAATGTCCTTTGCAGGAGCTGCTGTTTAGCCAATTTATTGTCTTTTGTTTTGTCTGTTTCTCATTACTGGAAGAGTTTTGTGTGTCATTTGTTATGTGTTAAAACACAATGTAGAGGATGCGGATGGGATGCCTTAGTATTGTTGTGGAGTGTGTGATAAACTAAGCTTATATGTAACTCAACCAACTGTGTTTCCGGAACCGACACTCAGCTCGTGTGCAACCGCCGCCTAGATAAACTATTTTTGATCACGCTCTACGTATATCTGGCCATCTTGGGCATTTGTCATATTTACTCTTAAATGAGAAACAAGTTTTACTTCATTATAATTGTTCATATCCAATTTATATTCTTTCATTAGGCATTGAGGAGAACCAGGGACATCCTTCATTAAATCCCGTATGATTGATTCTTGTTTTATTATCCCAACAATCCACCTGTATTCAAATATTTGGTTCAGTTAGTTAAAACGTTGTCCGTCCTCCTATAACCATATCTTTCCTCTTAAAAATGTGTGTGTCGTAAGCAATAGTCTTTCTTTGGTCCCTCTCTCTGCTGCAAGTTCATTAGAATCAATTTTTCTTCATTATTTATCTCAGATCTGTGTATCTTGGGAAAAATGAGAAAACTGTTGAAGAGGAAGCCTACTAACGGTTAAAGCTTTAAGGTTACAAAACAACACTGGGCGAGAGAAAAGCAATCTCCCGAGAAAGGCTGAAGATAAAGCAACTATAATTGACGTCGAGGATTGGCAAAAAAGAAATTCAGTGGTACGCTTACTGGTTTTTTCCAACTTGCAAAACCAATGAAATGTTTTCGAGGCCTTTTGGATCCGTGGCTTTGACCAGTTGTGTCGTTACTCGATGGTTGTGGTTTAACATTTATCATCTTATGAAGGATTTTTTGTTCTTTGTTAACTTGAATGCTTTTCTTTACGTTGCTTTATCTTGCTCACCCCTCTGACTTTTTATATATACGGTTGATGTGTAGCTCCGAATGAGTTGCTTTGTTTAGAGCCTTTTAACTTTCTGAAATGTGTTGTGTGTTCTATGTGGTTTCCATTTAACTGACCAATGTGTACATCTTAACTTACTACTAACCGAGTAGTACTAGAAGTATCATTTGATGTAGTAGTAGTAGCAGTAAGTAGTATAGTAAAAAAGCAGCAGCAGCACAAGACCAGTAGTAGCAGTATAGTATGTAGCCACAGGGTTGTGATAGCAATAAGAATTAGTTTCCGTAAAAGTAGTAGGTAACTAATAGTAGTAATATAAGTGCTGGTGAATAGAAGCTATAGTAGAGAGAGTAAATTCAATCTATTAATCAGTCCAACATGTTTTTTATATCATAATATGCAGTACAGTATCAGTACAAACCACAGTAACATATACTCAAGCGAAATGAAATGCATCTGCATTATGCATTTCGCAGCTTCTTAATGAGCTAAGTAAACTTACTTCGAGTTGGTACATAATTTTGTAGGCCACATGATTCCAGATATTTTACATCCGACATAATTTTTAAAACAATATATTAATATATATATTATATATATATAATATATATAATATATATATATATGATATATATATATATATCTATAATAATATATATATAAATTATAATATATATATGTATATATATATATATATATATGTATAATAATATATATATATATATAATATATATATATTATATATATATAACATATATATATATACATATATATATATATATATATATATATATATATATATATATATATATATATAATATATAATATATATATATATATATATATATATATATATATCTAACGTAAATATATATATATATATATATATATATATATCTATATATATATATAATATATATATATAAATATACATGTATTTAGCACGTAAATGAAAGGAGTTTGTTAGATTATGTATTGTGGGATAAAAGGTTGATGGGTAGGCACCGGGAGGATGTACAAGTTTTATAGAGGAGCAACTGATATAATTAGAACATTATTTAGTCGTAGCTTACAGTTTAGATAAGAGGTAGATGGGAAAAGAGGAAGGTGGGCAACAAAGTAAGAGGGAGGTGAAAGTGTATAAACCGAAGGGAGGAGGAAAAGTTCGGGCGAGATTATAAGGCGAACTATTGGCAAAAGGTGGCTAGTGCAAAGATGAGTAGTGGGGGGTTGAAGAGGGTTGGAATTAGTTTTAAAATGCAGTATTAGAATGTGGGGCAGAAGTTTGTGGTTATAGGAGGGTGGGGGGCAGAGTAAAGAGGAGTGATTGGTGGAATGATGAAGAAAGGGTGTGATAAAAGAGAAAAAAGAAGCTTCGAGAGTTTTACAAAAGCAGAAGTGTATAAGGAAGAGCATAGTATATGGAGAGTAAAAGAAAGGTGAAGAGAGTGGTGAGAGAGTGCAAAAAGAGAGCAGATGAAAGAGTGGAAAGGCACTGTCAGTAAATTTTAATGAAAATAAGAAAAAAAAATTTGGGAGTGAGTTTAAACAAGTTAAGAAAATAGCCTAGGGAAAGTATGGATTTGTAGTCCGTTAAAAAAACAGAGTAGGGAGTTAGTAAGATGGGAGATGGAGGTATTAGGTAGAAGGCGAGAATATTTTTGAGGAAACTTTTAAATGTTGAGGAAGAAAGGAGTGGTAATTTCAATGCACAGGTCCAGAGGTAATACCATCTTTTAGGAGTGAAGAAGAGCAAATGTAAAGTGTGGTGAGGTACGTGATGCATTACGTAGAATGAAAGGGAGTAATGCAGCTGGAACTGATGGGACATGACAGAAATGTAAAAAGCAGGTTGGGGATATAGTGTTGAGTGGTTGGTACTTTTGTTTTAATAAATGTATGAAAGAGGGAAGTGTACCTAGGGATTGGCGGAGAGCAGTATAGTCCCCTTTAATATAAAGGGAAAGGGGACAAAAGAGATTTGTAAAAATTATAGAGGAATAAGTTTAACTGAGGTATAACCAGGAAAAGTATAACGGTAGGGTTATAAATAATGGGAAAAGAATTAGAGGTAAGACAGAATGTAGAATTGGCGAATGAGCCAAGGAGGCTTCAGAGTGGGTAGGGATGTGTAGATCAAGTGTTTTTACATTAAGCATATATGTGAACAGTATTTATATAAAGGTAGGGAAGTTTTTTATTGCATTATGGATTTAGAAAAGGCATATGAATTAGAGTGGACAGAGGAGCAATGTGCAATGTTTGCAAGTTTTAATTGGAATAGGTGATAAGTTACTAAATGCTTGTAAAGAGCTTTTATGAGGATAGGAGGTCAGTTAGGTGTGTAGAAGAGAGGGAGAATACTTCCCCGGTAAAAGTGAATAATAACTGGTGGCATTATTGCTCCGAGATTCCAAATGAATCATTCAGTTCAGAGACCAAGATGCCACAAAAACTCGTCAACAACCGAGGTAAAAAGTTTTAACACTATCTACCATATCAATATCTAGTTTCAGTATCAGTTTGATTCTTGTTCTAGACGCAGATTGTGACCGTTAGGACTTGTTTTTCTATCTTGAGAGGTGTTCGGAGAGACTTGGAAATAGTTACATCAATCACTGGATTCAAAATAACTTACTAACTTTGCACAGAAAAATATCACTACAATAATTCTCAGTTTTAATAAAGTAGTGACTGGGTTCAGATGTGTAGAGATATCAGTAACATAAACGTAAGAAAGAAGGAAAGCTGCATAGGCCTATGGCCCATGCGAGGCCATGGGTCTCGCATGGGCCATGTGAATGTATGACCTAGTCAATACATTCACTTAGGGGGAGGAGCACGGATCTGACTACTACATAAGCTAGTCAGGTCCAACTCACACCACCCACACCCACTCATTGTGTTTATCCAACCTCTTTTTTAAAAACTACACAAGTTCTTAACTTCGATGACGGTACTCGGTAGTTTGTTCCACCATCCACAACTCTATTACCAAAACCAGTGCTTCCTATATCCTTCTTGGAATCTGAATTTTTCCAGGCTTAAAACCATTGCCTGCGAGTACTAGTCTAGGCTAGTATTTTTAGCACGCTCTAAAAAAAATGCATCGAGTAGATCAGGTCTACTAAATACAAAAATATGTATTGGGAAGCGTTGGAGTTTCATTTTAAAAATTAGAAATCCACGCTAAGCTATCTCTAATAGGTTATGTACCAAGGAAAGGTTGACGTTGAAAAAGGTGATATATAACTTGGCTGGCTTCATGTGATATCTAGTCGACACAACAGGGAAAAAAACTTAGATTGGATATCAATATTAAAATGAACTGGTACCTCTAAGACAGGATTTTAACTACATGCTATTGGAAAATAAGAGTGCCAAGAAAAATAAATGCTATTTATTATAATAAAAAAAGCGCTAAACCACAGGGCTATATAGCACTGCAGGGCAAGGAAGGATGTGAGGTTATCGCGGTAGCAAGAGGGAGAGGGATATGTTTAGTTAAGGTTTATGGAGTACCAGTGGGGCAGTGGATAGTGCTGGGTAGATGGTAGCAAGGAGATTGAGGTTAGGAAAGGGCTGGGGGAGTGCTTAAACGTTATCATCAGAGTTTGTGGGGTAAAT
Source organism: Cherax quadricarinatus (assembly GCF_026875155.1). Lineage (NCBI taxonomy): Eukaryota > Metazoa > Arthropoda > Malacostraca > Decapoda > Parastacidae > Cherax > Cherax quadricarinatus. Next base: position 77,823,728 of record NC_069408.1, read on the forward strand.
CAGTTGTTGTCAAAAAAGTCAATGAGAAGTCCGGATTAAAGGAGGGGTCTATCAGCAAAGAAGGAAGGTGAAGAGAGAGCAGCAGAGCGTAGACGATGTTGGAGGTAATTCTGTGTGCTTGTTGATAGAATGTGGGCAGTCCATCAGAATGTGGCTAACCGATACTAGAACCTGACAATTCTCACAGAGAGGTAACAGGGCACCTCACCATGAGATACCCATGAGTAAGACGGTGTGGCCAAGCGACGACGGGAGAGAGAGTAGTCTCCCATACCTTCGACATGATGACAAAGAAGACGCCAGTACCTTATACTTGGTTTAATAGAATGAAGTTTGTTATTTAAGCAGATTTAGGACTAACGTTGGTGCCAATGGGTGCGGAGGGTGGGTAGAAGAAATTACGCAAAATAGTCCGTAAATGAAAACATCTCTATATGAAACTGGTAGGTCTGTACTGTGACAGACAGGCAGTGTTGCCTGTTCATTGCCCCCTTTACGTCAACATGAGCAGGGACCCACAAACACCAATATCGTTTTTGCTTTTGTTAGAGATACGGGGGTAACCAAAGTTGGATACGGAGAAAAAACTAGGGGGTGAGGTGTTATAAAATTTTCGTATAAGCCTGGTAATGTATAAGAGTGTTTGAAACAACCCAAATGTGACACAGGCATGGCATGCAATTCGGATAAGTTGACTGCAAGAATGGGCATACAATTCAGCAGTAAAATGCTAGCCAAAGGTTAGTAAATGCCTCGCAACAACAATGGTCCAGAAAACCACTGCTGAGAATCCGATGCCCGTCAGAAGACATAGACCGTCTGTGTACACTGTGATGGCATGAGAATGAAAGTGCACTTGAAGTGATCAAGGAAAAAGACCTCGAGCGGGAAGCTACGTAGACAGTTAGGCTTTCGCGCAAAAGGGATTCGATAAAGAACAGACACGAACAGCTGGAAATTCTCAGGGATGTAGGGACAAGCTGAGATGCTGCACAAGAAAATAGAAGGAGGGTAATCTGAAGGGGAAAAACAAGAGCAAATGTAGACGAAGAGAAAAGGGAAACGGAGGTAAAAGGGCGACGAACAAATAAGAATATCTACTCAAATCATTGACTCATTTGGACTATTCTATATATGGAAGGATTGCGGAGATCTGAGTGGCAACATATAACGAAGGCAATGAGCATCACGGCAATCGGACAAGGATGGAATATTCGCTTCTGATAGAGGCTCTCAACTGGGGGAAAGAGTGAAAAGCACCAGGCATAAAAGTATACATGGTGATACGGATGGGGATTAAGGCTTAGAGAGAGGTAGCAGGATTGAGGCGCTGAATAGAATCTGGTCACCATAATCGAGTTTCGATCAAATTAGAGCTGAATGTAGGCGAAGGATGGAGTTCTTGTGATTAACTCCCCATGAAAAAGATGAGCAAGGGTTTTAAGAAGGTTCCAGCCTGCTGTGACAAGTTGCCTTCAAGAGAGATATGTGAGGTTTCAAGGATAACCTACGGTCAAACAGAATGGACCCTAGAAACCTGGACTGTTAATCACGTCAGGGATACGTAGAGCCATAGGGTTACGATGGGATGATCAGAGATGACAGACATCTAGTTTTGTTTATATCTTTATTATGCCACCCCATACCATCCTCGTGGGCGGTAGTCAAAAAATTACAGAGGTGCATAATGGGGTCCAGTGGATGGGCCTCAAAGTTTTTTTGTAGCTGAGCAAGTTAAAAAGGTAAGAATTCACAATTTACAAAGGTATGAAATCACAATTTTACGAATGTAATGAACTCCAGGTAGGTCTGCGTCACAATCATGACAAAATTGCAAAGGTATTTTACAGATACAGAGGTACGTATGGGCCCAGGGACTGGGCCCCCCAAAGTTTTGATAGTGCCGAAACTATGTTATATAAAGGTAATAATGAGCTCACAAGTTACAAAAAAGTACCCCCCCCCCCCTGTATCCTGTGAGTATCGATACTACGTTTATACATGGCTACGATAATGAGCAATTCACACTCCACACCCGGTTCACAACTGCCAATGAGGTTATTGGTGCAAATATTGATTGTTGAGTCACACACACACACACACACACACACAACACACACACACACAACACACACACACCCACACACACACACACACACACACACACACACACACGCACACACGCACACACACACGCACACACGCACACACACGCACACACACACACACACACACACCACACACACACACACCCACACACACACACTCACACTCACACACACACACACTCATACAAAAACTTATACACACACACAACACACACTCATACAAAAAATTATTTACACACACACACACACCACTCACACACACACACACACACACTCATTACACAAATTATTCCACACACACAACACATACACAAATTATACACACACACACCCACACAACCACACACGCACGCACCACACTCATACACAACTTAATATATACACACACACACACACCACACACACACACACACACACACACACACACACACACACCACTCACTCACTCACACTCTACACACCACACACAGACACCACACCCACACACACCACACTCATACACAAACTTATATACACACATACCACACACACACTCACACACCACAACACACACACACACACACAACACACACCACACACACACCCTCTACACAAACTATACACACACAACACACACGGCACACACACACACACGCACAACACTCATACACAAACTTACATACACACACACACACACACACACAACACACACATCATACACAAAATTATATATACACACCACACACACACACACAGCACACACACACTCTAAATAAACAAACTTATAATACACATACACACACACACACACATCATACAAACTTAACACACACACACACACACACTCACCACCACACTCATTACACAAAACTTATACACCACACACACACACACTCACACCACACACACACACCGCACGCACACATCATACACAAACTTATATATTATATACAACCACACACACACACACACCACACTCACTCACTCTCACTCATACACACATACACAGACACACACACTCACACTCCATTACACAAACTTATATACACCATACACACCACACACTCACACACACACACACAACACACACACCCTCATAACACAAACTTATACCCCTCCCCCACCCCCCCCCCACACACACACGCACACACTCATTACACAAACTTACACACACACACCACACACAACACACACACACACCACAAACACACACCCACACACACAACAACACACACACACCATCACCACACGGATTTAAGGAAGTATTTTTACGTAGAGACAGGAAGGACTCTGGGGGGAGAACAGACCTCGATGGGGACACCAGCAAGGAAATACACCAACAAGTGTTGGACGACATGCATACAGATGATGAGGTGAAGGAAACTGCTTAAGGGACAGGCGATACCTCAAAGGCAATGGGACCGGGACAAACATTCCCCGTAGGCCCTTAGAGAGGAGGCAGATATGTTGTGCGTGCCACTTACCACAATCTTCAACACGTCCTGGAAACTGGGCAAACTACCTGAGGTATGGAGACTGCAAATGTGTTCCAATTTTTAAAAAAAAGAAGACAGAAAAGAGGGGCACTTAAACTATAGACCTGTGTCATGAGTGTATAGTATGCAAAATTATGGAGAAGATTATCAGGAGGAGAGTGGTGGAGCACCTGGAACTGAACAAGGAGTATAATGCCATCCAGCACGGATTCCGGAAGGCAAACCTGTGTCACAAAACTTCTTGGAGTTTTATGATAAAATACAGAAGTAGACACTGAGAGAGAGGGGTGGGTTGATTGCATCTTCTTGGACTGCAAGAAGGCGTTGACACAGTTCCTCACAAGAGATTAGTGCAGAAGCTAGAGGCATCAGGCGCATATAACAGGAAGGGCACTGCAATTGATCAGAGAATACCTGACAGGGAGGCAACAACGAGTCAGGTAAGTAAGATGTTATCACAGTGGCACCTGTGACGGAGCGGGAGGGTCCACAGGGGTCGGTCCATAGGACCAGTGCTATTTTTGATATATGTGAACGAAAACCCCAATTTTGATGGGAAGGGTTAGACTCGAAGGGTCCCTGTTTGCAGATGATGTGAAAGTAATGAAGGGAGAATTAAATCTGATGAGGACCAGGCAGGACTTCAAAGAGGGACCTGGAACAGACTGGACACCTGGTCCAGCAAATGGGCTTCTCGAATTTAATCCTGCCAAATGCAAAGTCATGAGATAGGGAAGGCACAGAAGACACAGACAGAATATTGGCTAGGTGGCCAAAGACTGTAAAATCACTAAGGAGAATGATCTTGGGTGAGTATAACACCGAGCTGTTCCGGAAAGACACATTCAATCAGATAACTGCTGCCAGCAGTATCGGGCGCCCCTGGCAAACCTGAGGAACAGCATTCCGATTCCTTAGTAAGGAATCGTTCAAGACACTGTACACCGTGTATGTCAGGCCCATTACTGGAGTATGCTGCACCTGTTTGGAAACCTCACTAGATAAAGCACGTTCAAGAAAACTAGAGAAAAGTACAAAAGGTTTGCGAACAAGGTTAGTTCCAGAGCTAAGGGGAATGTCCTATTGAGAAAGATTAAGGGAAATCGGCTCCTGACGGACACTGGAGGACAGGAGGGGTCAGGGGAGGACATGATAACGACATATAAAATACTGCGTGGAATAGACAAGGGGCACAAAGGACAGGATGTTCCAGTGGGAGGGGACACAGAAACAAGAGGCCACAATTGGAAGTTGGAAGACACAAATGGAGTCAGAGAGATTTAGGAAGTATTTCTTCAGTCATAGAGTTGTAAGGCAGTGGAATAGCCTAGAAATGACGTAGTGGAGGCAGGAACCATACACAGTTTTAAGGACGATTTTGATAAAACTCATGGAGCGGGAGAGAGAGAGGGCACAAGTAGCGACCGGTGAAGAGGCGGGGCCAGGAGGCTAAGACTCGACCCCTGCAACCACAATATGTGAGATACAAATAGTGGAGGGTACCACTCACTTCATACTCATACACACACACACACACACACACACACTCATACACAAACTTATATGCACACACACCACACCACACCACACACACACACACACACAACACAACACACACACACACACACAACACACAACACACACAACACTCATACAACAAAACACACACAACACACTTATACACAAAACATGTATACACACACACGCGCGCGCCACACAAACCACACACTCACACACACACTACACTCCCACACACACACACACACACCACACACACACACACACACGTTGTAATGCTTTTATTTACAGGGTGCAAAGTAGGATATTTCTCCAGAATGTCTGTAAGGAAACGTCTAGTGAAAAGTAAATTGGGTGGTTTTTAGTACTGGAAAATTTAAACCATGTGTGGTGGCCCAATTGGAAACACGGTTTGACTGCATGCTGGAGAGAAACTGCACCTGATTGACAGTCAGCACCTGCACAAGCCTCTACGGAAGTCATCAACATAGATTGATGATCAAATACTGAATGGAAGAAGGGAGGGCCAATCATTCATAGCAAGGAGAAAAAGTGTTGTGGCTCAGAACACATCCCTGGGGGACACTTCACCTTGGACGAGTCCACAGAGAGCATATTATTAACCGAACACAAGAAATGTCTGTCAGTTTAAGAAAGCTCTTATGAGGGAGGACGTGGAACAGCCCTTAGATGCCTCGGAGGGTTTAAGAGTGGGCTTGGGTCAAAATTATATACCTCCAAAGTTTTGTGTCATATGCCTTCTCAAGGTTTCCAATAATATGGCAATAACTTAGTGGTTATTCGACCAAGGCATTACGAAACATACGTATCCAAGCATGTAAGGGCTGTCAATGGTAGAACGGCCCTTATGAAAGAAGCATATTGACTAGTGGAGAGACTGTTGTGTGTTTCTAAATACACATTTAACGTCGATATACCAAACGTGCATCACCTTGAAAACTTGCACTGTAGAGTAATGGGACGATTGTGGAAGGCATCATGTCCTGTAGAACCCGGTTTGCAGAAAGGTGAGAAACAGTGTCAGATTTCCACAGTAGGAAGAAACTCTTTGTGACCCAAATAAGATAAAGAGTTGTAAGAGGACTGCAAGGGCTGGCTGATGTAAATGTAAGTAACATCCGATATGGATGCCGTTCAGGACCCAGTCCGATGATCGGCAAGCTGAGAGTGCTTGCCTCCAGTTCCAGAAGTCCTAAATGCACATTAATTAAAGATTCTTCTTTGAGAGAAGGAAAGTTTAAGAGTGCTAAATCTCTTACAGTACTTGAGAAACAAAAACGATGGAGCCCCTGAGAAATACGGACCAGATGAATACATTTCAATGCACACGTCAAGAGGGTTTTTGCTATATCAACACTGGCCTACCGCAGAACAGGAAGCGGGTCGGGAGAGTTTTTACCACCCAGTTTCTGTACTTTTCTCCAGACTGCACTCATAGAGGAGCTGAGGTGGGTGGAAACATAATCTTGCCAGCAAGTGCGTTTTACGTAGGGATAAGACGGCAACCGGACCGCTAGCTTTCTGCTTAAAAAAATCAAGAAATCTCTCTGTGGTTCATTGTACCTATACCTGCCCCATCAGGGCGTTTCAATCGTACTTGCCTGAGCACAAGCAGTGAGACCACCAAGGCCACGCCACCTTCTGAGAATGCCTGCCGAGTTCTGGGGTATAGAATGAGGAAGCTACAGTTACAAACTGAGGTCGAGAAGAGGTTTGTAAAAGCGCATCAATGGAGGACGAAGAAGGAAACTGGGAGGGAGCAAAAGAGGCAAGAAAACTTGGGAGGGGACAGAGGAGGAAAGGTACAGTTACGAGGAGGGTGTGGTGAACTCCACACTTGTATAGAGCCAGTGAGAGGTGAAGACCAGGGTACAGAGAATGGAAAGGTAAAATGTGATGTTAGAAGGAGGAAGGAGAGAAGCTGGGGTTAAAGGAGATTTGAGGAATGGGGATTTTTGGGACATTTCTGAGAAGTAGAGAGAGGCGAATTGGAGGAGGTTGTTGCACGAGGTATTTGTCGATACCGAGAATTGTGAGGGAAAATCAGGAAGAAGTGAGAATAGACTGAGGTGTTAAAGTAGGGACTTCTGAGTTTAGGACATCAAAAGAATTAGAGACATAGAGAGTGACTTGGATTGGGTAACCTCAGAGAAGTGCTTTGCAGAAGATGGGACCCCAGAGAGTGGGAGGACGTTTAGAAACACGAAAGAAAATAGAAATACGGGCGTAGTCTTCCTGGAGGTGGAGATGAGAAAACTGCCAAAGCATAGGGGAAGCCTTCTGCCTCTTTGAGGCAACGGAGTTCTCACATCGGTTAAAGAAGATGGGTGGCCTCATGACAATTAAGGCAAGGGGAGGTAGACTACAAAACTTTTTGGAATGGTCATCGGACCTCACCACAGGGGACTGGGCATTCCGCATAGACTGCAGTTTTCGCCTGTAAGACCAAAAACGCCCAGCAATTTCTACACTGTTGCTGTGCTGGGATCAAACTTTCGGAACTTGTAAATGATGTCCCACTGTATAAACAGAGAATGGGAGTTGACGGCAGTCGAAAGTTAATCGAGATTACATTGCAAGGGTATCATCTCTGCCGTGGGCAGGAAGGACAGAAGTGTCTACTTTGAGGAATGGGAGGTTTTGGAGTTTCATCTGTTCTAGAATCTCATTGCCACATATCTAGAACTCTGTGGACAATGTTCTGCGGCAGAATGACAGTTGCCACTACAAGATTTGAGGAGTGGTTTTTCGATAGTGACAGAATTGTATCGGTATTTGGAAGAAGAGGAAAGGTCTTGAGCTTGGCTAGCATTCGACTGTGGATGATACGTAGTACGCTCTCTGAGAGTGTGAATGAATATATCTCTACCAACATGGTGTAGGAGCGCCTTGCCAATACTATGGTCGGAAAGAAGGGCAGTAGAGGAAGTCGGTCATAAAGTAAAGAATTGAGTCATTGTGCATTCCGAAAACTGGGCGGCGCGGAAAGGGAGTGGGACCGGAGTTGGTCCGACGTGGGACGGGAGATGGCGATTCGAGAATTGCCGCACCGTAGAGGAGAGGCCGGAAAGCATAGTCAAAGGAAGAGCGGAAGGTTAGACTTATCGAAGGAGTCAGTCGAAACCCCGGTATTGAGCGGGTGATGAAAACAGCACCAGCAAGAGGTTCAGGGGCATTAGAAGTGTCATCTGTGCCTTCAACTTCTGTGGTCCCTTGTTGCTGTGGTCCCATCTCTGGAAACATTCTATCTTGTCCAACTTGTCAATTCCTCTCAGTATTTTATACGTCGTTATCAAGGAGTGTAGCCTGGTGTTTCTCACCCAGAACTTTTTCCTTGAGTGAGGTTTGTAGTCTCTTTTCCCCCTAGGACTGTACTCCGTCTGCGGTCTTCTTTGTCCTTCCCCAATCTTCATGACTTTGCACTTGGTGGGGTTTTACTCCAGGAGCCAATTTCTGGGACAGGGCTTGCAGCCTTGTCCAGATCCCTTTGTAGTTCTGCTTGGTCCTCGGTGTGTGTGGTGTTGTGGGTGTGTGTGTGTGTGTGTGTGTGTGTGTGTGTGTGTGTGTGTTGTGTGTGGTGATGTGTGTTTGTATGTGTGTGTGTGTGTGTGGGTTGGTGTGTTGGTTGTCGTAAGTTAAAGTGGATGAGTGCCCAGAAATAGTGAGAGAGGTGAGTGAGAGAGTGTGGGTGGAGAGGGGTGTAGAAGACCGAGTGAGTGAGAGGAGTGTGACTGAAAAGAGTGTGATGAGAAAGTGTGAGTGAGAAGATTGTGCAGTGAGAGAGTGCGAGTGAGAGGGTGTGGGTATTAGTGAGTGTGAGTGGGTGTGGTGTGAGTGAGAGAGTGTATGTGTGAGAGGGTGAGGAGAGTGTAAGGCGTTGTGAGAATGTGTGCAAGAGTGTGGGAGTTTAGAGTAGTTTAGGAGATAGTTGCGAGAGAGTATGAGTGTGCAGTGTGAGAGAGTGTGTGACAGTGTGAGAGAGGAAGAGTGTAAGAGAGTGTGAAAGAGTGAGGAGTGTGAGTGTGAGATGAGAGAGAGTGTCAGAGAGAGTGTGGGAGTGAGAGAGTATGAGGTGTGTGAGATTGATGAGAGTGTGAGGGAAGTGTGAGAGGAGTGTTGAGGAAGAGCGATGGGAGAGAATATTGTGAGAGTGTGGAGGAGGGGTGGAGGAGGAGGTGGAGGAGGAGGAGAGGGATAGAGAGTGGGATAGGAGAGAGGCAGAGAGAGAAGAAAGAGAGGTAGAAGAGAAAGAGAGAGAATTGAGAAAGAGATGAGAGAGAGAGATGAGAGAGAGAGAGAGAGAGAGAGAGGAGAGACGAGGAGAGAGAGAGAGAGAAGAGAGTGGGTTGTGATGGTGTGATGTGTGAGTGTTAGTTGAGAGGGTGTGGTGAAGGAAATGAGGGATAGGGATATCCACTAGGTAGGGACGACAAGGGTTTGTGTGTGGAATTTGTAGCCCTATCTACGTTCACATGTGAGCGCATGGTATGTTGTGCATTTCTATCCTGTCACCAAGTTCTTCCTTCCACGGATTCTACATAATTTAGCAAGTAAAACTAAATCACTGTTCTGGCTTTTTGGGTCTCTCAGTTCCTCTACCTAGTTTCTTTACAACTATGGCTCCTATTTATGGCCAATCTCCCCTTGTCAAACGCCTTAGACAGGGATTCATGAAAGCCGGTAACGCCTTATCCTTCAAGTACAAAAAGGCACCAACACCGTGACTGGATAAAGTACAATAAAAACACGCACAAAGGAGTACAAAAAGGCACCACACCGTGACTGGAAATAAAGTACAAAATAAACACGCCAAAGGTAGTACAAAAAGGCACCCACACCTGACTGGATAAAGTACAAAATAACAAGCACAAAGGGGTACAAAAAGGCACCCACACCGCGTGACTGGAATAAAGTACAAATAACACGCACAAAGGAGTACAAAAAGGCCACCACCCGTGACTGGAATAAGTACAAATAACACGCACAAAGGAGGTACAAAAGGCACCACACCGTGACTGGAATAAAGTACAAATAACAAGCACAAAGGAGTACAAAAGGCACCAACCGTGACTGGAATAAAGTACAAATAACACGCACAAAGGAGTAACAAAAAGGACCACACCGTGACTGGAATTTTAAAGTACAAATAACAAGCACAAAGGAGTACAAAAGGCACCACACCGTGCCTGGAATTCAAAGTACAAAATAAACCGCACAAGGAGAGAGGATGTTTGCACGACGTTTCGGTCCGACTTGGGACCATTTAGTGTGACTTTGTAACTGGTCCAAGCCCGGACCGGAAACGTCGTCCTAAGCTTCTGTAACCTATGTGCGTGTTATTTTAGCATATACTCTTTCTCCCTTCTTCATGTAAGACAAAACAGTACTTTCACCTTTTCAACAGGAAGTTAAAAAATAGGTAGATTAATGTCTTACTGAATCCAAATCTTCAAAATTAAAATATTCAAAAAAATTAGTTTCAGATAATTTCAGTACACAAAGATAATATTACAAGGGAGGTCTATAATTGACGGAGGTTTTTAAGGGGGGGAAAATGCAAGGTTTAAGAAAGAACTTCAGAAAACAATCATGGAAATTAAGCAGATGACAGATAACACGGAAAACGTTTGAACAAGATCAAAAGTCAGGAGGACAGAGCTTGAGCGATAGAAACGTAAGGAACGACGTTTTTAGGATGAAAGTTCTATTGTGGCGGATCAGAGGAATGGAAAAAAACATGACTGAAAGTGCCTGTGGTGCGGAGCTAACTTTCAGGGCTTTTTTCATTGCCCTTCACCCATGTGAAAACTGAAAAACATCAAGAGGAACGTTAGTGAAGAGAGGGACTCAAGATTAAGACGTATCACAGGGGAAAGATAAAAGCAGTAATGTTCGCTGAAGTTTTGAGAGCGATGGAGGCGAATAAGAGAAAACAGCAACGTAAAAAGTGTAGAGTTTTGACTCGACCAAGGCCAACGACTAAGAGGATAGACTGCTCCTTGGGAAAATTTCTTGATGGGAACAGAAAAAAGATCGATTATGAATTCGCCACCATTAAGTTCCCACTTACTCATATCTACTCTTGCAAAATACAAAAACATTACTCATGCACACAGCTTGTATGGAAAAACACCACAAACGATCGATGTTTGCACATTGATGGATTACCATGCTACAGGGGTTTACACACAATGCGTGTTGTAGATGTAGGATAGGTCTACATCAGTGAGAAAGTATATGTTTCTCAGATTCGCCTGAATGGAAACTCATTCAGTATATGCTTATAAGAATGGATAAACAAGAGAGTGAGTGTCGTTTACCGACTAGTTTACATTCACACATCATTAAGTATTTTGAGCAACCATCACCGTTGCATTCAGGAATTCAAAACAATGCTAAAGATTCTGGAAGCTTTCACCTATTATTTATCTGCCACTATTAAACTAAATAGGGAACGTGCATACAGGTCTCGTTGATCATACTGAACACGGTCTATGAAATAAAAAACTTTCTACAAGCCTGATACATAATATCCTCCCCAGAAACCACACACACTGACACCTAATTTGCATATTGTTTTAACCTAGTCTTTTCTCTCCTCAAATGATCCGCTTAATGTCTCATCCTCACCTTCTGAGTCTTCTCACTAAGGTGCTCGTTGTCTTTTTAAGCAGAAATGTCTGTTTTGGAGTGGGTTTACATTAATATAGTCTAGACCAGGATTAAACATCGTAATTAAAAAAATTTTCCCTGGAAGATCAGAATCTCCCGTATGAGGTCAACCGTATTCATCAACTGGAAAGAAGACTAAATTTTCGCATTTGCTGTTTCACAGAAATGTAAATGTAAACATACCATACCACTGGGAGGATTAGGAACGCGATCAGGAGTCTCTCTGATCGCGGGTTCTATACCCGCCCGTTGGTTATGGTTTGTTTGCACATCGTTTGTCATTACGATTTCGCGAGTAATGTAATTGGTAAGCTGGTTTATTTAAGGGAGAAGATTTGTGCAAGAGCGGTTAGAATCCTGTGTTGTCTCAGAATCGTTTCATAAACACCAAATCCTCCTTAACTGCAAAGAACCTACGTGTAATCATCGAGTTTCTGATCTTTGCTGCGTAACAAAACATTGCACTAAGAGTGCACGAAGATATTAGGTCAAGTATTTGAGAAAATCAGACAATATTAGAGTCACCTATTACATAGACTTATTTGCACTTCAATTTGCACAGTTCTCCTTGTCATAAAGCAAAGTTGCAAGATCATCTTGAGGCACATGATCAGTAGACATCACCTTCCTTTCAGAACGTTAGCAATAATCATTAACATCTTCGTGGTTATGACTTGTTATATATCTTTATATATCTATCTATATTATATATATATATTATTAATATGTATATATATAATATATATATATATATATATATAATATATATATATATATATATATATATATATATATATATAAGTATGGAGTTAAAAAATAAACATGTAATATAACACGTGACTCACGAAATCGTAATAACACGATTTCACAAACTCATCCATGTCAAGTGGCACCCCGTACCGTGGTATTGTTTTATTGTAGTTACCTTTGTTATGTTAAACAGTGGTAACTGTATTATAGTATCGGTTATGTATTCGTTTCAGGGATGAATTTACACCTTGATGAAAAAATTCACTGATTTACAAATAATCAGGAACCAATTGTTAGCAAAATCTGTGAGGTTGTTAAGAATTCGTGGGATACAATTAAGGAGAGGGGGAGGAACTGGATGCGGTATATAAAGTATTTCCTGTATCTTATAGTGTTTTAAAATTAATATATGTAATGACGCTTAAGCGAATTTTGGAGGTTCGGATCAAGGTTGCAGATACCAAGTGTCTGCAGAAAAAGGAGGCTTTCGGGATGCCTTTATTTGCTGTTTATATTTATCGGAGATAATTTAGGGTACTGGTGGGAATTTTTAGGGTTATAAAATCTATCCCGTCTTAGGCACAATTTTTGGCATAGTTTGTTTTTTGTATAAACTATGTATACCCGGAAAATGGTAAAGTAGTGTTATTGTTAGATGAATGATTCAGAGAACCGACATTGTTGGGTATCTTTATTAAGAAACGTTTCGCCACACAGTGGCCTTCTCAGTCCATACAAAGAATGAAACTTGAAGAACAGGAGGAGAATGAGGTAATCAGTCCCTCAACCGAAACGTTTCTCAAATAAAGATACCCAAGAGTTGCCACTGTGTCTATTTATCAACTGACGGGTTCTCTGAACCATTCATCTACAATCATGTCAGACACTGCAACTTTCTTGGGATCTTAATACTTGGGGAATTCTTCGCTTGCCTAACTCTTGGGACACGACCTCTTCACCAATTGAACAAATGTGACACCACCCTACGACTGCTGCCACCTCTCCTGCCTACGGTTTATAAGCTCCTACTCCACACTTATGCGTTATTCTATTCAAGATGATAGACTGACCACATCGACTCAAGGTTGAGGACTGATTACCTCATTTCTTCCTCCTGTTCATCATGTTTCTTCTTTGCATGGACTGATGAAGCCACTGTGTGGGCGAAACGTTTCCTCAATAAAGATACCCAAGAGTTGCACATGTGCCTAATTTATCAAGTAGTGTTATTGAAAATTCTTATTTTGAGAGGTATTTCGGAAATAGTGCATTTAAGTTGCACTCTTGAGGCAATCAACGCTTATCAGTATTCAGTCTTCTCACATGCCTGACAGAATGTCAGGAATATGCGCGTGCCTGTAGGCCGAGTTTAATGTTAAGTTACCTTAGTAATTTTAGGTTGGATTTGGTGGATTCTGTTAGGTTAGGTTAGGTTTCTCACTACTTGCACAACAAAATCTTCGTTGTACAAGGACCGAGTTACAACAAGTACCAGTTATATACACATACCCAGTTTCTGCTAAGGACGAGTTATTTCACAAAACAATTTGAAATTATATTTAGAGTTTTCTCCTTGTAGACTGAGGAAAAAACCGAATAGTCAGGTACACTGGCTTCAATGTGATTTTATCGTGATTTAGCTACAAGTTACTCATGGATAGTTATGAAGTATATTAATTTCATTAGCGGGAAAAATAGATAGAAAAAAACATTTCATATTATCATACCATTTCTCTACCTGTTTTTATGATTTTCTGTTCCATTCTTAGTTCTATTTTTTGTACTTCATATGAATTTTGTTGACTAGTATTTTTTGTATCCTCCGTCATATACTGCCATATACGTTTTTCAATAGCATCTTCTTCATTTTCTTTCATTTCCTTATCGAGACTAACTTTGCGTTTACATATTATAATTTAGGACATTTTTGCACCCCTAAGGCATGTACTATTTCTGTCCTGTTTTATTGTTATTCTGATTTGATCTAATGCATATTTTTGTTTTGTCTTTTTCCTAGGGGAAGGTAATGGGCAGGGAAGTGGTAGGGGAAAAAACGAGAGCACGCTTGCCACATTAGTGGGGTAATAGAGGAACCAGGAATTTATTTTCGTCAGTTAAGGAGGGACCAGCTGGATGAAATAAAAGCCTTTTTTGTATGAAAGGGCCGCTCATATTCCCCAAAACGGGACCGAACTAACCACACAGGCATAATCAGAGCGGACAGATATTGGACTTGAATAAATATTACCCCCGGCCGGATTGAAACCCCGGTCATAGGAGTCTCAAAACTCCAGCCCGTCGCATGAGCCACTTACCAATCGTGTCATTACGATTTCTTGATTATGTAGTCGACTTGAATAATCTTCGTTTAAGCCAAAACAGCAACATAACAGAAGAAATTGCAGTGACTCGGATACAGATTTTTTCATAAAGCTGACACTAATAAAAAACAAAGGTGGGAGTAATGATCCTATATAATAGCAAAAGAACCGCATGTGACCGCCAATGGTAATAGAAAAAACATTTTCGTTAAAGTAAGTTGTCTCAGCTTTAACATAATAGGCAATATGAGTTAATAAAGTTAAATAATAACTGGTGGCATTATTGCTCCGAGATTCCAAATGAATCATTCAGTTCAGAGACCAAGATGCCACAAAAACTCGTCAACAACCGAGGTAAAAAGTTTTAACACTATCTACCATATCAATATCTAGTTTCAGTATCAGTTTGATTCTTGTTCTAGACGCAGATTGTGACCGTTAGGACTTGTTTTTCTATCTTGAGAGGTGTTCGGAGAGACTTGGAAATAGTTACATCAATCACTGGATTCAAAATAACTTACTAACTTTGCACAGAAAAATATCACTACAATAATTCTCAGTTTTAATAAAGTAGTGACTGGGTTCAGATGTGTAGAGATATCAGTAACATAAACGTAAGAAAGAAGGAAAGCTGCATAGGCCTATGGCCCATGCGAGGCCATGGGTCTCGCATGGGCCATGTGAATGTATGACCTAGTCAATACATTCACTTAGGGGGAGGAGCACGGATCTGACTACTACATAAGCTAGTCAGGTCCAACTCACACCACCCACACCCACTCATTGTGTTTATCCAACCTCTTTTTTAAAAACTACACAAGTTCTTAACTTCGATGACGGTACTCGGTAGTTTGTTCCACCATCCACAACTCTATTACCAAAACCAGTGCTTCCTATATCCTTCTTGGAATCTGAATTTTTCCAGGCTTAAAACCATTGCCTGCGAGTACTAGTCTAGGCTAGTATTTTTAGCACGCTCTAAAAAAAATGCATCGAGTAGATCAGGTCTACTAAATACAAAAATATGTATTGGGAAGCGTTGGAGTTTCATTTTAAAAATTAGAAATCCACGCTAAGCTATCTCTAATAGGTTATGTACCAAGGAAAGGTTGACGTTGAAAAAGGTGATATATAACTTGGCTGGCTTCATGTGATATCTAGTCGACACAACAGGGAAAAAAACTTAGATTGGATATCAATATTAAAATGAACTGGTACCTCTAAGACAGGATTTTAACTACATGCTATTGGAAAATAAGAGTGCCAAGAAAAATAAATGCTATTTATTATAATAAAAAAAGCGCTAAACCACAGGGCTATATAGCACTGCAGGGCAAGGAAGGATGTGAGGTTATCGCGGTAGCAAGAGGGAGAGGGATATGTTTAGTTAAGGTTTATGGAGTACCAGTGGGGCAGTGGATAGTGCTGGGTAGATGGTAGCAAGGAGATTGAGGTTAGGAAAGGGCTGGGGGAGTGCTTAAACGTTATCATCAGAGTTTGTGGGGTAAATCAGTTGTTGTCAAAAAAGTCAATGAGAAGTCCGGATTAAAGGAGGGGTCTATCAGCAAAGAAGGAAGGTGAAGAGAGAGCAGCAGAGCGTAGACGATGTTGGAGGTAATTCTGTGTGCTTGTTGATAGAATGTGGGCAGTCCATCAGAATGTGGCTAACCGATACTAGAACCTGACAATTCTCACAGAGAGGTAACAGGGCACCTCACCATGAGATACCCATGAGTAAGACGGTGTGGCCAAGCGACGACGGGAGAGAGAGTAGTCTCCCATACCTTCGACATGATGACAAAGAAGACGCCAGTACCTTATACTTGGTTTAATAGAATGAAGTTTGTTATTTAAGCAGATTTAGGACTAACGTTGGTGCCAATGGGTGCGGAGGGTGGGTAGAAGAAATTACGCAAAATAGTCCGTAAATGAAAACATCTCTATATGAAACTGGTAGGTCTGTACTGTGACAGACAGGCAGTGTTGCCTGTTCATTGCCCCCTTTACGTCAACATGAGCAGGGACCCACAAACACCAATATCGTTTTTGCTTTTGTTAGAGATACGGGGGTAACCAAAGTTGGATACGGAGAAAAAACTAGGGGGTGAGGTGTTATAAAATTTTCGTATAAGCCTGGTAATGTATAAGAGTGTTTGAAACAACCCAAATGTGACACAGGCATGGCATGCAATTCGGATAAGTTGACTGCAAGAATGGGCATACAATTCAGCAGTAAAATGCTAGCCAAAGGTTAGTAAATGCCTCGCAACAACAATGGTCCAGAAAACCACTGCTGAGAATCCGATGCCCGTCAGAAGACATAGACCGTCTGTGTACACTGTGATGGCATGAGAATGAAAGTGCACTTGAAGTGATCAAGGAAAAAGACCTCGAGCGGGAAGCTACGTAGACAGTTAGGCTTTCGCGCAAAAGGGATTCGATAAAGAACAGACACGAACAGCTGGAAATTCTCAGGGATGTAGGGACAAGCTGAGATGCTGCACAAGAAAATAGAAGGAGGGTAATCTGAAGGGGAAAAACAAGAGCAAATGTAGACGAAGAGAAAAGGGAAACGGAGGTAAAAGGGCGACGAACAAATAAGAATATCTACTCAAATCATTGACTCATTTGGACTATTCTATATATGGAAGGATTGCGGAGATCTGAGTGGCAACATATAACGAAGGCAATGAGCATCACGGCAATCGGACAAGGATGGAATATTCGCTTCTGATAGAGGCTCTCAACTGGGGGAAAGAGTGAAAAGCACCAGGCATAAAAGTATACATGGTGATACGGATGGGGATTAAGGCTTAGAGAGAGGTAGCAGGATTGAGGCGCTGAATAGAATCTGGTCACCATAATCGAGTTTCGATCAAATTAGAGCTGAATGTAGGCGAAGGATGGAGTTCTTGTGATTAACTCCCCATGAAAAAGATGAGCAAGGGTTTTAAGAAGGTTCCAGCCTGCTGTGACAAGTTGCCTTCAAGAGAGATATGTGAGGTTTCAAGGATAACCTACGGTCAAACAGAATGGACCCTAGAAACCTGGACTGTTAATCACGTCAGGGATACGTAGAGCCATAGGGTTACGATGGGATGATCAGAGATGACAGACATCTAGTTTTGTTTATATCTTTATTATGCCACCCCATACCATCCTCGTGGGCGGTAGTCAAAAAATTACAGAGGTGCATAATGGGGTCCAGTGGATGGGCCTCAAAGTTTTTTTGTAGCTGAGCAAGTTAAAAAGGTAAGAATTCACAATTTACAAAGGTATGAAATCACAATTTTACGAATGTAATGAACTCCAGGTAGGTCTGCGTCACAATCATGACAAAATTGCAAAGGTATTTTACAGATACAGAGGTACGTATGGGCCCAGGGACTGGGCCCCCCAAAGTTTTGATAGTGCCGAAACTATGTTATATAAAGGTAATAATGAGCTCACAAGTTACAAAAAAGTACCCCCCCCCCCCTGTATCCTGTGAGTATCGATACTACGTTTATACATGGCTACGATAATGAGCAATTCACACTCCACACCCGGTTCACAACTGCCAATGAGGTTATTGGTGCAAATATTGATTGTTGAGTCACACACACACACACACACACACACAACACACACACACACAACACACACACACCCACACACACACACACACACACACACACACACACACGCACACACGCACACACACACGCACACACGCACACACACGCACACACACACACACACACACACCACACACACACACACCCACACACACACACTCACACTCACACACACACACACTCATACAAAAACTTATACACACACACAACACACACTCATACAAAAAATTATTTACACACACACACACACCACTCACACACACACACACACACACTCATTACACAAATTATTCCACACACACAACACATACACAAATTATACACACACACACCCACACAACCACACACGCACGCACCACACTCATACACAACTTAATATATACACACACACACACACCACACACACACACACACACACACACACACACACACACACCACTCACTCACTCACACTCTACACACCACACACAGACACCACACCCACACACACCACACTCATACACAAACTTATATACACACATACCACACACACACTCACACACCACAACACACACACACACACACAACACACACCACACACACACCCTCTACACAAACTATACACACACAACACACACGGCACACACACACACACGCACAACACTCATACACAAACTTACATACACACACACACACACACACACAACACACACATCATACACAAAATTATATATACACACCACACACACACACACAGCACACACACACTCTAAATAAACAAACTTATAATACACATACACACACACACACACATCATACAAACTTAACACACACACACACACACACTCACCACCACACTCATTACACAAAACTTATACACCACACACACACACACTCACACCACACACACACACCGCACGCACACATCATACACAAACTTATATATTATATACAACCACACACACACACACACCACACTCACTCACTCTCACTCATACACACATACACAGACACACACACTCACACTCCATTACACAAACTTATATACACCATACACACCACACACTCACACACACACACACAACACACACACCCTCATAACACAAACTTATACCCCTCCCCCACCCCCCCCCCACACACACACGCACACACTCATTACACAAACTTACACACACACACCACACACAACACACACACACACCACAAACACACACCCACACACACAACAACACACACACACCATCACCACACGGATTTAAGGAAGTATTTTTACGTAGAGACAGGAAGGACTCTGGGGGGAGAACAGACCTCGATGGGGACACCAGCAAGGAAATACACCAACAAGTGTTGGACGACATGCATACAGATGATGAGGTGAAGGAAACTGCTTAAGGGACAGGCGATACCTCAAAGGCAATGGGACCGGGACAAACATTCCCCGTAGGCCCTTAGAGAGGAGGCAGATATGTTGTGCGTGCCACTTACCACAATCTTCAACACGTCCTGGAAACTGGGCAAACTACCTGAGGTATGGAGACTGCAAATGTGTTCCAATTTTTAAAAAAAAGAAGACAGAAAAGAGGGGCACTTAAACTATAGACCTGTGTCATGAGTGTATAGTATGCAAAATTATGGAGAAGATTATCAGGAGGAGAGTGGTGGAGCACCTGGAACTGAACAAGGAGTATAATGCCATCCAGCACGGATTCCGGAAGGCAAACCTGTGTCACAAAACTTCTTGGAGTTTTATGATAAAATACAGAAGTAGACACTGAGAGAGAGGGGTGGGTTGATTGCATCTTCTTGGACTGCAAGAAGGCGTTGACACAGTTCCTCACAAGAGATTAGTGCAGAAGCTAGAGGCATCAGGCGCATATAACAGGAAGGGCACTGCAATTGATCAGAGAATACCTGACAGGGAGGCAACAACGAGTCAGGTAAGTAAGATGTTATCACAGTGGCACCTGTGACGGAGCGGGAGGGTCCACAGGGGTCGGTCCATAGGACCAGTGCTATTTTTGATATATGTGAACGAAAACCCCAATTTTGATGGGAAGGGTTAGACTCGAAGGGTCCCTGTTTGCAGATGATGTGAAAGTAATGAAGGGAGAATTAAATCTGATGAGGACCAGGCAGGACTTCAAAGAGGGACCTGGAACAGACTGGACACCTGGTCCAGCAAATGGGCTTCTCGAATTTAATCCTGCCAAATGCAAAGTCATGAGATAGGGAAGGCACAGAAGACACAGACAGAATATTGGCTAGGTGGCCAAAGACTGTAAAATCACTAAGGAGAATGATCTTGGGTGAGTATAACACCGAGCTGTTCCGGAAAGACACATTCAATCAGATAACTGCTGCCAGCAGTATCGGGCGCCCCTGGCAAACCTGAGGAACAGCATTCCGATTCCTTAGTAAGGAATCGTTCAAGACACTGTACACCGTGTATGTCAGGCCCATTACTGGAGTATGCTGCACCTGTTTGGAAACCTCACTAGATAAAGCACGTTCAAGAAAACTAGAGAAAAGTACAAAAGGTTTGCGAACAAGGTTAGTTCCAGAGCTAAGGGGAATGTCCTATTGAGAAAGATTAAGGGAAATCGGCTCCTGACGGACACTGGAGGACAGGAGGGGTCAGGGGAGGACATGATAACGACATATAAAATACTGCGTGGAATAGACAAGGGGCACAAAGGACAGGATGTTCCAGTGGGAGGGGACACAGAAACAAGAGGCCACAATTGGAAGTTGGAAGACACAAATGGAGTCAGAGAGATTTAGGAAGTATTTCTTCAGTCATAGAGTTGTAAGGCAGTGGAATAGCCTAGAAATGACGTAGTGGAGGCAGGAACCATACACAGTTTTAAGGACGATTTTGATAAAACTCATGGAGCGGGAGAGAGAGAGGGCACAAGTAGCGACCGGTGAAGAGGCGGGGCCAGGAGGCTAAGACTCGACCCCTGCAACCACAATATGTGAGATACAAATAGTGGAGGGTACCACTCACTTCATACTCATACACACACACA
Organism: Cherax quadricarinatus; assembly: GCF_026875155.1. Lineage (NCBI taxonomy): Eukaryota > Metazoa > Arthropoda > Malacostraca > Decapoda > Parastacidae > Cherax > Cherax quadricarinatus. The sequence continues at coordinate 77,845,218 of NC_069408.1, forward strand.
CACACACACACACACTCATACACAAACTTATATGCACACACACCACACCACACCACACACACACACACACACAACACAACACACACACACACACACAACACACAACACACACAACACTCATACAACAAAACACACACAACACACTTATACACAAAACATGTATACACACACACGCGCGCGCCACACAAACCACACACTCACACACACACTACACTCCCACACACACACACACACACCACACACACACACACACACGTTGTAATGCTTTTATTTACAGGGTGCAAAGTAGGATATTTCTCCAGAATGTCTGTAAGGAAACGTCTAGTGAAAAGTAAATTGGGTGGTTTTTAGTACTGGAAAATTTAAACCATGTGTGGTGGCCCAATTGGAAACACGGTTTGACTGCATGCTGGAGAGAAACTGCACCTGATTGACAGTCAGCACCTGCACAAGCCTCTACGGAAGTCATCAACATAGATTGATGATCAAATACTGAATGGAAGAAGGGAGGGCCAATCATTCATAGCAAGGAGAAAAAGTGTTGTGGCTCAGAACACATCCCTGGGGGACACTTCACCTTGGACGAGTCCACAGAGAGCATATTATTAACCGAACACAAGAAATGTCTGTCAGTTTAAGAAAGCTCTTATGAGGGAGGACGTGGAACAGCCCTTAGATGCCTCGGAGGGTTTAAGAGTGGGCTTGGGTCAAAATTATATACCTCCAAAGTTTTGTGTCATATGCCTTCTCAAGGTTTCCAATAATATGGCAATAACTTAGTGGTTATTCGACCAAGGCATTACGAAACATACGTATCCAAGCATGTAAGGGCTGTCAATGGTAGAACGGCCCTTATGAAAGAAGCATATTGACTAGTGGAGAGACTGTTGTGTGTTTCTAAATACACATTTAACGTCGATATACCAAACGTGCATCACCTTGAAAACTTGCACTGTAGAGTAATGGGACGATTGTGGAAGGCATCATGTCCTGTAGAACCCGGTTTGCAGAAAGGTGAGAAACAGTGTCAGATTTCCACAGTAGGAAGAAACTCTTTGTGACCCAAATAAGATAAAGAGTTGTAAGAGGACTGCAAGGGCTGGCTGATGTAAATGTAAGTAACATCCGATATGGATGCCGTTCAGGACCCAGTCCGATGATCGGCAAGCTGAGAGTGCTTGCCTCCAGTTCCAGAAGTCCTAAATGCACATTAATTAAAGATTCTTCTTTGAGAGAAGGAAAGTTTAAGAGTGCTAAATCTCTTACAGTACTTGAGAAACAAAAACGATGGAGCCCCTGAGAAATACGGACCAGATGAATACATTTCAATGCACACGTCAAGAGGGTTTTTGCTATATCAACACTGGCCTACCGCAGAACAGGAAGCGGGTCGGGAGAGTTTTTACCACCCAGTTTCTGTACTTTTCTCCAGACTGCACTCATAGAGGAGCTGAGGTGGGTGGAAACATAATCTTGCCAGCAAGTGCGTTTTACGTAGGGATAAGACGGCAACCGGACCGCTAGCTTTCTGCTTAAAAAAATCAAGAAATCTCTCTGTGGTTCATTGTACCTATACCTGCCCCATCAGGGCGTTTCAATCGTACTTGCCTGAGCACAAGCAGTGAGACCACCAAGGCCACGCCACCTTCTGAGAATGCCTGCCGAGTTCTGGGGTATAGAATGAGGAAGCTACAGTTACAAACTGAGGTCGAGAAGAGGTTTGTAAAAGCGCATCAATGGAGGACGAAGAAGGAAACTGGGAGGGAGCAAAAGAGGCAAGAAAACTTGGGAGGGGACAGAGGAGGAAAGGTACAGTTACGAGGAGGGTGTGGTGAACTCCACACTTGTATAGAGCCAGTGAGAGGTGAAGACCAGGGTACAGAGAATGGAAAGGTAAAATGTGATGTTAGAAGGAGGAAGGAGAGAAGCTGGGGTTAAAGGAGATTTGAGGAATGGGGATTTTTGGGACATTTCTGAGAAGTAGAGAGAGGCGAATTGGAGGAGGTTGTTGCACGAGGTATTTGTCGATACCGAGAATTGTGAGGGAAAATCAGGAAGAAGTGAGAATAGACTGAGGTGTTAAAGTAGGGACTTCTGAGTTTAGGACATCAAAAGAATTAGAGACATAGAGAGTGACTTGGATTGGGTAACCTCAGAGAAGTGCTTTGCAGAAGATGGGACCCCAGAGAGTGGGAGGACGTTTAGAAACACGAAAGAAAATAGAAATACGGGCGTAGTCTTCCTGGAGGTGGAGATGAGAAAACTGCCAAAGCATAGGGGAAGCCTTCTGCCTCTTTGAGGCAACGGAGTTCTCACATCGGTTAAAGAAGATGGGTGGCCTCATGACAATTAAGGCAAGGGGAGGTAGACTACAAAACTTTTTGGAATGGTCATCGGACCTCACCACAGGGGACTGGGCATTCCGCATAGACTGCAGTTTTCGCCTGTAAGACCAAAAACGCCCAGCAATTTCTACACTGTTGCTGTGCTGGGATCAAACTTTCGGAACTTGTAAATGATGTCCCACTGTATAAACAGAGAATGGGAGTTGACGGCAGTCGAAAGTTAATCGAGATTACATTGCAAGGGTATCATCTCTGCCGTGGGCAGGAAGGACAGAAGTGTCTACTTTGAGGAATGGGAGGTTTTGGAGTTTCATCTGTTCTAGAATCTCATTGCCACATATCTAGAACTCTGTGGACAATGTTCTGCGGCAGAATGACAGTTGCCACTACAAGATTTGAGGAGTGGTTTTTCGATAGTGACAGAATTGTATCGGTATTTGGAAGAAGAGGAAAGGTCTTGAGCTTGGCTAGCATTCGACTGTGGATGATACGTAGTACGCTCTCTGAGAGTGTGAATGAATATATCTCTACCAACATGGTGTAGGAGCGCCTTGCCAATACTATGGTCGGAAAGAAGGGCAGTAGAGGAAGTCGGTCATAAAGTAAAGAATTGAGTCATTGTGCATTCCGAAAACTGGGCGGCGCGGAAAGGGAGTGGGACCGGAGTTGGTCCGACGTGGGACGGGAGATGGCGATTCGAGAATTGCCGCACCGTAGAGGAGAGGCCGGAAAGCATAGTCAAAGGAAGAGCGGAAGGTTAGACTTATCGAAGGAGTCAGTCGAAACCCCGGTATTGAGCGGGTGATGAAAACAGCACCAGCAAGAGGTTCAGGGGCATTAGAAGTGTCATCTGTGCCTTCAACTTCTGTGGTCCCTTGTTGCTGTGGTCCCATCTCTGGAAACATTCTATCTTGTCCAACTTGTCAATTCCTCTCAGTATTTTATACGTCGTTATCAAGGAGTGTAGCCTGGTGTTTCTCACCCAGAACTTTTTCCTTGAGTGAGGTTTGTAGTCTCTTTTCCCCCTAGGACTGTACTCCGTCTGCGGTCTTCTTTGTCCTTCCCCAATCTTCATGACTTTGCACTTGGTGGGGTTTTACTCCAGGAGCCAATTTCTGGGACAGGGCTTGCAGCCTTGTCCAGATCCCTTTGTAGTTCTGCTTGGTCCTCGGTGTGTGTGGTGTTGTGGGTGTGTGTGTGTGTGTGTGTGTGTGTGTGTGTGTGTGTGTGTTGTGTGTGGTGATGTGTGTTTGTATGTGTGTGTGTGTGTGTGGGTTGGTGTGTTGGTTGTCGTAAGTTAAAGTGGATGAGTGCCCAGAAATAGTGAGAGAGGTGAGTGAGAGAGTGTGGGTGGAGAGGGGTGTAGAAGACCGAGTGAGTGAGAGGAGTGTGACTGAAAAGAGTGTGATGAGAAAGTGTGAGTGAGAAGATTGTGCAGTGAGAGAGTGCGAGTGAGAGGGTGTGGGTATTAGTGAGTGTGAGTGGGTGTGGTGTGAGTGAGAGAGTGTATGTGTGAGAGGGTGAGGAGAGTGTAAGGCGTTGTGAGAATGTGTGCAAGAGTGTGGGAGTTTAGAGTAGTTTAGGAGATAGTTGCGAGAGAGTATGAGTGTGCAGTGTGAGAGAGTGTGTGACAGTGTGAGAGAGGAAGAGTGTAAGAGAGTGTGAAAGAGTGAGGAGTGTGAGTGTGAGATGAGAGAGAGTGTCAGAGAGAGTGTGGGAGTGAGAGAGTATGAGGTGTGTGAGATTGATGAGAGTGTGAGGGAAGTGTGAGAGGAGTGTTGAGGAAGAGCGATGGGAGAGAATATTGTGAGAGTGTGGAGGAGGGGTGGAGGAGGAGGTGGAGGAGGAGGAGAGGGATAGAGAGTGGGATAGGAGAGAGGCAGAGAGAGAAGAAAGAGAGGTAGAAGAGAAAGAGAGAGAATTGAGAAAGAGATGAGAGAGAGAGATGAGAGAGAGAGAGAGAGAGAGAGAGGAGAGACGAGGAGAGAGAGAGAGAGAAGAGAGTGGGTTGTGATGGTGTGATGTGTGAGTGTTAGTTGAGAGGGTGTGGTGAAGGAAATGAGGGATAGGGATATCCACTAGGTAGGGACGACAAGGGTTTGTGTGTGGAATTTGTAGCCCTATCTACGTTCACATGTGAGCGCATGGTATGTTGTGCATTTCTATCCTGTCACCAAGTTCTTCCTTCCACGGATTCTACATAATTTAGCAAGTAAAACTAAATCACTGTTCTGGCTTTTTGGGTCTCTCAGTTCCTCTACCTAGTTTCTTTACAACTATGGCTCCTATTTATGGCCAATCCATAAAAGATGAGCGGGGTTTTTTAAAAAGGGTTCACCTGCTGTGACAAGTTGCCTTCGAGAGATAATTGAGGTTCCAGGATAACCTACGGTAAAACAGATGACCTAGAAACCTGACTGTATCACGCTCAGGGATACGTGAGCCATAGAGGTACGATGGATGATCAGAGATGAGAGAACATCTAGTTAGTTTAATATCTTTATTATGCACCCCATACCCATCCTGTGGGCGGTAGTCAAAAAATTAGAGGTGCATAATGGGTCCAGGGACTGGGCCTCAAAGTTTTGATAGCTGAGTAAGTTACAAAGGTAATGAATTCACAATTTACAAAGGTAATGAAATCACAATTTACAAAGGTAATGAACTCCAGGTAGGTCTGGTCACAATCATGACAAATTGCAAAGGTATTTACAGATTACAGAGGTACGTAATGGGCCCAGGGACTGGGCCCCCAAAGTTTTGATAGCTGAACTAGGTATAAAGGTAATGAGCTCACAAGTTACAAAAGTAATGAATCCTGTGAGTATCGTTACTTACGTTTATACATGGCTACGATCATGAACAAATTATAGAGTAATGAGCAATTCACACTTCCACACCCGGTCACAACTGTAATGAGTTATTGGTGCAAATATTGATTGTTGAGTCACACACACACACCAACACACACACACACACACACCACACACACACAACACACACACACACACACACACACACCACACACACAACATACACATATACGCACACACACACACACACACACACACACACAAACACCACACACACACACACATCACACACACACACACAACACACACATACACACATACTCATACTACATACACACTCATACACACTCAAACACAAACTCATACACACACACACACACACACACACCACACACACACACACACACACTCACACTCACACACACACACACACACACACACACACTCATACACAAACTTATATACAAACACACAAACACACACACACACACACACACACACACCACTCACACCACACACACACACACACACACACACACACACACACCTCACCACACACACACACACACTACTTCATACACATCACACTATAACACAACACACACACACAACAAACACTACACTCTCACACACACACACACACACACACACACACACTCAGCACACACACAACACACACACACACACTCATACACAAACTTATACACACCACACACACACACTCTTACACAACTTATACACACACACTCACGCACACTCATACACATCACACACACCACACACACTCACTACACTCCACACACACTCACACTCACTCACTCTCAAACACACACACAAACACACACACACACAATCATAAACAAACTTATAGATATGCACACACACACAACACACACACACACACACACTCACACACTCAAATCACACACCACACAACACTCACACACAACACACACTCATACTCAAACTTATATATATATTACAACGCACACACACCACACACACACATTACTACAACACTCACACACTCACACCACAACACATCCACACACACACACACACACCACACACACACTATACACAAACTTATAGTTATATATTACACACACCACACACACCAGCAGGGATAAACAGGAAGGCACTAAATGGAAATCGGGAATACTTGTCAGGAAGAGCAGCGAGTCATGGTAAGTGGCGAGGGTGTCAGAGTGGGCACCTGTGACCAGGCGGGGTCCCACAGGGTGGTTAGGTCCTAGGACAGTGCTGTTTCTGGTATTTTGTGAACGACATGACGGAAGGAATAGACTCTGGGGGTCCTGTTTGCAGACGACGTCGAAGTTGATGAGAAGAATGTCACTCGATCAAGACCAGGCAGAAACTTACAAAGGGATATGGAGTGGCTGCAGACCTGGTCCGCACTTGGCTCCTGGAGTTCAATCCCAACCAAGTGCAAAGTCGATGAAGCTTGGGGAAGGGCAAAGAAGACCGCAGACGGAGTAACAGTCTAGGGGGCCAGAGACTACAAACCTCCACTCAAGGAAAAAGATTTGTTTTTTAGGGTGAGTATACCACAGGGGCACATATCCTGAATGTCGCACATCAACAATAACTGCTGCAGCATTTGGGCGCCTAGCAAAACCTCAGAACAGCATTCGACATTCTTATTAAGGAATCGTTCAAGACCCTGTACACGTGTACGTTAGGGCCCACATTGAAGTTTGCGCCACCAGTTCTGGACCCACACCTAGCCATGCGCGTTAAAGAAACTAGAGAAAAGTGCAAAGGTATGCGGACAAGACTAGTCCAGAGTACGGAGGTATGTCCTAGAGGAGAGGTTAAGGGAAATCAAACCTGACGACATGGAGGACAGGAGAGATTGGAGGGGACATGTTAACGACATACAAAATACTGGAGTGGAATTGACAAGGTGACAAAGACTGGAAGTTCCAGAGATTGGACCAGTAACTAGGGGACACAGTTGGAAGTGAAGAACACAGATGAATCACAGGGGTTTGTTAGGAAGTATTTCTTCAGCCACAGTGTAGTCAGTATGTGATTAGTTTGGGAAGCTGATGTAGTGAGGCAGGATCCATACAGCTTTAAGCAGAGGTATGATAAGCTCACGCGGCCAGGAGAGTGACCTAGTAGCGATCAGTGGATGAGGCGGGGCCAGGAGCGCGGACTCGACCCCGCACACCTCAACTAGGTGAGTACAATAGGTGAGTTTTCCACTACACACACACATACACTACACATCGCGCGCGCAACACACACACACACACACCACACACACACTCAACACACACAACACACACCTACACACACACACAACTACACCACACATACACGCACACCACTCACACACACACCACTTCATACACAAACTTGTTATACACACACACACACACACACACTCCCACACACAACACACACTCACACAACACACCACTCACACACACACAACAGACTCCACTCACACACCACACACGTGGTAATGCTTTATTTTACAGGGTGAAAAGTCAGGATATTTCTCCCAGATTGGTCTGTAAGAACGTCTAGTGAAAGAAATTTGGTGCGTTTTTTTAGTACTGGAAAATTTAAAACCATGTTCGTGGCGGCCCATTTTGGAAACACGGTTGACCGCACTGCTGGAGAGAAACTGCATCTGAGGAGGAAAGTCAGCACATGCACAAGTCAGCGAAGTCATCACCATAGAGTGATGACCAAATACTGAATGGAAGAAGGGAGGCCAAATCATTCATAGCAAGGAGAAAAGTGTGCTCAGAACACATCCCTGCGTGAACCACCTTCAGCTTGACGAAGTCCACGGAGAGCATATTCTTACCCGAAACACAGAAATGTCTGTCAGTTAAGAAGCTCTTAAGGGTCGATGGTAAGATTGCCTCGAGGTTTATGGAGTGGGCTTGGGCATATATTATACCTCCAAGTTGTGTCATATGCCTTCTCAAGGTCAAAAATATGGGCAATAACTTAGTGGTTATTCGCAAAGGCATTACGAACATCGTATCCAAGCATAGTAAGGGTCAATTGTTGAACGGCCCTTATGATGCCTTATTGACTAGTGGAGTGCTGTGTGTGTCTATAACATCATTTAAACGTCGATATACCGAACGTTGAATCACCTTGCAAACTGCACTGGTAAGAGTAATGGGGACGATAGTGGAAGGCATCATGTCCTGTAGTACCCGGTTTGCAAGAAAGGGAGAAACAGTGTCAATTTCCACAGCTAGGGAAGAACTCTTGTGTGACCAAATAAGATTAAAGAGTTGTAAGAGAGTACTGCAAGGGCTGGCTGATGTAAATGTAGTAACATCCGAATATGGATGCCGTCAGGCCAGCTGCCGAGGACGAAGCTGAGAGTGTTGCCTCCAGTTCAGAAGTGTAAATGGCACATTATAGATTCTTCTTTGGGAGAAGATCAAGTCTAAGAGTTGCTAACTCTCTTACAGGACTTTGAGACAATAAATACGAGGGGCATTGATGGAGCCCTGAGAACTACGAGCCAGATGATTACAATTTCCATGGTCAACGTCAGAGGGTTTGCTATATCAAACACTGGCTACCCGCAGAACAGGAGCCGGGTCGGTGAGAGTATTTGACCACCAGTTTCTGTTACTTGTCTCAGACTGCACTCATAGAGGCAGCATTGTGTGATGGTGGGAAAAAAAAACATAATCTTGCCAGCAAGTGCGTTTTTACGTCAGGGATAAGACGGCTACGACCGGTTGATAGGAGGGGAAGGGGGGTTAAAGGAAGATTTGTGTATTGGGGTTTTTTTGGAATTCTGAGAAGTAGAGGGGCGATTGGGAGGAGGTGTTGCACGAGGGTATTGTCGTACCGGAACTTGTGAGGTGGAAAAACAGGAAGAAAGTGAGAATAGGACTGAGGTGTTAAGGTAGGGACTTCTGAGTTTAGGACAGCAAAAGAATTAGAGACATGAGTGACTATGGATTGGGTAACCTCAGAGAAGGCTGCAGAAGATGGGACCCCAGAGGTGGGAGGACGTTTAGAAACACGAAAATAAGAAATACGGGGTAGTCTTCCTTGGAGGTGGAGATGAGAAACTGCCAAAGCATAGGGGAAGCCTTCTGCCTCTTTGAGGCAACGGATTTCTCACATCGGTAAAAGTAAGATGGGTGAGCCTCATGACAATTAAGGCAAGAGGGAGGTAGACTACAAAACTTTTTGGAATGGTCATCGGCACCACAGACTGGGCATTCCGCCATAGACCTGCAGTATTTCGCTGTAAGACCAAAACGCCAGCAATTTCTACACTGTTGCGGTGCTGGGATCAACTTTCGAACTTGTAAATGATGTCCCACTATATAAACAGAGAATGGGAGTTGACGGCAGTCGAAAGTTAATCGAGCTACATTGCAAGGGTATCATCTTGCGTGGGCAGGAAGGACAGAAGTGTCTACTTTGAGGACTGGGAGGTCTTGGAGTTTCATCTGTTCTAGAATCTCATTGCCACATATCTGGAAATTCTGTGGACAATGTTATGCGGCAGAATGACAGTGCCACTACAAGAATTGAGGGAGTGGTTTTTCGATAGTGACAGGAATAGTATCGGTATTTGGAAGAAGAGAAAGGTCTTGAGCTTGGCTAGCATTCTGGACTGTGATGATACGTGTACCGCTCCTGAGAGTGTGAATGAATATATCTCTACCAACATGGTGTAGGAGCGCCTTGCCAATACTATGGTCGGAAAGATAGGCAGTAGAGGAAGTCGGTCATAAAGTAAAGAATTGAGTCCATTGTGCATTCCGAAACTGGGCGCGGAAAGGGAGTGGGACCGGAGTTGGTCCGACGTGGGACGGGATGGCGATTCGAAAATTGCCGCACCGTAGAGGGAGAGGCCGGAAGCATAGTCAAAGAAGAGCGGAGGTTAGACTTATCGAAGGAGTCAGTCGAAACCCCGGTATCTGAAGCGGGTGATGAAACAGCACCAGCAAGAGGTACAGGGGCATTAGAAGTGTCATCTGTGTCTTCAACTTCTGTGTCCCCTTGTTGCTGTGTCCCATCTCTGGAACATTCTATCTTTGTCCACCTTGTCAATTCCTCTCAGTATTTTATACGTCGTTATCAGGAGATGTGCCTGGTGTTATACTCACCCCAAGATCTTTTTCCTTGAGTGAGGTTTGTAGTCTCTTTCCCCCTAGACTGTACTCCGTCTGCGGTCTTCTTTGTCCTTCCCCAATCTTCATGACTTTGCACTTGGTGGGGTTTTACTCCAGGAGCCAATTTCTGGACCAGGCCTGCAGCCTGTCCAGATCCCTTTGTAGTTCTGCTTGGTCCTCGTGTGTGTGTGTGTTGTGGGTGTGTGTGTGTGTTGTTTGTGGTGTGTGTGTGTGTGTGGTGTGGTGTGTGTGTGTGTGTGTGTGGTGGGTGGTGTTGGTGTGTGTGGTTGTCGTAGTAAGTGCTGAGTGCCCAGAAATAGTGAGAGAGTGTGAGTGAGAGAGTGTGGGTGGGAGGGTGTAGGAGAGTGTGAGTGAGAGAGTGTGACTGAAAGAGTGTGATTGAGAAAGTGTGAGTGAGAGAGTGTGAGTGAGAGAGTGCGAGTGAGAGGGTGTGGGTATTAGTGAGTGTGAGTGGGTGTGGGGTGTGAGTGAGAGAGTGTAAGTGTGAGAGTGTGAGGGAGTGTAAGAGCGTGTGAGAGTGTGTGCAAGAGTGTGGGAGTTAGAGTAGTGCGAGAGAGTATGAGTGTGAAGTGTGAGAGAGTGTGTGAGAGGAGTGAGAGGAGAGTGAAGAGAGTGTGAAGAGTGAGGAAGTGTAGAGGTGTGAGAGAGAGGTGAGAGAGTGGGAGGAGAGAGTTGAGTGGAGAGTATTGATGAGAGTGTGAAGAGGGTGGAGGGGGAGGTGAGGAGAGAGGAGGAGGAGATATGGAGAGTGGGAGGGGGTGGAGGAGAGAGGAGGGGAGAGGAAAGAGGGATAGAGAAGAGGAGAGAGAGAAAGAGAGGTAGAGAGAGAAGAGGAGAAGAGAAGAGATGAAGAGAGAGAGAAGAGAGAGAGAGAAGAGAGAGAGAGACGAGGAGAGAGAGAGAGAGAGAGAGAGGGTGTGAGTGTGGGTGAGAGAGTGTGGGTGTGAGTGTAGTGAGAGGGTGTGGGAGAAGGGATATCCACTAGGGTAGGGACTACAAGTTTGTGTGTGAATTTGTAGCCCTCTTACGTTCACATGTGTGCGCATGGATATGTATGTGCATTACTATCCTGTCACCCAAGTCTTCTTTCCAGGATTCTACCATAATTTAGCAGTAAACTAAATCACTGTCTGGCTTTTTGGGCTCTCTCCAGTTCCTCTACACTAGATTCTCTACAACTATGCTCCTATTTATGGCAATCTATGCACAGTATTTGTGTATGCCTGAATAAACTTGCTTACAATATGGGTGTGTTTTTCCTGGCCTGTGCACTTCGCTGGTGAGTGTGTGTGGCACCGCTAAAGACCCTTTCGAGTTACTCCCCCTTGCTAAGTGCTGAGTGTTCTATTATGATATTCAGCTCTCCAGAGCAGGGTTTAAGACCCTCAGCTATCAGTATTGCAGGGCCAGACCCAAACTACCCCATACCACCACGTCCGGCACCTGGGTCCTGCATAGTTGCAGCTGCATGATGGTTCTCCTCATCACGGTAACTGCTTCCCCTACCTTGCTGTAGGCACTGTAGTCACAAGTTCATCTAAATTTTTCACTGCACTGGTATTTACAGGGCAACACCTATACTTATCTCTAATCTCCGTGATCGTGGGTCGCACTTATTCTACGTAACTGTGTAGGGGAAACACTCCGTAGGTCTAGTTCCCAACCACTTCCCCTTCCTTATTCCGGGCCCTCCCTTAACACTTGGCACATTATTTATGTTTTCTCTTCTCGGTGATAACTTTATTTCCCTTTTTGGCGGTTTTTAAATGAATATATGCTCCTATTATGTTTGGACACGCTTGTATCCCCACGCTCTATTCCCATATGGTACAGTCAGAAAATGCCCGCGAATTCACGACCTCAAATCGCGCGTTTGGCTTCTCCACTCCACTGTGTGGGTATAGTGTATCACCTAGTTGTGGTTGCAGGGGTCGTTTCACTAGCTCCTGGACCCCGCCTCTTCACTGGCCTGTTACTGGGTCACTTCCCCACACCATGAGGCTCTTATCATATTCTGCTTAAAGCGATGAATGGATCCTGCCTCACTACAATCGCTTCCCAACTATTCACCACTTCCTGCATACTGTTGTGACTGAAGAAATACTTCCTAACATCCCTGTGATTATCTGTGTGTACTCACCTAATTGTACTCACCTAATTGTGGTTGAAGGGGAGGTCGGAGACTCAGCTACTGGGCCCCCCTCCTCTTCTCTGTTATTACAACTAGGTCCTCTCTCTCCCTGCCTTTATGAGCTTTATAATACCTCTCTTAAAAGCATGTATGGTTCCTGCCTCCACATACCTCAACTTGCTTGACTATTCACTTCCTGACTACTTTATGGCTGAAGAAATACTTCCAAACATCCCTTTGACTCATCTGGGTCTTCTACTTCCGAATTGTGACCTTGTTTCTGTGTCCCCTTCGAGAACATCCTGTCGCTGTCCTCCGTGTCTAATCCTCGCTGCTTTTTTGGTATGTTGTTATCTTGGTCTCCCCCAACCCTCCTGTCCTTCAGTGTCGTCAGGCCGATTTCCCTTAACTTTATTCGTTGGGACATCCCCTTAGTCGTAACTAACCTTGTCGCAAACCTTTGCTCTTTCTCTAATTTCTTGATGTGTCTTGATCAAGTGTGGGTTCAAATAGGAGCTGCATACTCCAATATGGCGCTGACGTGACCACGGTTGTACTGTGTCCTGAAACAATTCCTTACTAAGGTATCGGAACGCTATTCTCACATTTGCAGGCCGCCCATGTGCTGCAGCAGTTATTGTCCTTCCGGGACGTGCTCGGGTGTTATATTACCCCAATAATCTTTCTCCTTGAAGCGAGGTTTGCAGTCTTATGGGCCACTAGCCTATTCTCTGTATTGCGGTCTTCTTTGCCCTTCTCCGAATCTTCATGACTTTGGCATATTGGCGGGTTTTAAATTCGAGAAGCCAGTGTGCTGGGACCAGTTGTCCATGGCCTGTTCAGGTACTCTTTGAAGTCCTGCCTGATCCTTTATCTGATATAATTTCTCCTCATTAACATTCACATCATCTGACGCGAAGGGAAACTTCTGAGTCTAACCCTTCCATCATGTTATTCACATATACCAGAAATAGCACTGGTCCTAGGACGATCCTGTGGGACCCCCGACGTACAGGTGCCCACTGTGTGCGTGTTGTTTGTGTGTGTGTGAGTGTGTGTCGTGTGTGTGTGTATGGTGTGTGTGTGTGTGTGTGTGTGTGTGTATGTGTGTGTGCGCACACGTATGTGTGTGTGTGCGTGTAAACTTATGTGTGTATGCTTGTGCGCATCTTTGTCTTTGTGCCAAAATTTCCATTTTCTTGACCTGATACACTGTGTGCTACAACAGGTCTGATACACTGAGCTACAATAGATCTGATACACTGTGAGCTACAATAGGTCTGATACACTGTTTGTACAACAGGTCTGATACACTGTGTGCTACAACAGGTCTGATACACTGTGAGCTAAAACAGGTATGATACTCTGTGTGTACAACAGGTCTGATACACTGTGTGCTACAACAGGTTCTGATACACTGTGAGCTACAAAAGGTCTGATACACTGTGTCTTACAACGGTTGATACACTGTGTGTACAAAGGTCTGATACACTGTGTGCTACAAACAGGTCCTGATACATTGTGAGCTACAACGGTCTGATACACTGTGTGTACATACAGGTCTGAACACTGTGCTACAAACAGGTCTGATACCACTGTGTGTACAAACAGGTCTGATATTCTGTGTGTATCAACAGGCTGATACACTCGTGTGCTACAACAGGTCTGATTACACAGTGAGCTACCAAAACAGGTATGATACTTCTCGTGAGCTACAACAGGTTGTTACACTGTGTGTAGAATTAGGAACAGGTTGATTACACTGTGTGCTACAAACAGGTCTGATACACTGTGAGCCTACAACAGGTCTGGATTACACTGTTGTGTACAAAGTCTGATACACTGTGAGCTACAACAGGTCTGATACACTGTGTGCTACAACAGGTCTGATTCCCACTGTGAGTAAACAGGTCTGATACACTGTGAGCTACAACAGGTATGATACTCTGTGAGCTACAACAGGTCTGATACACTGTGTGTACAACAGGTCTGATACACTGTGTGCTCAACAGGTCTGATACACTGTGAGCTACAACAGGTCTGATACACCGGTGTGTCAACAGGTCTGTACACTGTGTGACTACAACAGGTCTGATTACACTGTGAAGCTAAAACTGGTCTTGTTGATACACTGTGTGCTACAACAGGTCTGATGCACTGTGGCTACAACAGGTTGATACACTGTGTGCTACAACAGTCTGATACCTGTGTGTACAACAGGTTCTGATTTACACTGTGTGCTACAACAGGTCTGATACATGTGAGCTACAAACAGGTTATGATTACTCTGAGAGCTACATCAGGTCTGATACACTGTGTGTACAACAGGTCTGTTACACGTGGCTACAAACAGGTTGATACATGTGAGCTACAAAGGTCTTGATACACTGTGTGCTACAACAGGACTGATACACTGGGTGTACAACAGGTCTGATACACTGTGTGTTACAACAGGTATGATACACTGTGTTTAAACAGGTCTGAGACCCACTGTGGCTAACAACAGGTCTGAATACCACTGTGTGCTACAACATGCTCTGAATACACTGTGGAAGCTTACAACAGGTCTCCAATACACTGTGAGCTACAACAGGTATGATACTCTGTGAAGCTACAACTGGTATGATACTCTGTGAGCTACAACAGTCTGTACACTGTGTGTACAAACAGGTCTGTATACACTGTGTGTACAACAGGTTGATACCACTGTGAGCTACAACAGAGTCTGATACACTGTGAGCTACAACAGGTCTGATACACTGTGTGCTACAAAGGTCTGATACCATTGTGAGCACAATAGGTCTGTACACTGTGAGCTAAACAGGTTGATACACTGTGTGTTACAACAGGTCTGATTACACTGTGTGTACAACAGGTCTGATACCACTGATGAGTACAAAAAGGTCTGATACACTGTGTGCTTACAAAGGTCTATGATACATGTGAGATACAAAGGTTGTACACTGTGTGCTACAAACAGGTCTGATTACACTGTGAGCTACAACAGGGTCTGATACACTGTGAGCTTACAACAGGTCTGATACACGTGTGCTACCACAGGTCTGATTACACTGTGAGCTACAACAGGTTCTGATACACTGTGTGCTACAAACAGGTTGATACACTGTGAGCTACAACAGGTCTGATACACTGGTGTTGCTACAACTGCGTTGATACACTTGAGCTACAACAGGTCTGATACACTGTGAGCTACAAAGTTTTGATACACTGTGTGCTACAACAGGTTGATACATGTGTGTACGCAGCGTCTGATACACGGTGTGCTACAACAGGTCTGATACACTGTGAGCTACAACAGGTGTGTGTGATTACACTGTGAGACTACAAAAACAGGTCTGATACACTGTGAGCTACAACAGGTCTGATACACTGTGTGCTACAAACAGGTCTGATACATGTCGAGCTACAACAGTCTGATACACTGTGTGCTACAACAGGTCTGATACACTGTGTTCTACAACAGGTCTGATACACTGTGAGCTACAACAGGTCTGATACACTGTGTGTACAACAGGTCTGATACACTGTGTGTACAACAGGTCTGATACACTGTGTGTACAACAGGTCTGAATACACTGTGAGTACAACAGGTCTGATACACTGTTGTGCTACAACAGGTCTGATACACTGTGAGATACAACAGGTCTGTTACACTGTGTGCTACAACAGGTCTGATACACTGTGAGCTACAACAGGTTGACTACACTGTGAGCTACAAACAGGTCTGATACACTGTGTGCTACAAAGGTTCTGATACACTGTGAGCTACAAACAGGTCTGATACACTGTGAGGCTACAACAGGGTCTGATACCTGTGTGCTACAAAGGTCTGATCACTGTGGGCTACAGCCAGGTTCTGATACACGTTGTGCTACACAGGTTCTGATAACACTGTGGGCTACAACAGGTCTGATAAACTGTGCAGCTAAACAGGTCTTGATACAGTGAGCTACAACAGGTCTGATACACTGTGTGTGCTACACCTGGTCTGATACACTGTGATCTACAAACAGGTCTGATACACTGTG
This sequence comes from Cherax quadricarinatus, assembly GCF_026875155.1. NCBI lineage: Eukaryota > Metazoa > Arthropoda > Malacostraca > Decapoda > Parastacidae > Cherax > Cherax quadricarinatus. The sequence continues at coordinate 77,861,718 of NC_069408.1, forward strand.
TGCTACAACAGGGTCTGAGCAGACACTGTGTGCTACACAGGTCTGATTGATACACTGTGAGCTACAACAGGTCTGATTTACACGGTGTGTTGTGCTACAACTGGGTCTAATACACTGTGATCTACAATCCAGGTTCTGATACCTGTGTGCTAAAAACCAGGTCTGAGACACTGTGTGCTACAACAGGTTGATACACTTGTGAGCTACAACTGGTCCTGATCACGGTGTGCTACAACAGGTCTAATACACTGTGATCTACACAGGTCTGATCAACTGTGTGCTACAACAGGTCTGAGACACTGTGTGCTACAACAGTGTCTGATACATCTGTGATCTACAACAGGTCTGATACACTGTGTGCTACAACAGTCTGATACACTGTGAGCTACAACAGGTCTGATACACGTGAGCTACAAACGGTCTGATACACTGTGTACTACAAATGGTCTGATAAACTGTGTGCTACATACAGGTTGGATACACTGTGAGCTACAGACAGGTCTGATGATACACTGTGAGCTACAACAGGTCTGATACACTGTGATCTACAACAGTGTCTGATACACTGTGTGCTACAAACAGTCTGATATACTGTTGTGCTACAACAGGTCTATTAATGTGAGCTACAACAGGTCTGATTCACTGTGTGCTACAACAGGGTTGACTAACATTGTGTGCTACAACAGGTCTGATACACTGTGAGCTACAACAGTCTGATACACTGTGTGCCTACAACAGGTCTGATACACTGTGCAGTTCCGCTACAACAGGTCTGATACACTGTGGCTACAACAGGTTTGGGTTGGAATGGTAAGTGACGTAGTGAGGGTGGTGACGCTAAATATGTCAAGGTATTAATCCGGCTCCAACCATACTCGGGGAAACAATTTACCGAACCACAAGCCCATGATGTAATTAATACATAACTAAGAAAAAAAACAACACTGCAATCTCAGTTGTAATTACCTAAAAGCACTTCGCTACCGAAAAGACGAAATTACTTTGTGCAGAAAGAAGTAAAGTAATTAGATTGCTATTTATATCATGTTATTGAGATGGAAATAAATTACTTTTGCCATCTAAATTATACAGATGATTTACGACAATTTGATGGATCTTCAAATAATCAGATTAATTATTTCCCCATTTTTATTATTACCTTTAAAAGCATAAATTTGTTCCCATAGAATCAACGAAAACATAAAATTACCTAATTAGAACTGACACTATCATACAACCTGATAATCTCGGATATTTTTTCATTCGATTATGTATCTATATTTAAATATTATCCAAATAATTGAAACGTTATAATTAGCTGCAGGATTGCATGGTGTATTAATGTTATATTGTTGCCCCTCCCATATTCCGCTCTATGTTTCTATGTTTCCTTTTGTCTATGTCTCTGTCAATCTCTCTCTCTCTCTCTCTCTCTCTCTCTCTCTCTCTCTCTCTCTCTCTCATGCATCTAATTCAGTGGCTAATCTCTCCGCCATTATTGTGCTGTGTAACATTATATCTCTTCATCTCAGTAGAATGTCGTAACAATGACGACAGTGAGATTGGTGGGTGACTGGGATAATGTTGATTGGGGACAGTATAATATATATAATAAATATTTAGTACAGCTATTTTACGTTGATTAAGAAAGGAGGCAGTGATTTCATGCCTTGTCCAGGGAGGTATAATATATTTTAGGAGTGAGGAGAGCCAAATTTGCTGTGTGTGGAAGAAACCTGAGGCAGTGAATAAAAATGAAAGGAGAAAATAACAGCAGCAGGGCATTGAGGGGGGATATAGAGATGTTAAAAGCAGAGTGGGGATATAGTTCTGGAAGGGGTGGTGCTTTAATTAGTTGAATGTAATTAAGAGGAAAAGGTATTAGGAATTGCAGAGGAAAGAGAGAGTGTGCATATTCCTTTGTCTGAAGGAAAGGGTGACAACTAGGTAGCAGTTAAGGGGAGGGAATAAACTGTTGGAGTGTACTGGGTAATTTATAGTGAAGAATAATAATTCAATTGGCAATATTTGGAATCTTTATTGTGGAAACATTATGCTAGCCAGTTGGGCTTCTTTAGTCCAACACAGGAAGAAACCAGTGGAAGCCAAGAGGAGTTTGAGGTAGTCAGTCCTCAACCTGGAAGCCGATGTGGGGTTTATTTCAGTACATCAATCTTGAGAAAATGTACTGCATTATGAGCGGAGAAGTAGCTTCTATGAGCAGTCAGGTCAGATGAAGGAGGAGGGCGGCGGAGAACCATTGGAAAAAAATCCACTGTTAAGTGTTGAAGGAATTGTCTCTTTATCAAGCTCACCAAGGATGTCGCTGTGTTCTGACAGAAATGATGTAAATAATAGTGGTTTAGGGAAAGGCGGTTTAGAAAACCGACAATCTGAAGAATATGACATTTGAACAACAAATTGGGAACCTTAATTGTAGAAAAACGTTTAACGACCTCATCTGATGTGTATTATTCACTTTTCCCACGCATTTGCGTACATTTTCAAGAGTGGATGAACTGACAACAATCGGACTCCTAATTCCTCCTCATCTTCCACCGTTTTTCTTTGTGTTGGAATAAAGATGCCATTAGCTGAGAAATAGAAATGTTTCCACCAGTAAAGCATCTCAATGTTGTATAAGTGTCGACTTCTTCTGATTATCGGTTTTCTGAACGATTTATATACAAAATATACGGTAGGAGTTATTATTGAAAGAATTAAGGGGAAGACGGAGAGAGCAAGAATGCAGATTGAAAAGAGAGGCTTTAGGATGGGTAGGAGATGTGTACAATAAAGGGTTGGGGGGGGGGTTTACACTGATGCATATACGTGAACAATAATTAGAAAATGATAGGAAGGTTTTGTTTGCATTTATGAATTTAGAAAAGGCTATTATAAGCGTGGATTGGGAAAGCAATGTGGCAAATGTTGCAAGTATGTGGAATAGGTAGTAGATAACTGAAAGCACGTTTAAGAGATCTTCAGGACACTGAGGCATTGGTTGTGGTATGTAGGAAGAAATATTTTCCATTGAAAGCAGGCCTTCAACAGGGAATTGTGTGATATCAGTATAGCTGATTTAACATATTTATATGAGTGTAATGGGAAGGAGATGCAGGCATTAAAAATACACAATCTATACAAAGTGGACCCCATCCCCCCGCCTCCACAGTTGCTTTTTGCTGATGACACTGTGCTAATTGGAAGATTCTGAAGTAAGAAAGTTGTGAAGGTTGGTGGACGAATTTGGGAGGGTATGTAAAGAAGTGAAATTAAAGAAACATACGAAAATAGCAAGATGTTAGAAGCTACAAAAAAATAGGAAATGAAAGATTGGATATTTGACTGAAAGGAGGAGTTGGAGGATGTGAATGTGTTTCATAATGATAGACGGGGGAAGTAAAAATTGATTTAAGTAGTACATAGAACGTGGAGCAGAACGTTATCGATTGATTCAAAAAAGGGAAATGTATGAGAGTACAGAGGTTCCATCACTCTTATATGGGTGGAAACAAGGATTATGAGGATTACAATGAGCTTGAAGGTAGTGGAGGACATATGCCTGACAGAATGTGTTGTGTAAGTTGTGCAAAATAAATTAGTAGATGGAGTTTAGGAAGAAGTGAAAGGGATTATTGAAAGTAATATCCAGAGGGTGAGGAAAGGGTGCTGAGGTGGTTTGGATATTTGAGAGGATGTAGCACAAAATATGTGACTTAGGTGTAGTGGAAGGAAGGTTGGGGTAGGGGACGCGGGAACTTTTTGAAAGGGGAGGGGTGTTCAAGTTTTTTTATGTGAAGCTTGAGCCATACCAGCAGTCGTGGTGCAAGGAGGAAAAACATTTGTGAAGGGATTCATGAAACCGGTTAGCCGGACTTTAATCCTGGAGGTGGAAGTACAGTGCCTGCACTCTGAAGAAAGGTTGGCGATATTTGCAGTTTGCCGGGGCATCTGAAGTGTAGTATCCGTGAGCCTCTGGCAAGACAGTGATTTTGTGTGAGTGATGGTGAAAACGTTTCTTCTTTATTGTCATCTGCCTCGTGGGAGATAAGCCAGTAGTGTTCAGTTAACATCTATAAAAGATATGACGCAGTTTTGAAAGTTAAGAACACATGTGCCAACAATCTTATGTATCTTTATTGTAGACGTTTCGCCATTCAGTGGCTTTATCAATACAGATTCTAGGACATAATTAGAAGACAATAGAACTATATACAAAAGATGTTTGTAATCAGTCCCTGACTTGAGTTGGTGTGGAGAAGCACCGTGTGGTTGTCGTGATTCTGGAGCCAAAAGTCAAGGAGACTGGCGTTTATACAGGCATCAGTGGATAGGGACAGTGGTAGCATCGAAGGCATTAGTCACCTGGTTAGGGCGGGATTCCCCAGTGGAAGTAGGTCCATACCCAAAGGAATGGGTTAGTTTTAGTTGTGTAGCATGAAGAAGGTCATGTAGATGTCCTCTGAACCAAGATTTCATGATGTTGCAGTGTCTGACAAGTTGTGCAAGAAAGGAATACAATACCTACTTCCACTGGGGAATCCCACCTGCCAGTGACTATGCCCTCGTCTGCTACACGTCCCTATCCACTGACGCCTATATAAACGCCAGTCTCCTTGCCTGTGCTCCAGAATCTCTACAACCACAGTGCTCTCAACACCAACTACATTGTCTTCACAATTTTATTGAGAATGGTGTGCTTGGTGCCACCGAACCATTCCAGCTTCTCATCATCAGTCTTGAAGGCACTAGAAGAAGTCTTAGATCCCCGTGTTCAGTAATTTTTAGTCTGTTTCTTTGCTTGGAAGGAAGCTTGGTGATTGCACTGAAGCCTCGCTTTACTAAATATGATGTTGCTAGAGCAACAACTACCCGTCAGATATTTTTTTTTTTTGTAACCAAAAATCTTGGTATGATTTTTTGAACTTTGCCTCAGCTCATTGTATTTTGGTAGTGAAATTTCATTTCCTCCTCAACCATTCATTTTCCTCATTACTAAATATAGGAAATAGATCCTGAAAATATAGCAAATCTGTCTTTAGTAATTATCCAGGGTGTGATACAAATATAATTTATGGTCATCGTTGGTATGCTCCTTTTCTCCAATTCAGAGAGGCTCGGGAAATGAAAGAGTGCTGACGAAGGGCTAGTTACGTTTGAATAACTGTACGGACGGAAAGAAAAGAAAAAAAAATGGAAAAAAGGTTGATTTGATTTTGATAAAAAATAAAACTCATTTCCTTGCAATTACAAATTAATTCCCTGAACTTTTGTGAATACATTGACAATATAAGCAATGTATGACTTGATGGTTTCTTGGTTCATCACACAGAAAACAGAAGTGGAAGTCTTGGAAGAATTCAACAACTGTTTTTAAAGACGAGAGAAACGCGTCTCAGGAAGTTTCCCTTTGCAGGCCATTAACTTCTTCGTGTGCACACACAAACGTTCTAAAGCATCATCTTCTCAGTGCAGAGTGGGTCGACACTGTCGGGAATTGAGAGAATTTGTACCTTGATTTTATTTACTGCTGTGATTAAACAGTGCTTTAATGATTCGGAAGTTGACCACTAAATTTTTGCGTAGATGTAGCCTGTGGATTACACAGTGCGCCATGAAACACCGGGTGCAGCATTTTTCCAAGAAAACTGATGAAGCCACGATGACAACCTCTCAAGGACGGTGCGCTCATCTGTTACACAAGCAAGAATGTTGGTAAGCAGGATATCTTACTCTTTAAAAAAAAATCTCAACAACACGAAATATTGACTCCTTTTTTGTTTCTGTTTGCAGCTGTCTTGCAAATAACAGCTCTTGAAGCAAACTTTCGTACTGACCGAAACGAAGGAAAGACAAGAAGCAAGATTCAGTGCCTGGCAGAGTGAACTTATCTAACTGTATGCCAAATTCTGCTGTCTTAAGCATGTTGCATAATATTTGTTAAGATGACTTATGTAAAACTGTACACAGAACCTCAATTACTGTTGGCCAGAATAAGACTCTTCCCAATTGTATGAGGCCTTAACAGATGCAGCAATCAGTAATGAGATTTTGTATGGCATGCCACCGCAAACATCACTGGATTGTTAGTGAGTTCTAGCAAACATATACCAATAGTTTCGTTTCTGTATGTTATTCGAGGGACTGAAAATATGTTAAGTTTTTTATCTGCTTATCAGTGTTATTTCTTCAAATGTTTTAAGAAGCTTCATTTGAAAAGTATTTAAAACATTGGTTGCTTGTAGTTATTTGGTGCTGACTACAAATCCTTATTTCAGATATTTCACATTATATTGCCTAATTTCATTTATGTTTGTTGTTGCTGCGGCCATGTTTTATTCTAGAACCAAAAAAAAATATACGTTATTTGTAAAAATCATGGAACAAATGCAGCACGAAAAAAAAAAAACGTAAGGAAATATTTAGCAGTGCCACATTAATAGGAAGCGCACATGGACACAATAACACAAGTAGAAGGTTAAATTAAAAAAATTAAATACTTAAAACTACAAATTACAGACTTGCACAGCAACACTTCCAAAACCCTTGGGCGTCCCTTCATCAATACCACTCAATCATAACTTTATTGTATTAATCTTTAAAATTGCACATTACAAGTGAAGATAATTTTTAGTTGTAAACCAACCTAGAACCTTGGCCCCTGCAGACTTGGTGAATCTGATCATTACATAGTTACCCACGGTGTCCGTGTCTGATTGGCTAGCGTTTGGAGCTTCCGAAACAATCGAGTTTTAACTTCGACTTCGGACCACAAATATAAACTATTCTTTCTTGTATATCAATGTTAATTTTATTTTTTGTTAAAAGCATTTTGTTATTAAGGTTGTTCCGTGACCCAAAAGATTTTGTCACATTAGTTTTTGTAAGAACAAATTCTCCCTTGGTTCTAATGCCCTGCCTCTACCCTACGCCTAATTTTTCCCACATCGGCACTCCCTGGATCTTTCCTCCGCACTTTGGGAATCACGAAACTAGCTTCAGTGGTAATCCGTGTCACTTGAGCAGCTGACTTTTCCTCTTTCTAGGATTAAGTAAATGTCAGATAACGACTCACTTTCTCTCTCTCACACACATACATCGCCTCACTCCCTCGCTCAGTCACTCACTTTCTTCTCCAGCTTTGCCAGAGAAAGAAGTAGAAATATGATCCCACAACATTTTCACCTCATCAGTATTGTTTCCTGAACTTGCCTGTGTGGATTAGAATGGACCTTTCACGCAGGATTGCAATGATTTCACCGCCCCACTTCCTCCACTAGTGTGGATTAACACATGGAGCGTTCGTCCCCACTAACCTTCAGTATGTCCTATGCTGTGGACTCACACATGGGGAGGATTTGTGCTGTCCCACCTTTAAGTGTGTGCCAAAACATCAGCTTGGAGGAAAGATAGCAACCAGTATATTCACTTCTCTCGCAAATCTTGATTTTAAATCAGCCTGTGGTTTAGGGCTGGAGCAAAACATGGAATTTTTTGGTTTCAAACAAGTCTGCCGTTCCTGGTCAAAGTGACCAGTGATTTAGAGCAGTATATGAATGGGCACAAAGTGAATAAACAATGGAATCTTGCGTTCTCCAATACAAAAGAATGAGACAGCACACTGGAACAAAACGGGGAAATGAAAAAGCACGGAGAAGATCAGGTTGAAGGCGTGACGTGAGATTATCATTTACAATGTCACTTAGCTGCCAAGACGTTGAATGCAGCTACATTCTGTGTGTTACAGATTTGAGATGAAATGTTTCCAGCCCTGTTCTATTTTGTTAAAATTAGTAGCTTGCTTCTATTCAGTGGCATCTGGTTCCTGCGCGGCTCTCGGTTAGATGAAAACTCTGAGGTGTTTCCAATGCATGAGAAATGCCTTTAGAACTGGACACGATGCAACAGTATTAACTATTCAATGGTGTAATCTGGTTTAAATACATACTCTCTTCTTGTTTATGTGTGAAAATCGGTTCTTCCCAGATTCTCCTACGTTGATCTTGCCTCTGCATTCCCACATGGTAGTGTAAATACAGGTCAACTTTAGGATTTCGCCGTGTGGATCTTCCTTCCAGTGAGTGCTTTAATGTAGCTGTTTCAGCTAAACGCATATGTCATTTGCAGAAAAGAGCCTGTAGAGTATTGTTGGCTACTTCTCTACCAGGTTTAGAGCAAGAAACGTAGGTTGCTAGAAGGTAGTGTCGTTAGAGTAAATGGGTATAATATTTGCTCTATTCTTGCAATATTGTATAAGTAGGGAGGGAAAATGAGTTAAAAATATGAATGCATGGGTACTATACTCAGAATTCCAGGAAATCTCAGTGCTGGTAAAAAGGACAGTGCTTTACGACAAAAAACACTGTAGGTTCGAACGTCATGGTGGGAGAGAAATGAGTAAAATTCCTCATTATCATAATTTCTAAATCTTATAGAGAATAGGTTATTTTGTCTTGTGTGACTTTCATGGATGGACCTTAAGTTTATTATTCTTTGCTAAGTCTTGTATGATAGTTGACGAGTATGTCATCGACATATCTGAGCCCGTTACTGCATTGGTGAATCGTAATGCGAAATCTTTTCAATTTAAAAAGGAGTGTAAAGAAAGACCGCCTTCAGCGGCTCTGAAGACGCTTAAGATCTTTCTCACACTTTCGTGCGTCATCATGAAGGAATGCAGTGTTGCAGTGTGCAAAGAGGTAGCAATAGTTGCAAGGTTGGTAGAACTGGTTTGGGCGTCACCATGCTACGTTACTCTGAGTATAAAACTTTCCTCTCATAGCCACTCTTGTTGCTTACTCTTCACCAATGAATTGCTCCTGATGTACGATTGAAACACGTGTGAAATATCTGAGCTAAATATTTTCCATCCCCTGTGGTTTGCCTCGCATTGTTTTTAAAATTCCCTGTAACAATTGTATTGCATATATATTATATATATATATATATATATATATATATATATATAGTTATATATATTATATTATATAAATATATATATATATAACATTATATACATATATATATATATATATATATATATATATATATATATATATTTATATATAATATTATATATATATATAATATATATATATTATATATATATATATAGGTAGTAGGTTGGTAGACAGAACACCCAGGGAGGTACTACTGTTCTGCCAAGTGAGTGTAAAAATGAAAAGCCTGTAATTGTTTTAATGATGGTAAGATTGCTGCTTGGTGTCTTTTTTTATCTGTCTCATTACACATGCAAGATTCAGGTATGTCTTGCTATTCTACTTTACATTAGGTCACACTACACATACATGTACAAGCATTTTTATACACACCCCTTTGGGTTTTCTTCTATTTTTTCTAGTTCTTGTTCTTGTTTAGTTCTTCTTTACCTCCATGGGGAAGTGGAACGAATTCTGTCCTCCGCTTAAGCCATTTGCGTGTTTGTAAGGGGGGAGGCGACATAAAATGCCGGGAGCAAGGAAGCTAGTACCTCTTCTCCTGTATATATTACTAAATGTAAAAAAAGGAGAAAAACTTTCGTTTTTCCTTTTGGGCCACCCCGCATCGGTGGTCATTACGGCCGGTGTGTTGAAAGAAGAAAATATATATATTTTTATATATATATATATATATTATTATATATATTTTATATATACATATATATATATATAATATATATATTACATTTTATATATATATATATATATATATATATTTATATAATTATATATACATATATATATATATATATACATTGAATACTTATATAATATATATACATATTTATATATTTATAACATATTATATTATATTTATATATATATATATAATATATATATATATATATATATTATATATATATATATACATATATTTTTATATATATATATATATACATACATATATTATATTTATATATATATATATATATATATAGATATATACTATATATATATAGTTAATTATATATATATATTAATATATATATTATATACAATAAATATATATATATATATATATATTATTATATTATATGTATATATATATATATATTTATATATATATATTATATACAATATATATATATATTATATATAATATATATATACATATATTAATATATAGTACTATTATATATATATATATATATATATATATATATATATATATATATATATATTATTATATTTATATTATTTATTTTTATATAGAACATCCACTGTGAAAAAGTAGTGAAATTCAAGGCGCTTTCTG
>NC_069408.1:77872474-77894974 GCF_026875155.1 Cherax quadricarinatus
CCCGTTTTTGTTTATATATATATAAATGATCTTGATGAAGGAATTTGCTGTGATATGAGCAAATTCCCCGATGACCGAAGATAGGTAGGAAAATTGTTCAAACGTGATGTTAGGGAACTTCGGAGGATTTAGACAAACTCTACTCTTGGTCAAAAAAGGGGCAGATGCGTTCAATGTGGATAAATGCAAGGTTCTGAGTCGGGAGTGTCTAAAACCCCTAGCATTAAAAGTTAAAAAATGTAAAAAACTTACCCATACGTTTGCGAAAGGTTTGGGGGTTATGGTAGCAGCCCTTAACCAAAAAGCAATCCCTAAGGTACGTAATAAGGAAAATTTAATTACTGGGATTTATATAAAGAAGGTAAGCAACAGAAGCCCAGAGGTATACTGCAGCTTTATACATCATTAGTAAGGCTCCCCTAGATTATGCAGCTCCAATTCTGGTCTCCATATTCGAATGGACAAAAATTGTTAGAAAACATTCAGCGTGGATGACAAAATTTAAACTAGATTAGAAATTTCCTTATGAAGAAAGTTGAAGACTTTAAGTTAATTCACTTGTTAGACGAAGAATGAGGGAGACCTGATCGAGGTGTATAAGTGGAAGATAGGTTTTAATAGGGGGGATATTAAAAGGTTTGAGGATATCTCTCCAAAGAGAAAACCCCGCAGTAATGGTTTTTAAATTAGATAAGTTTAGATTTAGAAAGGAATAGGAAAGTTTTGGTTTGGAAATGGGTAGTTGATGAGTGAACAGTCTACCTGTTTGGGTTTTTGAGGGTAGGACTTTGGGTAGTTTTAAATTTTGGGTTTGGGTAAGTACTGAGTGGGGGGGGTTGGATTTGAGTGGGACTTGCAATCGGGCTTGTTTTTTGGGTGGATTTAAAATTGGGTTGGGCAAATTTTTGTTAGTGGGATGAATTCTAAAGGACCCGGCTAGTTTGGGCCAACAGGCCCGCTGCGTGTTCCTCCTTTCTTATGTTCTTTGTTCTTTGTATTGTAACCACTATTTCTTTGGGGTTGAGCATAAAAAACTTTTGGGCGAGAGGTTAGGATAAAAATAGTGATCCTCGGAAAAAGATAATTTAAATATGTATATTCATTATACAACAAAAAACGACAGAAATATTATTTGAATTATCGTATATAAGTTAAGAATGCCATGTTTTGTTCTTATTGTCCAAAATAAAAAAATTTTTATACAAGGCTTTCATACAGATGATTAGGAGGAGATCCTAGATATAAACATATATATATATATATATTTATGCAGGAGGATTACTTTAATGTATAAGTCTTATTTCCCAATTGGATGCAGCTGAATATAAAAAGAATATGTCCAGCTGGATAATAACCTTGGCCAGTTACCAGAGACGAGCAGGAGTGTTTCTCGTTGGCTGCTACTTCTTCACTTGCTCGTCCTATCTACCTTGAGCATACAGGTCAAGTGGGTCACGTGACGTGGACTCACAACATTCAGTAGATTAGTTGAACATAAAGGGGGGGGGAAAAAGAGGGGGGTGTTACCATCGGGAAAAAACATCACGGCTAACCATAACCGGCACACCGGGCGGCAGGCATGTTACTTTACCTCCAATTCAAACTTATTCATGGCCCATGTTACTTAAAAGTATAATGAACATTAAAATGTATTTACAAATACCGACAGGTTGTTAGGTAAGACACATATGCCAAACAGTTAGGTATCTTTATTATGAAAACGTTTCGCCTCACAGTAGGCTTCTTCAGTCAAGACTACAGAATATGGTGGATAGAAGCAGAAGATACTTGAAGACGATGTAATCAGGTCCATCAACCTTATGTTTTGAGGTGGTCAGTCCCTCAGTTTCTGGAGGAAGAGCATTGTTCCATAGTATGAAACAAAATGTTTCATACTATGGAAAAATGCTCTTCTCCAGGACTGAGGGACTGACACCTCCAAAACTTTAAGGGTGAGGGACTGATTACATGTCTTCAACGTATCTTATGCTTCTTTCAACTTTTCTGTACTTGATCATTGAGACACTTATGCAGCTATGGGAATCTTATTAAGGAAACGTTTCGCCACACAAGTGGTCTTCATCAGTCCAATACAAAGAGGAGGGCGTAAGGAGAGGAGGAGATTGAGGTAATCAGTCCCTCGACCTGGAGTCGATGTGTTCAGTCCATCAATCTTGTAGAAGATTGATGGACTGAAATCATACGACTCCAGGTTGAGGGGGACTGATTACATCATTCTCCTCCTCTACTTACGCCTTCCTCTTTGTATTGGACTGATGAAGCCACTGTGTGGCGAAACGTTTCCTGAATAAAGATTCCCATTATGCTGCATAGTGTCTCAATGTTCATCTTGTCGGTTTTTCAACTTTTCAGTACTTGACTGAAGAAGCCTACTGTGTCTAGGCGAAACGTTTCATAATAAAGATACCTAACTGTTGGGCATATGTGTCTTACCCTAACAACAATAAATTATAATAATTGTTAATAAGAATTAGCCTTAATAATACAAGGACGTTTCATTTCCAATTTAGCTATTAAAGAAATACCGCAATTGTAATATTAAAGAAGGTTAAACCATAGGGGCACGACACCCCGGCCCACAAGCAAATATGTCGGCGTTTAAGATGTGATGGTGATGGAATAGAAAAAACATCCAGCTGGGTAAGATGACTGAAGGGGATGGAGGTTAATTCTCTCCAAGCTCAGTCATCCACTTGCTTAGAATCTGGACCACGAAACACTGCCTAACATGCAAGAATTTCAGTAGTTAGGCAATAATTAGGAAGCGAGAGAGAGCATCGGCTAACTAAAACGTTTGCTCGACACTTTATGTGAAATATGGAGATCCGGGTTCCTATGGTTGAATCTTAAAGCCCAGCGTAAATATTCTAAATTTTTTGATTTCATAGAATTTTATGAAGTTAGTGGATTATGGTCTGAGTAAATATTTTTCACATGAGGGTATAACCGAGGTTACGTCAGTGTTCCAAGGACAAGATAACCCAGGGGCTTCTTATTTCTATGGTTGATTAAGATCTTTGATATTCTTTCAATTTATAGGAAAAATAACATATTGGATGTATGAATATTACCGTTTTGGAAAGGATTGCATTAAGACAGCACCTATTGCTGCATCCACTTGCATCAACATGGAGGGTTGAAAGGAATTTGGTAATTGGGTGTGTGCACGCAATACTTTTTTTTTTTTTTTTTTTTTTTGTATTTAAAAAAACACAATACACATTTACATGTATGCTATACTTAGGATAAATTAAACAAAGAAACGTGAATACATTAATAATAAAATAATACAACTTCACATTCCTTATCAGCACTCTAAACTTTATACATAAGTAAAACACGTTCAACGTATTACGCTGATTCCCCTCCAAGTGCCCAACCAGCACACACAACTACATTAACTAAAAACAGCACACCACCTGTACATACAGGTGTGTTTATTATATCCATAAAATACAGCCAGTATCTTATAGCACAAAAAGGGGACATATATTCCAAAGAATGTCACAATTATTTAGATTATATATGAAACTTTATAAACAAAGACATTCATATAATCCAATTCGTTGCACACTCATTTATTTGTATATTAAAACTTTATTTACATTAAAGGGACATAATTACTAAAACACCTCAAAAATTACAATATAATAAAGGTTGACAAATAGCCATTCCACACCTTACCCACAGAGAAACTAAACACACTATTAAATAACAAGATAACACTCATGTTACATAGCACATTATTATTAGTGGGTTAAAACAATGTTTGAAGTGTTCCTTCTGTATTGTCTCACTGACAAAGATCGTTTAACTATTAAAACTATGATCATCAATGAACCTCTTGTTTTCAAACATGGCTAAACTAAAACACTTCACCCACACAAGAAATCTCCAGTTACACCACATCTAACATGTCCATCCCTCCCATACAAACTTCTTGACTTCCTACCACATTTACATATCACTTCATTATGGTCATAACTCGCTCTCGAAAAGGAAAAAAAAAAAATGGTCCTTCTTAGTATAAGTAGCCAAAATACTGAGTCCCCTTACGTTATATTTCTATATGCCTCCGCGGAACGCAGTCGCCCACCTGTTCCATAAATGAGTTTATTTCTGCATACCGTGCGATTAAAATTCTGCCCGCAATAGCCCTTACCCCTAATCCCCCCGCCTTTTTCCTTCAAGCACCAGGCATATAAATCAAGAAATTTGTCACCCAATGTACAGGAATGGCTCTTTTTACACCTCAGACACCCCCTTACCTCTAAAGTTTGGGCAGAGGAGCCTCTACATTGCCCCCACCCATTAACTTAAGACTCTAGCCAGCCACACCGTCCGCCCCAACTCCCTACAAAAAATATTACGGCAATGAAAAGCTGTTTCGATTCTCACAATGTTCGCATTTCGTTCCTTTTACCAACCATCACACACAAAGCCTGCTTTGACGCTAAAATCCCATTACAAACCTATAAACTAACTCCCTTACCCTAAGGCATAAATGTGGAGTTTATCTGGAGAGAGTTACGAGGGTCAACGCCCCCGCGGACCGGTCTGTAGACCAGGCTCCTTAGGTCAGTGTCCCAGGATGCGACCACACCAGTCGACTAACACCCAGGTACCCATTTTACTGATGGTGGAAAAACATAGAACCACAGGTGGTAAGAAAACAGTCTATGTTTTACTCTGGCTGGGAATCGAACCCAGGCCCTCGTCGTGTGATGCGAGAGCGTTAACCACCAGGCCACAGAAATCATGACAAATCGTACCCCAATCATACAAACGGGTATACCGCACCCCATTGATCACTTCTGGTTTCCTACTATCTCTACTAAACCTTTCCCACCTTGAGCTTTTTTTACCTCACCTATTATAACATAACCCTTAGCATATCTACATTCCATCAAGTCCTTTCCTCCCCACCATCGTCGTACATCATCATCACCCTCCCAAACCCTCACCCTTTTACCCCCCCTTCCCTTACGTAACTTCTTGTTTAAAACATACATGGCCTTACACTCGGCCCCTAGCATCAAAAGCCCTACTCCCCTCTGCGCACAATTCGTCCATAACCACCTCATTACTTAGCCAGCCTCGTCCAAAACCCCCATATATAACGATGCACCCCTTTCTCTGTATCTCCTCTTATCTCTGTTCCCGTAAAGGATACACATGCCACGTTCACAATTTACTTTAAACCAATGAATTTAATATTATTGCCCTTTGCATTAGAGTAACATCCTTCGCTCTAGGTTCCTAATCCGTTGTACAACTTTCTCTCCCACCAATTTCCGAATTCCTCCGCTTGCCTCTTGCTCATCTGACATATAGATAATCCCACAAAATTTTCACGCTGTTCAGGTCACATCCCATCCCGACTCCACCCCCCATTCTACCCACCCACCCCAATCTACTATCTCTAATAATTTCGATTTAGCCCCGGTTTGAACCCGCATGCCTGACGCTCTCCTAAAAAACTCATTACTCTCTCCACCTTTCTCAAACCTTCAAACATTAATTTGATCAGTATTGTTGTGTCAGCTACTTAACCAACTACTCTGCTTGAAACCCCTTTACCCTCCTCCTGTTAACGTTGTTGCTTCCTCAACCCTTCCATAAAAAAACGGGTGTTGCATACATGCAAACAGAATTTGGACTTAGGACACCCCGTATCAAAACCTTTCTCCATTTTCAACACGCCCTGCCCAAACCTACAATAATTGTACCTGAATCGTAGATTCTGCATAAAAGGTCTTCACCCTTTTTACTTATTCCCTCCCAAAAACCTAAGCCCTTAAAGTGTAACCATGTACTTCTCTATTCACCCGTCATAAGCATTCTCCCAATCAAGGCCAAATTCCACCACCTCCTTACACCCTGCAATAATTCACCTTCTACTACTATGTCCATTCCCTCATACTACGACCGGAATTCCCAACTGACCCTTGTGCCCATACCACCATTACCTTCTTCATCCTGTTCCCTAAAATCTTTTCAAAAAAATCTTATTAATCGTTTACACATTAAAGATATGGCCCTGTACGTGCTCAGTGTTCTCCCCTCGCTTTTTTTCGTTACAAGCTCGGACCACACCAGTCCTTGTGACGTTCCCATTCCTTCTTCAGCATACAATTCAATACCTGAACCAAACAAACATTTTATGGTTTCCCAATGCACTCTGTAAAAATCATGGAAAGCCCATCACATTCCGGATGCTTTCCCCCTTACTTAATTGCAACACTGCCCTTTCACTTCTTCTATACTTATTATTCCCTCCAATCCCCCTCTGTCCTCCCCACCTTTCCCCAAGACCTTCACCCACTCCTCTTTCTGTAATAAACTATCCACCATTACCTTTTTTCCATTTCCTTTTAAACCATTAGATCCGCATATTGCTTATACCCTCAGTTGTCACCAACATTTGCCCTTAGTATAACCTTCCAAATCGTCACTAACCTTAAAAGTATTACAGTGGACTCTGTTGTCTATGCGAAAATTCTTAACCACACACCCGACGGTTTATCTCCCATAGCTCGGATCCATACCTGCCATTACCCTTAATTCATCAAATCTTTTCATTATGTATGTCCCATTAGTTCTCCCTCTTAGCTGAATATTTCTCAAAAGACTTCCCATAAATCTCTTGCGTAACACTCATTGAAGCTGCTGTTCCAAATAATCTGTAGCCGTACCTCCACCTCGCCTCTCCCTTCCTTTATTTTTATAAAAACCCCGCGTTACCGGTTTAGCCCTATTTTCCCACCAATCCAAAATACTCCCTACCCCATCCCTGCTCTCCACAATTGTCTCCACAGTCTCTAAAAACTCTGCGTTCACCACATCACTCCTCACCAACCTCGCATTTAACTTCCAGAAACTTGAATATACCTTTACACTCCCTCCCAATCCGTTCTACCAAAACTGCCCTACTGATCCGGAAAACCCTACGTGCACTGTTTGTACCCCTCCTACCCTAACTGCCTCCGTTATAGAAATCCTATCTAAACCTCGCTGAATATTACTCCTAACAAAGTGTAATCACTCTACAAGCCCCACTTTTCCCCCCTCCACGTCCCTCACCCCGCATCCTGTAAATACATGCGTAAACGACCGTAATACACAACCCGCCCCCATTGGCTCCACGTCCCCCCCACCCCACATTATAACACAGTTCCAGTCCCCCCCAATTACAGTGACTAGAGGTAAACCCTTAAAAAACTACACTAAAAACGTCTCTCACAAAAATCCTCTTTTACTTTGATTATATTCTCCGTTGCATATAAACCCCAATGAAAACATACTCGAGCATGATCCCCACTTCACCATCCACCCTCACACCTCCCCCCCTTCTTCCCACTTTATAATACGTAAATTAAGGGACTATTTTCCTTCACAGCCACTGCCACTCCCCCTAACAGACCCACTTACATACAATTTATAACCTTTTAAGCCAACGCACAGCCTATCTTATATTATGTTCTTGTTATATGCTTACATCCACACTATATCTACTCAAAAACCATTCCATACATTACTTAATTTCACTTATTCTTCAATCCATTTACATTTACAGTTACTTTCGTGAATTATTTTAAATAGTGGTGGTATACCCTTTCTTCTTGGCACACCACCTCCTATACCTTCCTGCTGTAATGGCATCTTTCTTGACGTTGCTTATTCCACCCCCCCCTATCCTTCATTATCCCTAGAACATTGAACCCTACTTACCCCCCTTCCCTTCTTTCCCCTTACGACATACATCTTTCTCCAAGATTTTAACTCCTGGTCTTTGTCATGGAGAAGATAATCGTCCATCTCAGACGTTCCTGCAGTTCTCTTTCGAGAACTCCATCCCCACACACCTCGTCACCTGTCATTTTCCGCCCTTGGACCTCTGCCAACGTTGTGACATTAACATTAGTGCACACAGTATTCAAAACCTCCGCATCTTGCTTGCACGTTGCCTGCACCAGGTTACACCCTTCATCACTGTCCCACTTCAACGTCATGCAAAAAAAGGAACTATGACACTTCCTCACTGCAAAGCCATCCTGTTGGCCGTACCCCTCCTCATCAGACGTCGATGTCGTCTGCTCCCTATCAAAATGATTTAGTTTTACACTTACCTCCATGGCCGCCTCAGCCTATCCACCTTCGTCCACTCCATCGCAGCAAGGAATCTTGTTGGGCATTTACTCCTTCCTCGACACCTCTCGAGCAATCGCTGTTGTAAGATCTCACTGGTACCTGTTCCCTCCCGTCCAGCTTTTTTATAGCATTGGGCCCGCCATATGTTCAAAAGAAAACACATAATTCTGCAGTCTTCCGCTGCCCCTGAGTAGTACACGTAGACCTGCGTTCGGAAAAAAGACCTCCATAAAATAAGTATGATGGAATTGGCTGCCTCAACGTCTATTCAGTGTAAATGATCCTTCAGGTAGCCCCTCATAAGGTCCATTTGCCACACCCACTTCACTGCTGAGTGGATTTCCATAGCTGCTAAAACACCGGCCATCGTCACATCATGCTCCGTCGCCTATAAAAAGCTCGTTTCGTACCTTACCCACGTCACATAGCTGGACACATCATGTAAGCAGATTCACCTTAGTGTTCACTGCCAGCCTCTTCTCTGAGCATTTGTTGACTTTGCTGTGTAGAATCCTGCGTCTTTAAACTTGGATGGAATTTCGACACACCATTTATGCTACTACATATAATTCTTCGGTCGGTTATTCCATATACCTCACTGATGATGGCATGCAGTAACAGATGCATGGTTGTTCCTGTAAGCGTGCCACGCACCAATTCCACACAAACAGTGCTCACCCGTCGTCCAATGCCGATCCGCCATGTTGTATGCACAAAACAGGAAAACTGCGCAGAAAACCAGTTGTATCAAGGAGCTACTGCGCAGCATGTCTGCACGGCACATAGCGATTGCGAACATTCCCTGCACGACAATACTGCGGGGCGTCATTTTCGCCATTGCTATGGGCCGTGCGGACGGACTGCGCAGTAGCTCCCACTTCACCTGGTTTCTGAGCAGTTTTCATGATCAAACATGCTCGGATTACAGACTGGCAGGAGGATTAACACAGTCTGCATTGAGCTGTTAAGGGGTTCTCTCTGAGCCGCTGCTTACGATGAACGTACATCTTCCTGCAATTATTAGGGATCTAATATGGCATCCTTCGAGGAGCTGTATGGTGTGGCCCTTAATCGGATGAAAAGAGTATTTGTGATTGTTTCCTGAGGACCAGTTTCTACAGCGTGAGGTGGAGGAGTACCAGGAACGCCGATGTGCCTCAATCGACGATGGATGTGTGCATGCATGACGTGTCTACTTACTATACGTGGGTACGGGTGAGAAGAATGTTTACCCTTTGAGGCGACTAAGTTTGGTAAAGAGGAAGTATTTTAGCAATTACGGAGTCATTCATGAGGCTAGAGGAGGGGTTATGGCGGGAATGGACCATATGAGGGCCTCCCGGGAAATGTTCATACAACATCAAGATGACCTTAAAGAAGCCTATACCTTCGTATGTGATTGTTGACAGGCAACAGACCTCAGGTTAATGTGTCTTATGCGGGGACAAAGGAGAAACGTGTCGTCTTTGCAACTCTTATGACTTATAGCGGCGCATATGTTGCACGTTAGAGTTGCCCCAGGGGTGCCAAGCCCAGGTGGAGGAGAGGTCAGCGCGAGTGTGGTGGCGGCGGCGAAAATTTAGGGATCCTCTATGGATTAGTGAGGAGGTGGAGAAGGAGGGAGAACAGAGGGACGTGTGTAACACTCCCGGTGGAAAGATGTGATCTACTCCAACGCCTGTGGTGGTGGAGGAAGTGGTGGAGTTCGGACACAAGAGGTTTGTCCTGGAGTCTGTTGTGTTCTCCAGGAATTCTTGGAGGAGACTTTGGTTGGAGAGGAATGGATGACGGACCAGTGATAAGCCGCGATGCGAAGGGCTGAGTGGAGAGAAGGAAGTAACAAAGGAATAGTGGGACAGGATTAACTTGTGGTGGCAAGGTACACACGGGAGGATTACCTGAAGGAAGAGATGCTTTGGGAGCAGCTCCTAGGAGCGGCAGCGGAGTTGACGGAATTAGATGACGTGTGTTTAACACCTAGGCATAGACCAGGTTCAAAGAAAGGCCATGGCAGAGGTGTGGTTCGAAAATCCCCTACACAGGGGGGGGGAGTACAGGGAAAATGGGGGGGGGAGGGGACAGGGGGGGGTATGGGGGGTCTTATAAAAAGAGTGGTAAGGAAAGTGTGAGCAGCTTGTATGGGGAGTGATAGTGAGCAAGCCACAGCGGCACAGAGGTAAGACGCTTTCTTGACATCAGGTGTGTAACAATAAATGCTAATGGCTAATGACGAAGGAAAAAAGGGTTTGGTTGGAGTGGTTCTCAAAGGTATGACGTGGATGGTTTGTTTCTTTACAGGAGCACATAACCATAGTCAGGTTAGTGAGTTGACGAATTGAGAGGTTATAAGTTGTCTGTATGCTTGGCCATGCTTTTAAAGGGAAGGAGTGGCTGTTTTAGTAAAGGTGACAGTCCCATTGCGAGTCATGGGGTGGGAGGAGGGGGGAGGGGGGAGGGTTTGTTCGGTGGTATGGGTGGTGGGGGGGAGAGCAGGGTATGTTTGTGTGGGAGCTTTATATGCCCTGCGATTGAGTAACGTAGAGGTAAAAAAGTACTTTGTTCGGGACGTATTGTTATACTATCTCAGGGGTTTTACCTGCCTTCGCGATATTGGAGGTGATTGGAAATTGTGTGATTAGGGCATGCAGGACGTTTCTTACGGGATGCATTGCGTGATGTGGGGTGTAGATGTGGTCGGCAGGGGGGGGTATCAGGTCGAGCACACTATGTACAGGGTAGTTATGAGGCAAGGTTTGGGATAGGATTTATGTGAGTCAGGGGATAGAGTGGAGGGGTTAGAACAGTAGACGTGGGTTTATCTGACCACTGAGCAGTGTTGGCTGACCTTCGGGTGGGTTGGTATTACGAGACTATATCAGAGTTATTGGAAATTAAATGTGTGGCTTTTACAGGTGGGAAGATCAAAGGTTGGTCCTTTAGACATGGTGGAAAGGGTTTTGGGGAGGCTAGGGATGAGTAGGTGGATTTGCTAGAATGGTGGAGTTGCAGGCAAAGGTTGCAGATTGCAGGATTTTTTTAAGAAGAGGGGGCAGGGAACGGGCACCCTGGAGGTTTGGATTCGCAGAAAATTATTTATGGGGCCAGTTGAATGATTGTTATGGGGGGGGGGTAGGGAGGGTGTGGGAGGAGTTGTGGGGGAACGTAAGAAAGTCGTCGTTTTAGGGAGATGCATAATGAACGTTTTGATGCAATCAAGGGATCAGGGCAGGATTGGAGGTACGTTACTAAAAGGTTGATAGCCAACCGGATATGTACTCCGAAAAATTAAGGAAAGACAGTTGAGGAATCCGTGGGCACATATAGTTGTGGAGGGGGAGAGGTTTATGTTTGCGGGACAGGGTCTTTCTGACAAGATTCTATCCAGTAGGTTATACTGATTATTGGTTTTTACGAGAAATGAAGAGAAGGGGACGAGTGGTTGGTGTTAGAAACATTTTAAAGCTATGGGGTTCATCATGGGTATGGGGCAGGAGGGATCGGGAATTGTTGGAGGGAGGCATTTCTTGGGCTGAGAGGTGGGGAGGTGGTGAATGGGTTTGAGTTCAAGGGGAAGGCACCGGGAATAGATGGGTCATATAATGATTTTTACAGAGCACATTGGGAGGATCGACGGGGAATTGGCCTAGTGGCGGTTCTGAATTTATATGTGAAACGTGTAGAATGGCGAAACATCAGAGAACTGGGGTTGTTTTTTGGTGCCAAAGAAGGGGGGAGAGGAGAATGGTTTGGGAGATTATCGTTCCATTGTCGTTAATGTGTATGGATTACAAAATTTTTGCGAAGGTATTGGGTAACGGTTAAAGAAGGTAATTGGGAATAGGCGTACATGAGGGGCAGTATGGGGATACGGACGGACTATGAAGAATGGGCACGCAGTGGGATAAGGGATTTTAAGAGAGAACTGCCCGGGATGGGGCGTTCATTGGCTTGGATTGGGCTCTGGCTATGACAGCGTGCAGTGAAGTGGTGACTTTTTTGGGGCTGTTTGAGAATTGGGTTTTGGGGGGGGGTTAGGTAGAGTGGGTGCACACTCTATATGAGGGTGGACTGTCATGAGGATGCAGGGTTATTGGGAAAGTGGGGGGAGGGGCGGTGATGATGGACAGGGATTAAGGCAGGTTGTTCCGCTGTCGCAGTTGCTCTTTGCATGTGGCAACATCCTTTCTTTGGGCTGTGGAGGAGGAATCTGCGGGGGGTAGGGGGGAAGCATGGGGGGAATAGTAGTTATGTGGATGACACAACTGTGTAGTTACGAGTGGGTGAGGCTTTAAGCAAGGGTGGGGAGATGATAAGGAGTTTTGGGAATGTTTCAGGAATGGTAGTTATTTTAGCAAAGTCTAGGTTATTGGAAGTAGGAACATGGGTTGGGGGGTATTGGGGGAGGAGATGGTGATGGACGGTTTGTGACAGAATTAGGGTGTGTGGGATATGGTATATGAAAAGCAGTTGCGGAATGTAGGAGGATAACTCAGGAAAAACAGTCACGAGTAGGTCTTATAGGAAAAGTTAAAAGGTTTGAGGGTTAGTGAAGTGGCGTTTACAGCCAGAGGGTGTTGGTAATTATACTCGGTGGTGTATAGCAAGGTCTGGGGTTGTGGCGGAGGTGTTCCCTTTAGGGTGCAGGATATACAGGAAATACAGAGGAGGGTGTTGAGGTTTGTGTGGGGGTCTTGGGAGGGCCTGTTGTCCTAGGATGGGTCATGACGGAGGTGAAAGGGCCGGGACTAGGTTTGTTGGCCATTAGGAGGGCCTAGGGTAATGGCATTATTTATAAGCAGAGGTAATCTAGGGTAGGGGGGGAGAGGGGGTCTGTGTTAGGGTGGATAGGGTGATGAGGGATGCTAGAAACTGGTGGTGTGGTGGGATTTGAGAAAGTGTGAGAATGGTAATAAGATTCATGTTGACAGTGGGGAGGTTAAAAGGTTGAAGGTAAACACAGTGGTGGGTGTGGCTGTGGGGAAGGGGTGTATTGCGGGGGGGTCGCAGTACAACCCCCATGTATAACTGGGGGGGTCATATGGGGGGGGAGTTCAGTAAGCTTTTTAGGATACCAGCAAGGGTCAGGGAGATGATACCGTTTTCTCATGGGTGTGGTTGCTTAAGCACATGTTGCATAAGATGGGGTTGGTGACTGAGACAGGAGTGGCAACATGTTATTCTGTGGGGAGGAGGAAACTGCCTATCATGTGGTATATTTCTTGTTCATCCTTTGGGCGTGCTGGTGAGAGTCTGGATGGCGGGGGGTACCCACACACAGGGGTTATGAGGTTTGTTGGGGGGGGGGGGAGTTGGGTCTTTCTTAGATCTTTGTTCGAGGATGTTTGTGTGGGTTTAAAAAGTGGGGTAGCTAGTGAAGTCGGGGAGAGGGCTTTGATGTAAGCTTATGGCAGTTTATTTGCATGTTTTCTGGGGTAACTGAGGCAGATATTAAAGTGCAGTTGGGATAAAGCGTTGCAGCCAAGGTTCATTAGGACAAAGTTGTAGGAATAGATTAATATATGGGGGGAGATGGGAATCATGGTTTTTCGGTAGGTTATGTAATTCACTGTAGGCAACAACTTCTCAGGGGAACAGGGGGGGGGGAGGCAAGGGACGGTGTCTCCTTTAATGTCGAGGGGGGAGGTGTTTGTAAGGTTGTGCTAGTAGTGTGGGAAGGTTGATGAGAGCTGAGAGAGTGAGCTAGTGGAGAGATACATTCGTGAACTGAGTTAAGTTCTGGTGAGTTATTTTATATTTGGCGTTCAGTACCATGGTTTCATTCAGTAAACACCTGGAAACGTCATAATTTACATATTTTGGTTTTGGGACCTATATTTAATGCACTCATGTTCAAGGATAGGTGGCTTACGCAGGCTGTTATGGTGTTTTATGTCATTGCAGTACTGAACATGTACAAAATTGATATGCAGTGAATTTAGTAATCCTCTTTTTTGATATGAGATGTGTTTAAAAATTTAAAATAAAACAAGGAAACCTAGTAGGTTCAAGAGTACAGTTAGTATTCGGATGATGTTGTATTTTTTGTCAGTTTTAAACCAGTAGCTTGCAAGTACTTTCCTTATAGCCCTTGTGGTTAGCGCTTCTTTTGATTTTAATAATAAAAAGTACTTTCCTTTAAAGCTGTACTCCTATATAGGAAGAAGGATTGTAATACTTTTAACACATTCTGTAGCGAATATTACAATGTCAAGGATGTTTAATTTGTGGTTTCAGATAGGAGAATTTAGGATATTATGTCCAGTCATTATCTTAAGCTAGGTTTAGTTAGTTGTAGGGGAGTACCTGTTATAGTCTTCATTGAGGGATGTTTCTTGCCCGTCCTTGTGTGGCAGACCAATTTGACAAGTTTCAATATGATAATTCTAGTCTTGGATTATATGAAATATTTAGCATACCTGGGTTTAAAGTGAAGGTAGCATGTATTGTATTCTCTTATATTTTACGGTAAACTCCAGGTTCTACAATGTTGTTATGTCAGTTTGAATTTTCATGGTTTGATGCATTATTATTATTGATATTAAATATGTGTGGGTGTATATTCTTCGCTTATACAGGTGTGTGTGTATAGCAATGTTAATGTCCCATATTGTTTTCCTATGTACTTTTATATTTTTGTGTTTTGTTTTGTTCATGCATCACCAACTTCTGGTTAACTTCTTCATTAAGGTTTAATGAAGGTATGGGTATAACCTAATTGTTAGGGTTACTTTAAGGGTATTTCTTTGAAAACGGTGCATGTAATATTTTTGTCTGAACTGGCATTATTAATTATTGTTAAAAGGAGGGTTTTTGAGGACATGTTGGATGTGTAAACTGGTGGAATATGGCTATCAGATTTAGTGTTATTTTAAGTACTGGGATTGTGTGATAGACGGAAATTTGTTAATATCCTGATAGTTCTTCTTGTAATAAACTTCTTATACATTTTTGTATTTTGTTGTAAGTAAATGAGTGGGCAATGAACTGGATTATATGAGCATGTATTTGTATATATCTTTCATGTACAATGTATTAATAAGTGTGACATTCTTTTGATTATATAGCCTTTGTGTTATAAGATACTGGTTGTATTTTACTGGCATATAATCAAACTCTGTATGTTCAGGTTTGGGTTTGTACTTAGTCCAGTACATGTATGTTCGCATTTTTGGGGGGGATCAAAACTTTAAATTGATCGTGTTTTTCTTTATGTATAAGTTTAGTGTGGGATAGGGAACGTGGATTTGTTTTGTTTTTAGTATATTTAACTGGTTGTATACTTGTCTTTGTTTTTTTAGGTGAAGTATGTATAGGCATACATGTATAATGTGTATGTGTTTTTTTTAATTAAAATATAAAAAAAATATATGGGGCGGAGGAAAGGAAACGTTTTAAAACGTTTAAAAGCTTGTTCACAATTCTCGCCCAATGAAGTTTTTTTTTTGGAACTGTGTCAATCTAGTAAAGGGTTGAGGCAATTGAGCAAAGTTTGGGCAAAACAAAAACGCTGATTATTAAGTAAGCCATTCCCAAAAATAGTGGAGGCTTTCCTGTCCTGTGACGTCGGAAAATTTAAAAAGCTTGCACCTTTATTTGGTCGGGGGGATACTAGTCCCTTCCTATTTTAAAGCCGAGATATTTTATCTGGGCTTTACAAATCACATTTGTAATTTACAGTGAAATTGTATTTCTGCCAATGCTTTCAGTAGTTGCTTAATCTTTTTAAATGAGATTGCCAATCATCACCTTAAAAACCACCAAGGTCGTCCTAGTATTGGCCTCTACACCTTTAAAGGGTTGGGACTAATATAAAAATATGTTCATAATTCTCTGGGAAGTAGAGGCGGCGTTTACACAAAGCGAAACCTGAAATCTCTTGGGCCTAGAGGGTTAACGGCACCTGGTAATACCTTCGGTAAGTCAATCTGGTCACAAAGTGGGCACCTGCAACAGCATCTATTAAATCCATCAATCCTGGGTTTGTTTGTTTTTTTTTTTTTTTATTTATCCCCCCAAATAAAAGGGAAACCATCAGGTTTTGGTGATCTGAATTTACTTTCACGTTAATCCGTGCTAGGCGTACGGTACCATCGGGTTTTGGGACCAATAAACAGGGAGAGGCCAAGGGTCCACTGGGATTCTATCAATTATATTACAGTAATGTATTTATTTTTATGCTGAATTAATTTCTTGCTTTGCAGCGAGAGACCCGGTAAGGGATTGCTTTATGGGGGAATATCCTTCTAACAATTTACAATATCGTGGAAACCAAAGGTACAAGGGGTAGGGTTAATCTTTGAAGATGGAGTTATATTTCAGTGATTACTTTTATTGAGATTTTTGGGAGGTAGGAAGAACTTCCAGGAAATGGTCTTGTTGTTTTAACACTTCAGGATTATGTAGTCGAAATTCTCTTACTTCCCTTACAGTATCATTCCTTATTTCAGTTGATGTAGGTTGAATAGAGGTAATAATAGTAGGGAGAAGATTAGACTCGTACTTCTTTAAGCTATCTATGAGATACCTCTTAATTTTCTTACGACGTCCTGGTTCACGGACCAGATAATTCACCTCATTTTCTTTGTCTACTATTTCATATGACCCCAAATATCTAGGTTTTAAAGAATGTCCTGGAATTAAGTTTTTAACTAACACTAATTCATTTGGAGAGAATGAACGTGATTTAGCTTTTTGATCGTACGATTTCTTCATTTTGGCTTGAGCTTCTGTCAGATTCATGACAGCTAAGCTTTTCAATTTGGAGAGCTGTTCTTTCCAAAGCAGAGGACTGGGATGAAGAGGTCCTCTCTTCCCTATCCAAGAATCTCGTAATATGGCTAGGGATCCTCGTACCTGATGTCCAAAAATCAAGTCAAATGGAGAGTATTTAGTACTTTCTTGTTCAGCTTCACGGAGGGTGAAGAGAAGAAAGGGTAAACCTTCGTCCCATTCACGAGAATATTGCTCACAGTAAGCACGTAAAGTAGATTTAAGGGTTTGGTGGAATCTTTCTAGCACTCCTTGTGACTGGGGATGATATGCTGTAGAGAGGATCTGTCTTACTCCTAATCGAGACATAGCCTCTTTAAAAACCTTAGACGTAAAATTAGAACCTTGGTCAGATTGAATTTCACGTGGTATGCCTACTTGAGCAAAGAAGCGTATTAAAGCTCTTACTATATTTCTGGAATTAATTTTGGACATTGGGATAGCATCAGGATACCGCGTTGCCATATCTATGATAGTGAAGATATACTGGTTACCCCTTTTTGTGCGGGACAACGGTCCTACACAATCAATAACTAATCTTTCAAAAGGTTCTTCAGGACATTTTATTGGAAGTAAAGGGGCAGACGCGGGATTGTGCGCCGTTTTGCCTATTATTTGACAAGCATGGCATTTCCGTAGTTTTTTTTTTTATATTTTATTTAAAAACACAGTATACATGGATGGTATACATAGATGATTTAAAACAGAAACGCGAAAACTTTATATAAGAAGACAACATATAACTAAGCAGAGAACTACCGGAACATATTCTAACCACAAAATAACTATATAACCAAACCTGACAGTCTTATTCATATTGTATATGAAATTTTATATACAAAAACAATTTCATATAAACTAATGCATTGCACACTCCATGGTACTATGATTATATAAAAAAAATTATATACAAAAACAATATCATATAAACTAATACAATGTACACTCAATGGTACTATGGTTATATAAAATAACTATCAGAAACCTACATGACTCTTGAAATTGAAACATGGTGTTCTTTATTTTTGGTTTTGCATATATTGAAAAAGGAATCAAAACATGCAAAAATCCTTTAATAATTAACATAAGACTTTTACAGATCTAGCATGTATGATTACATATGAGGAAACACTAAGACTCCTAATACCCCGACCAACCCCATATTTAGTTTCTCAAACTAATTATAAACCCACAAAAAGTATACCTTGCTTGTATATAGTGATATTAGTAAAGGTGCTTAATTGAACATCAACTGACTATATGCACCATAAATGATAAAAAAAAATACATGTGATATCACTGGGTGAGGGAACAACATCCCACAAAAGCTGCTGTCCAAGGAACTTGAATGGCCATAGATTACAGCATAGGACATTATACATCTCAACCCCCCCCCCCTCACAGCGGTGACCACTACTACATATCAAATGACACTTTTTGCCCTTCATCAAAAGTTTACAATCATCATCAAAAGGTCTGCTTATGAACATTCCCCTTAAAGGCCAGTATAACGTTGTACTTTTAGCGGTGACATCAGCATGGCATCCGCTTACAAAAGACTAAACTAAACCTAACGGGAATTCCAGGAAAGACTCAACGTACTTCACCAAACCCCGGCCATAGTCGGAACCAATTCAGTCTTGTTAGAGGCTGGAACATATACTGAAATATTGCTTTTTATCTGTATTATCAAAATGCATGATCATTTTATGATTGATCCAAGATCTCAGTGCCACACAACGCCACAACCATACACACACAGACGCACAGAACCATTCATAATACATACACGTCACTCCCTAAAACCCGCCCTCTACCCTGAAGTCTCTAACATACCGTTTGGTGCTACCACGGGGGGAGTCCAGCCCCCCGTTGATTACCCCACCCGCAGTTGCAGCAACATTTGAACAGTAAGACTTCGATACTTTGCAGGAAAACTATTATCCCAACTTCTACAATATATGAGTTTATTTCTGCAATACGTTCTGTAGATACCTGCCACAATTGCCCTGATCCTAACTGATCCCCCGGTTTCCCGCATACCCCACGAGATATAGAGGAAATCAGCCACCACGTACATTATTGTTCTTCGTACCTCACTTGATACTCCGCTAACGTCCAATGTTAAGGCCCGTAAGGTTGAAATACTTCCCCCACTAAGAAAATCTAAAACCCGCCCCAACCACGAACGAACTTTGTCCAAGGTATCACAAAAGTAGACAGCATGGAAAGCTGTTTCTTCGAGACCGCAACGCAAGCAATCCGCCTCCCTTACCAAACCCATCCTATGTAAGACCGATTTTGATGCTAAAATCCCCATGACAAATCTGTACACCAATTCACGAACCCTTGGTGCCAACTTAAGTTTACAAAATCCTTCCCATATATTCCCCCAATTATACAGCGGAAAAACAGACAATCCCTGTACAATTTCCCCACGACAACATATGCTGACCATTTGCCCCCCCCCCCTATCCGTTGCGCATTTCTCAACTTTAACAACAAACGTAGCATGTCCTCACACTCGATTAATCCCCTGCCGCTCCACCATTTACGCATTTCGATCATTACCCGACCCACCCGGATGCCCTTCTCACCGCCCGCCCTGAGGAACCGCTGCTTTACATAGAGGGCCTTCGCCCGTGGCCCCAAAGCCAAGAGACCTAAACCCCCACGACGAACATGGGTCATGACAACCTCCCGACTTAACCAAGCCCTCCCGAAACCCCAAACATAACGTAAGACCCTTCTCTGCAGTTCCTGAATATCCATATCTCTTAAAGGATACACCGCAGCCACACCCCATACTTTACTATAAACAAGTGTATTAACCACTACTGTCCTCTGTTGCAACGAGACATCCCCAGCTCTTAACCCCCAAAGTCGATCTAAAGCCTTATTAACCACCAATTCAGAATTTACCCTTCGGCACTCCCTCTCATCTGCCATGTACACGATACCACATATTCTAAGTTGCACCACGACTGACCACCCATACCTTTTGCCCAACCTCCCCCCCACCCATGTACCCACCTCCAATAATTTCGATTTTGCCTTATTGACGCACATGCCAGACTCTGCCCAAAAAAACTCAACTATCCATCCCACGATCTGCAAATCCTCCTCCCCTTTTAACAAAATTGTGGTATCATCTACGTACCCGACCACACGCATGGTCACTGCTCAGCGTTCCACGCCTCAAACCGCTATCCACCAGCTCATAAAAGGGGTTTTGCATACAAGCAAAAAGCAGCTGGGAGAGGGGGCACCCTTGCCTCAAACCCCTTTCCATACGGACCGGCTGCCCCAATTTACCGTTTACCTGTACGCGTACCATAGCCGTGACATACAAAGTATCAACCCATCTTACAATCCCATCTCCAAAACCCTGTTTCAATAAAATAAGCCTCAATAAATCCCTATCAACACAGTCATAAGCATTTTGCCAGTCAAGCCCGAGGACACCCCCCCCTTGACATTCCTCCAAAAACTCCCGAATACGTACATGTCCGTCCCTCATGCTCCTACCTGGTATGCCTAGCTGTCCCTCGTGAATAACCGACCTCATAACCTTCCTCATTCTGTTTCCTAAAACTTCTGCAAAGATTTTATAGTCAGAGCACATAAGAGATATTGCTCTATATGCACTCAGACCCCTCCCCCCTCCCTTTTTGGGCACCAACACAACTACCCCCGTACTTTGTGACATACCTAACCTCCCCTCCGTGAGCATGCAATTTAATACATCAACCAAACAATGCTTAAAGAGTTGTAAGAGGACTGCAAGGGCTGGCTGATGTAAATGTAGTAACATCCGAATATGGATGCCGTCAGGCCCAGCTGCCGATGATCGGCAAGCTGAGAGTGTTGCCTCCAGTTCCAGAAGTGTAAATGGCACATTATAAGATTCTTCTTTGAGAGAAGAAAGTCTAAGAGTGCTAACTCTCTTACAGACTTTGAGAAAAAAAACGAGGGGCATAGATGGAGCCCCTGAGAAATGCGGACCAGATGATTACCAATTTCAATGGCAACGTCAAGAGGGTTTGCTATATCAACACTGGCTACCCGCAGAACAGGAGCCGGGTCGGGAGAGTATTTACCACCCAGTTTCTGTACTTTTCTCCAGACTGCACTCATAGAGGCAGCAGAGGTGATGGTGGAAACATAATCTTGTCAGCAAGTGCGTTTTACGTCAGGGATAAGACGGCAACCGACCGCTAGCTTCTGCTTAAAATCAAGAAATCTCTCTGTGGTTCTATTGTACCTGTACCTGCCCCACTCAGGGCGTTTCAATCGTACTGCCTGAGCACAAGCAGGAGACCACCAAGGCACGCACTTCTGAGAATGCCTGCCCGAGTTCTGGGGTATAGAATGAGAAGCTACAGTTAAAAGTGAGGTCGAGAAGAGGTGTAAAAGCTCATCAATGGAGGACGAAGAAGGAAACTGGGAGGGAGCAAAAGAGGAAGAAACTTGGGAGGGGACAGAGGAGGAAGGTACAGTACGAGGAGGGTGAACCTCCACACTTGTAAAAGAGCCAGTGAGAGGTGAAGAACCAGGTACAGAGACTGGAAAGGTAAAATGTGGAGGTAGAAGGAGGAAAGGAGGGGTTAAAGGAGATTTGAGTAATGGGGATTTTTTGGACTTCTGAGAAGTAGAGGGGCGATTGGGAGGAGGTGTTGCACGAGGTCTTGTCGATACCGGAACTTGTGAGGGAAAACAGGAAGAAGTGAGAATAGACTGAGGTGTTAAGGTAGGGACTTCTGAGTTCAGGACAGCAAAAGAATTAGAGACATGAGTGACTATGGAATGGGTAACCTCAGAGAAGGCTGCAGAAGATGGGACCCCAGAGGTGGGAGGACGTTTAGAAACACGAAAATAAGAAATACGGGGTAGTCTTCCTTGGAGGCGGAGATGAGAAACTGCCAAAGCATAGGGGAAGCCTTTTGCCTCTTTGAGGCAACGGATTTCTCACATCGGTGAAAGTAAGATGGGTGAGCCTCATGGCAATTAAGGCAAGAGGGAGGTAGACTACAAAACTTTTTGGAATGGTCATCGGCACCACAGACTGGGCATTCCGCCATAGACCTGCAGTATTTCGCTGTAAGACCAAAACGCCAGCAATTTCTACACTGTTGCGGTGCTGGGATCAACTTTCGAACTTGTAAATGATGTCTCACTATATAAACAGAGAATGGGAGTTGACGACAGTCGAAAGTTAATCGAGCTACATTGCCGTGGGCAGGAAGGACAGAAGTGTCTACTTTGAGGACTGGGAGGTCTTGGAGTTTCATCTGTTCTAGAATCTCATTGCCACATATCTGGAAATTCTGTGGATAATGTTATGCGGCAGAATGACAGTGCCACTACAAGAATTGAGGGAGTGGTTTTTTCGATAGTGACAGGATAGTATCGGTATTTGGAAGAAGAGAAAGGTCTTGAGCTTGGCTAGCATTCTGGACTGTGATGATACGTGTACCGCTCCTGAGAGTGTGAATGAATATATCTCTACCAACATGGTGTAGGAGCGCCTTGCCAATACTATGGTCGGAAAGATAGGCA
>NC_069408.1:77899974-77942153 GCF_026875155.1 Cherax quadricarinatus
CTGCTCTAAGCTAATCAATCACCAGCTGAGAGCTATATAAGCTTGGGGGAGAAATAGATGGCAAAGTAACATTTGCACCTGATGAAAACGCAAATGATGATTCGTTATTAGGAACATGATGGTTTGTGGTGCAGTGTAAGGATGATGGGAGGAATGTTGGCAATGGAGAAGAAGTGATAATCCTTGGGGTGAATTTGAATCCAAAAACGACCATGAGAACAACGTTGTTAAAATCTTGCCCAAACAAGGCAGCCAGGAAGCTTACAGCACTTCGCCGTATCTCCCATCTGCTTGACAGTAGGTGTTGCCAAGCATACTGTACGAGGCACAAGTACGCTCACACTTGAGTATGCTCCACTTTCTTGGTTTGCCTGCCACCCCTCCTCTCATCTGGACTGCTGACAGAGTAGAGAATCAGAGCATGAGTCTCATCTATCGCCTGGAAACCATCCTGGTAGATATGTCATTTCAGCAGAGCTTCAACATAGGAGGGATGTGGTGGCCTCTACTGTTATGTACAAGGCCAATTTGTCATAATACAACACTTGGATCCAATTCGAGGACAGCGTGAAACAGCTTTTATGCCACCAAGACGGGCAGAAAGCAGGCAACTTCATCTGGTTGTACCCTTTCTCCAGAACATCACGCCATCTGAGATCATACAACCAGGATGACTCGAGTATGGCACACATTCGATTCATTAGCATAATGATGTCAAACGAGATAAAGTCAGTTTGATCAAATGAAAATGTGGCCCCACAGATGGCTCCTTACTTCATCCTGTTCCCTACTTGTATGTATCATAACAATAAAACTGCTTTCAAATGAGCTGATGTAGGGTATCAGCTCTTAGCTTGCCAATAAAGTTAGGAATCCTTAACCTGTAAATAGGCTGTCAAGAAAGCTAGGGATCCTTAACCTTGTCAAACCCTGTGTAAAAAAAAAAAAAAAAATAAAAAAAAAAAAAAAAAAAAAAAAAAAGAGGAAAAGAGTGAGAGAGAGAGAGAGTGAGAGTGAGAGGAGAGATGAGACGAGAGAGAGAGAGAGAGAGGGAGAGAGAGAAGAGAAGAGAGAGGATGAGAGAGAGTAGAGAGAGAAAGAAGAAAGAGGAGAGAGAGAGGAAAGAAGAAAGAGGAGAGAGAGTGAGTGAGAAGTGAGAGGAAAAGAGAGAGAGAGTGAGTGATGTGAGAGAGAGAGAGAGAGAGAGAGGGAGAGAGAGAGAGTGTAGATGATGAGAGATTAGAGAGAGGAGGGCGGAGAGAGAGATGAGAAGAGAGATTGAGAGAGAAAAAGAGAGGAGAGGAGATAGAGAATGAGAGGTAGAAGTGAAAGAGTGATTGAGAAAGAGAGAGAGAGAGAGGAGAGAGAGAGAGTGACGAGAGTGAGAGAGGAGAGAGAGAAGAGAGAGAGAGAGGAGAGGGTGTTGAGTGTGGGTGAGAGTGTGGATGTGAGTGTAGGGGCTGTGAGGAGGGTGTGGGAGAAGGGAAATGAGGGATTGAGATATCCCACTTGGGTAGGGACTACAAGTTTGTATGTGAAATTTGTAGCCCTCTTACGTTCACATGTGTGCGGCATGGATATGTAGTGCATTTCTATCCTGTCACCCAAGTTCTTATTTACCAGGATTCTACCATAATTTTGCAGGTAAACTAAAATCAACTGTCTGGCTTTTTTGGGCTCTCTCCAGTTCCTCTACACTTAGATTTCCTACAAATATGCTCCTATTTTGGCTATCTATGCCACAGTATTTGTGTATGCCTGAATAACTTGCTTACAATATGGGTGTGTTTTTCCTCGGCCTGTGCTCTTCGCTGGTGAGTGTGTGTGGCACCGCTTCAAAGACCCTTTCGAGTTACTCATCTTTGCTAAGTGCTGAGTGTTTATTATGATATTCAGCTATCCAGAGCAGGGTTTATGACCCCAGCTATCAGTATTGCAGGGGCCAGACCCAAAACTTCCCCCTTACCACCACGTACGGCACCTGGGTACTGCATAGTTGTGCAGCTGCATGTTGGTTCTCCTCATCTCGGCGGGTAAAATGCTTCCCCTACCTTGCTGTAGGCACTGTAGTCACAAGTTCATCAATTTTTCACTGCACTCGTATTTAAGGCACCACATATACTTATCTATAATTTTCCTTCCCTGATCCTTGGGTCGCACTTATTCCTCAAAATTATCTCCACTACGTACTGTGTGGAAAACACTCGTAGGCCTAGTTCCAACACTCCCCTTATTATTCAGGGCCGTCCTTAAACACTAGGCACTATATTTATGATTTCTCTTCTGTGATCACTTATATTTCCTTTTTGTGCGATTTTAAGTGATTATATATGCAGCTTTATGTTTGGACACGCTTGTATCCACGCTCTATTCCCTATGGTATCAGTCAGAAAATGACCGCGAATTCACGACCTCAATGCGCGTAGAATTCTCCACTCCACTGTAGTGGGGTATGTTTACTCACCTATTGGGTTGCAGGGGTGGTCGATTCAAGCTCATGAACCTGGCCTTTACTGTGTCACTCTCCCCACACCATGAGCTTTTTCATTCTCTGCTTTTAAAGCGTTGAATGGATCCTGCCTCCACTGCATCGTCCCAAAACTATTCCACTTCCTGACTACTGCCTGTGACTGAAGAAAATACTTCCTTAATAAACCTGTGATTATTGTGTGTATCACTAATTGTAATACCTAATTGTGGTTGCAGGCAGGTCGAGACTAGCTCCTGACCCTTCTCTTCACGTGTACTTCTAGGTCCTCTTCTCCCTGCTCTATGAGCTCTATCATACCTCATCTTAAAGCTATGTTTGGTTCCTGCCTCCACTACCTCACTTCTAGGACCTATGCCACTTCCTGACTACACTATGGCTGAAGAAATATTCCCAACATCCCCTTGACTCATCTGGGTCTTCAACTTCAATTGTGACCCCTTGTTTCTGTGTCCCCTCTCGAGAACATCCGTCGCTGTCCACCTTGTCGATTCCACGCAGTCAGTATTTTGTTGTTGTTATCTTGTCTCCCCTAACCCTCCTGTCCTCAGTGTCGTCAGGGCCGATTTCCCGGTAACCTTTCTTCGTTAGGGACATTCCCCTTGCTCCGTAACTAAACCCTTGTCGCAAACCTTTGCACTTTCGCTAATTTCTCCTGACGTGCGTGCGCTTGATCAAAGTGTGGTTTTCCAATAGCGCTGTGCCATTACTCCAATTTGGGCATGTCGTACACGGTGTACAGTGTCTGAACTATTCCTTACTAAGGATCGGACGCATTTTCAAATTTGCCAGGGCCGCCCATGTGCTGCAGCAGTTATCTGGTTGTGTGCTTCCACGGTGACGTGCTCGGTGTTATACTCACCCAATATCTTTCTCCTTGAGCGAGGTTTACAGTCTTTGGCCCTCCTAGCCTATAATCTGCATGCGGTCTTCTTTGCCTTCTCGATCTTCATGACTTTGCATTTGGCGGGTTAAATTCGAGAAGCCAGTTGCTGGACCAGTTGTCCAGCCTGTTCAGGTCTCTTTGAAGTCCTGCCTGATCCTCATCTGATTTAATTCTCCTCATTAACTTCACATCATCTGCGAGAAGGGAAACTTCTGAGTCTAACCCTTCCATCATGTTATTCACATATACCAGAAATAGCACTGGTCCTAGGACCGACCCCTGTGGGACCCCCGATCGTCACAGGTGCCCACTGTGTGTGTGTGTGTGTGTGTGTACTCACCTAATTGTACTCACCTAATTGTGGTTGCAGGGGTCGAGACTCAGCTCCTGGCCCCGCCTCTTCACTGATCGCTACTGGATCCTCTCTCTCTCTGCTTCCTGAGCTTTGTCATACCTCTTCTTAAAACTATGTATGGTTCCTGCCTCCACTACTTCACTTGCTAGGCTATTCCACTTGCTGACAACTCTATGACTGAAGAAATACTTCCTAACGTCCCTGTGACTCGTCTGAGTCTTCAGCTTCCAGTTGTGACCCCTTGTCCCTGTGTCCCCTCTCTGGAACATCCTATCTCTGTCCACCTTGTCTATTCCCCGCAGTATCTTGTATGTCGTTATCATGTCTCCCCTGACCCTTCTGTCCTCCAGTGTCGTCAGTCCGATTTCCCTTAACCTTTCTCGTACGACATTCCCTTGAGCTCTGGGACTAGCCTTGATTGCAAACCTTTGTACTTTCTCTAACTTCTTGACGTGCTTGACCAGGTGTGGGTTTCCAGACTGGTGCTGCATACTCCAGTATGGGCCTAACATACACAGTGTACAGTGTCTTGAACGATTCCTTATTAAGGTATCGGAACGCTATTCTCAGGTTTGCCAGGCGCCCATATGCTGCAGCGTTATTTGGTTGATGTGTGCCTCCGGTGATGTGCTCGGTGTTATGGTCACCCCAAGGTCTTTCTCCCTGAGTGAGGTCTGTAGTCTTTGTCCACCTAGCCTATACTCTGTCTGCGGTCTTCTTGCCCTCCCCAATCTTCATGACTTTGCATTTGGCTGGATTGAATTCGAGAAAGCCAGTTACTGGACCACATGTCCAGCCTCTCCAGGTCTCTTTGCAGTCCTGCCTCAATCCTCGTCGATTTAATTCTTCTCATCAACTTCACGTCATCTGCGAACAGGGACACTTCAGAGTCTATTCCTTCCATCATGTCGTTCACATATATCAAAAATAGCACTGGTCCTAGAACTGACCCCTGTGGGACCCGCTCGTAACAGGCGCCCACTGTGATACTTCTTCACGTACCATGACTCGTTGCTGCCTCCCTGTCAGGTATTCCCTTATCCATTGCATGTGGCCCTTTCCTTTTAACGTGTGCCTGATCCTCCAGTTGCACTAATCTCTTGTGGGAACTGTGTCAAAAGGCCTTCCTGCAGTCTAGGAAAACGCAATCTACCCACCCTCTCACTCGTGTCTTACTTCAGTTACCTTGTCATAAAAATATCAGGAGGTTTGTGATACAAGATTTGCCTTCCATGACCCAGGCTGGTTTTCTTTTATTAATCGTGTTCCTTTCAGGTGTTCGTCCACTCTCCTACTAGATATCTTCTCATGATTTGCACACACAATACTGTCAGAGACACTGGGTCTGTAGTTTAGTGCCTCGTTTCTGTTTCCTTTCTTAAATATGGGGACTAATTAGCTGTCTTCCATTTCTCAGATAGTTGCCCAGTTTCCAAGGGATGGTTTGAAGATTGTGGTTAGAGGAACACACGCATCTCTGCTCCTTCTATAAGGACCCATGGGGGAGTTGTTGTCGGTCCATCGCACTTTGAGGTGTCAGTAACTTAAGTGATTCTTCACCTCCTACTCAGTTGTTCCTGCTCTATGTCATCCAACATTGTTGGTTATATATCACTCCTGATGTTCCCTTCTGTGCTGTCTTCCACACAGCCCTTCCTGTCTCTACTGTTAAAAACTTCCTTAATCTCCTGTTCAGCTCATCACATACCTCTCGATCATTTCTTGTGAGTCTCCACCTTTGTCCTTTATTGATACCTTGGTACTTTGACTATTGTCTTCCTCCTGATGCTGGCTTTACAACAG
This sequence comes from Cherax quadricarinatus, assembly GCF_026875155.1. Lineage (NCBI taxonomy): Eukaryota > Metazoa > Arthropoda > Malacostraca > Decapoda > Parastacidae > Cherax > Cherax quadricarinatus. The sequence continues at coordinate 77,905,507 of NC_069408.1, forward strand.
TTTCGGTGTCATGTCTTGAGTCTCGTTGCTATGTCTTTTTAATACTGACGTGGGCCTCCATCCTTACCTGTGCGTACTCATTCCTGGCTCTGGCGACTGCCTGATCTCACTATTTTTCGTGTGTTCTATGGCCTTCTGTACTTTTTCCTTCTCTATTGCACTTTGTTTTTGCCTCACCTTTCACCGTCGGGTAAACCAGGGGGCTTGCTCTGGTCTTCCCCGTTGTTACTGTTGCCATTGGGAATGAACCTTTCCACTGCTACTTGCTTTTGTTGCACATTTTCCATCATTTCATTTATCTGGCTTTCCTGCCAGTTCTCTGTACCACTGGACTCCCGCAGGAAGTTCTTCTACCAATGTAAGTCCCCTCTGTTTATAGTCAGGCATTTTCCCATTTCTACTCATGTTATTCTCTCCCTTGCAGCTCTACTATGTATTCAAAGCACAGAAACCACGTGGTCGCTGCTCCTAGGGGACTCTCATACTGATGTCCTCAATGTATGAGCTGCCTGGGTGAACACAAGGTCCAATCTTGCTGGTTATCTCACACTATCTCTATGGTGTGTCATTAACACTGTTAGTGCATGAGGTTTCCTGCTCCCACGTCATCATACTGCTCTCATGTTTCGGGACCCCATGTGGCTCCAGGTTTTCCAGTCAATCTACCTGTGGTTGAAATATCCCCCATAACCAGCATACTTTGCTCTGAGGGAGTGAGCATCTTCTTCGCACCTCATTCAAGTGTTGTCACCATTGCTCTGTTGCTCTCTTCATATTCCTCTCTTGGCCTCCTGCAGTTTCTGTGGTGGTTATAATTTTTGTCCCCCAACCTGCTATGAGCCACTTTGTGTCACCTGAACCTGAAAGTGTACCTGCTGTGTAGTCTCTTTTACTCCCGTATCATCTATTCCTTCCATTTTCTCGTATTTCCATCTCGTTTTTTAAGAGCAGAGCAACACCTCGTCCCCCCTGCCCCTTCTATCTTTCCTCATGATCTGGTATCCTGGTTTTTGGAAGATGCACCGTTAATGTCTTCCATGAGGTTTAGTTTCTGTAATGCTATGATGTCTGGGACTCTCATTGTTTCTTTTCTTGCCATTCCTCAAGTTTATCGTTAATCCTTCTGCATTTGTTGTACCAAACCGTCAACTTCTGATTCGATAATGTACTGTGGTGCGGGCGGGTGGAAACAGAGGGATCGGTGTTGATGGTTGGTTTGGATTGTTCAGTTGTCTTGGGGGTGTCGTTGGCTTGGAGTCATTCTGAAGTGTTTCTGGGGGGCGTGGCTTTGTACTTCCCATTCGATCATGGGTTATTCTGCTCTACTTTTTATTTCCTCCCATTTCTCTTTCGTTTTTGAAACTCTCTCTTCTTTGTACTTCCTGTCATCCTGTGTTTATGTCTCGGTCGAGGTACACACTCCGGAACTCCTGATTGCCTCTCAGCCGTGCTTTCTCCTGCAGGATCATGGTTCGGGTTGATTCTGCCTTGAAAATTACTTGAGAGGCCGATTCCTTTTCTTTGTGAAACCACCCATTCTCCGAAATTTGCCACCTGGATCATGTCCCCTCGCCTATCACCTTCATGATGTCTTCAATCGCTTTTTTCTCCTCCTGCTTTCTTTCATCATAAGTTTCCCCTTTAGCTTGTCTAGCCATAGACAAACACGGTTTTCCTTTCCAAACCCTTTCCCCTGTGACTCCCCTTGCATCCTCTGATGTGTTTTAGTTCCTTCCCCTGGAGTGTTCCCTTTCCCTTTAGTCCCTTCCCTAGTTTTTGGCCCCTATGCTTCTTGGTTCATCCTTCCTGCTCACCTGCTCCTGGCCCCCACAGGTATCTGGTAAGGTCCTTGCACAGTCCTAGTTCCTTCAATGTCTTCCAAAACCCCTCTTTTCTGTCCTAGAGTGCTCCCTGTCTTTGTTTTGGCCCCATGTGGGTTTGACAGGGCCTCTGCATACAGTTTAGTTTCCATGTTCCTTCGGGCCTGTTGTCTGTGTTCGATGTAGCCATTGCCCATGCTACTTCTGTAATTCTTTGCCTCTGTGCTGTTTCAGATGTCCAGTCCTCTTCTAATCTCTCTATCTTGATTTCTGCTACTGTGGCCTGTTGCTTCCACCTTCTGCATTCTGCTGCTAACCTCTCTTCCATCTTCCTTTCCAGCTCATCTATTCTCCTTCCCAGTCTTCCTCCTTTTTTTTTAGCTCTACCTCCCATTCCTCCCTCTCAAATTCGTCCTTGGAGCCCCTGTCCTCATCTGGTTAGAGGGAGGGGAATAGATGGTTTGGAGAGGGATGGATGGTTGTGGGGGAGGGGGGGATGGTTATTGGAGGGGTAGAGATAGTTGGGGGAGGGAGTTAGATGGTTTGGGGGAGAGAGGGGATGGATGGTTATTGGGGAGGGGGGGGATGGTTATTGGAGGGGGGGAGGTTGTTGGGCGGGGGTTAGAGGTTTGGGGAGGGGTTTTGGTAGTTTGGGGGAGGGGGAGGTGGCTAAGGTGAGGTGGTTAGGGGAAAGGGGTGGTACGTGTTTGTGTCAAGTGGTGGAGGGTGTGTGTGTGTGTGTGTGTGCGTGTGTGTTTGTGTGTGTGTGTGTGTGCATGTGTGTTTGTGTGTGTGTGTGTGTGTGTGTGCGTGTGGTGGTGTGTGTGTGTGTGGTGTGTGTGTGTGTGGGGGTGTGTGGTGGTGTGTGTGGGGTGTGTGTGGTGTGGTGTGTGGTGTGTGTGTGTGTGTGTGTGTGTGTGTGTGTGTGTGTGTGTGTGGGGTGTGTGTGTATGTGTGTGTATGTGTGTGTGGGGTGTGTGTGTGTGGGGTGTATGTTTTGTGTGTGTATGTGTTGGGGTGTGTGTGTGTGTGTGCGTGTGTGTGTGTGTGTGCGTTTTCTGTGTGCGTGTGTGTGTGTGTGCGTTTTGTGGTGTGGTGTGTGTGGTGTGTGGTGATTGTGTGTGTGTGTGTGTGTGTGTGGGTGTGTGTGTGGTGTGTGTGTGTTGTTGTGTGTGTGTGGGGCGTTTTGTGTTTTGCGTGTGGTGTGTGTGTGCGTGTCTGTGTGCGTGTGTGTGTGGTGTGTGTGTGTGTGTGCGTGTCTGTGTGCGTGTCTGTGTGTGTGGTGTGTGCGTGTGTGGGTGTGTGGTGTGTTTGTGTGGGTATGTGTATGTGTGTGTGTGTGTGTTGTGTGTGTGTGTGTGCGTGTGTGTGTGTGTGTATGTGTGTGTGTGTGTATGTGTGTGTGTGTGTGTATGTGTGTGGGGTGTGTGTGTGTGTGTGTGTGTACTCACCCAGTTGTACTCACCTAGTTGAGGTTGCGGGGGTCGAGTCCGAGCTCCTGGCCCCGCCTCTTCATGATCGCTACTAGGTCACTCTCCCTGAGGGCCCTGAGCTTTATCAACCTCTGCTTAAAGCTATGTATGGATCCTGCCTCTACTACATCACTTCCCAAACTATTCCCCTTACTGACTACTCTGTGGGTAAAGAAATACTTCCTAACATCCCTGTGATTCATCTGTTTTCTTCAGCTTCCAACTGTGTCCCCTTGTTACTGTGTCCCAATCTCTGGAACATCCTGTCTTTGTCCACCTTGTCAATTCCTCTCAGTATTTTGTACGTCGTTATCATGTCCCCCCTTCTCTCCTGTCCTCCAGTTTTCGTCAGGTTGATTTCCCTTAACCTCCCCTCGTAGGACATACCTCTTAGCTCTGGGACTAGTCTTTTTGCAAACCTTTGCACTTTCTCTAGTTTCTTCTCGTGCTTGGCTAGGTGTGGGTTCCCAAAATGGTGCCGCATACTCCAATATGGGCCTAACATACACGGTGTACAGGGTCCTGAATGATTCCTTATTAAGATGTCGGAATGCTGTTCTGAGGTTTGGGTAGGCGCCATATGCTGCAGCAGTTATTTTGGGTTTATGTGCGCTTCAGGAGATGTGCCTGGTGTTATACTCACCCCCAGATCTTTTTCCTTGAGTGAGGTTTGTAGTCTCTGACCCCCTAGCTGTACTCCGTCTGCGGCCTTCTTTTGCCCTTCGCCAATCTTCATGACTTTGCACTTGGTGGGATTGAACTCCAGGAGCCAATTGTGGACCAGGTCTGCAGCCTGTCCAGATCCCATTGTAGTTCTGCCTGGTCTTCGATCGAGTGAATTTTTTCTCATCAACTTCACGTCATCTGCAAACAGGGACACCTCAGAGTCTATTCCTTCCGTCATGTCGTTCACAAATACCAGAAACAGCACTGGTCCTAGGACTGACCCCTGCGGGACCCCGTGGTCACAGGTGCCCCCTCTGACAACCCCGCCACGTACCAAAGACTCGCTTGCTGTCTTCCTTACAAGTATTCCCCGATCCATTGTAGTGCCTTCCCTGTTATCTGGCTTGGTCCTCCAGTTTTTGCACCAATCCTCTTGTGTGGAAAATGTGTCCCAAAAGCCTTCTTGCAGTCCAAGAAAATGCAATCCACCCACCCTCTCTCTGTGAGCTACAATAGGTCTGATACACTGTGTGTACAATAGGTCTGATGCACTGTGAGCTACAACAGGTCTGATACACTGTGTGCTACAACAGGTCTGATTTCACTGTGTGTACAACAGGGCTGATACACTGTGTGCTAAAAACAGGTTGATCACTGTGTGTACAACAGGTCTGATACACTGTGTGCTACAAAAGGTCTGATACATGTGAGCTACAACAGGTCTGATACACTGTGAGCTTACAACAGGTTGATACAAATTGTGTACAACAGGTTGATCACTGTGTCTAAAAAGGTCTGATAACTGTGACTACACGGGCTATACACTGTGAGTACAACAGGTCTGATCACTGTGGCTACAACGGGGTTTGATACATGTGTGCTACAACAGGTCTGTACACTGTGAGCTACAACGGGGTCTGATCATGTGAGCTACAACAGGTCTGAACACTGTGTGCTACAACAGGTTGTAAACTGTGTGTCAACGGTTGATACCTGTGAGCTAAACAGGTCTGAACACTGTGTGTACAACGGGTCTGATACACTGTGTGTCAAAGGTCTGATACACGTGAGCTAAAAGGGTCTGATACACTGTGTGCTACAAAGGTCGATCCCGTGAAAAACGGGTTGATACCTGGTGCTACAACGGGTCTGTACCTGGAGCTACAAAATTTTGGGTCTGGAATTGGTAAGTGACGTCGTGAGGTGGTGACGCTATTGTCAGGTAATAATCCGGCTCCAACATACTCGGGGGAAACAATTTATCGAACCACACGCATGAGAAATTTTACATAACTAAAAAAAAAAACATGCAATTTTCCGTTTTAATTACCTAAAAAACCGCTACCGGACGAAATTTTTCCTACTAAGTAAAGTAATTAGAATTGCATTTATATCATTTTTTGGATGGAAAAAATGACTTTTGCAATCAAATTGTACAGATGAATTTCGGGGCTTTCTGATGTCTTCAAAAATAGATAATTATTTTTTCCCTTTTATTTTCCTTAAAAGAAAAATTTTCCCCTAGAATCAACGAAAAAATAAAATTACCAAAAAAACTACACTTCAACACCCCGATAATCGGGGAAATTTTTTATTCGATTGTTGTATATAATAAATTTTCAAAAAATTGAAACGGTTTTTAAATTTGGCAGGATTGTATGTGTTAATATTTGTTGACCCCCCCATATTCCGCTTTGTTTCTCTGTTCCTTTTGTCTATGTCTCTGTCAAAAATCTCTCTCTTTTCTCTCTCTCTCTCTCTCTCCCTTTTATGATCTAAAATTAGAGGCTAATCTGTCGCCATATTGTGTGTGTAACATTAGTATTCAAACATCTCAGAAAAAATGTAGTACAGTGACACAGTGAATTGGTGGTGACTGGGATAATGTTGATTGGGACATTTTAATAATAATAATAATATTTTGTCGGCTATTTTTATGTTGATTAAGAAAAGGAAGGCAGTGATTTCATGCCTTGTCCAGGGAGGTAAAATATTTTAGGGTGGGAAGAGCCAGATTGAGTGTGTGGAAGAAACCTGAGGCAGTGAAAAAAATAAAAGGGAATAAAGCAGCAGGGATTGAGGGGATATAGATAGGGTAAAAGCAGGGTGGGGATATAGTTATGGAATGGGTGGTGCTTAATTCAGTGAATGAAATTAAAGAGGAAAAGGTACTTAGGAATGGCAGAGAGTGTGCATAGTTCCTTTGTATGAAGGAAAGGGAGACAAATAGAGTAGCAGTTACAGGGGAATAAACTGTTGAGTGTACCTGGTAAATTTATAGTGAAGAATAATAATTCAATTGTGCAATATTTGGGAATCTTTATTGTGGAAACATTATGCCAGCCAGTGGCTTCTTCAGTCCAACACAGAGAAGAACGGTGGAAGACAAAGAGGAGTTTGAGGTAGTCAGTCCCTCAACCTGGAGCCGATGTGTTCAGTACATCATCTTTGGGAAAAGACTTTCATATGAGCGGAGAAGTAGCTTCTGTTGAGCAGTCAGGTCGATGAAGGAGCGGCGGGCGGAATCACCATTGGAAAAATCCACTGTTTAAGTGTTGAAGAATAGTCTTTATCAAGCTCACAAGTGTCTCTTTTGTTCTGACAGAAATGATGTAAATATAAGTGGTTTAGAAAACCCACAAGCTGAAGAATTGAATTTGTACAACATTTGGGAACCTTAATTGTAGAAACGTTTCAACCGACCTGATTGCTGTGTATTAGTCACTTATCCACGCATTTGCAGTACATTTCTCAAGAGTGATGAACTGAAAACACGACTCCAAAATTCCCCTTCATCTTCCACGTTTTTCTTTGTGTTGGGAAAAAAGAAGCCATTGCTGGGGGAAATGTTTCCACAGTAAAGCTCTCCAATGTTGTATAAGTGTCGACTTCTTCAGATTATCGGTTTTCTGAACGATTTATATCACAAAATATACGGTTTGAGTTATTATTGAAAGAATTAAGGGGAAGACGGAGAGCAAGAATGCAGATGAAAAGGGGGGCTTTAGGATGGGTAGGAGATGTGAACACTAAGTGTTTTACACTGAAGCATGTACGTGAAATAATTAGAAAATGATAAGGAAGTTTTCGTTGCATTTTATGAATTTAGAAAAGGCATATGATAGCGGGATAGGGAAGCAATGTGGCAAATGTTGCAAGTTGTGGAATAGGTAGTAGACAACTGAAAGCAGTTAAGGGGAAACTTCGGACACTGAGGCAATGGTTGAGGTAGTAGAAGAAATAATTTTCCATTGAAAGCAGGCCTTAAACAGGGATGTGTGATATCAGTATAGCTGTTTAACATATTTATATAGTGTAATGGGAAGGAGTGCAGCATTAAAATACACTAATCTAATACAAGTGGGAATTGTCACAGTTGCTTTTTGCTGAGATACTGTGCTATTGGGAAAGGGTTTTCTGAAAAGAAGTTTGAAGGTTGGTGGACGAATTTGGGAGGGTAGTAAAAAAAGGAAATTAAAAGTGAACTACGAAAGAGCAAGATGCTAAGAGTTTACAAAAAAATAGGAAATGAAAGATTGGATATTAGACTGGAAGGAGGGAGTATGGAGGATGTGAATGTGTTCATATATGATAGACGAGGGGAAGTAAAGAATTGATTTAAGTAGTACATAGAACGTGGAGGCAGAACGTTATCCATGGATTCAAAAAAGGGAATGTATGAGAGTACAGAGGTTCCATCACTCTTATATGGGTGGGAAACAAGGATTATGAAGGATTACGAATGGAGCTTGAAGGTAGTGGAGACATCATGCCTGACAGAATGTGTTGTGTAAAAGTTGTGCAGATAATTAGTAGATGGAGATTAGGAAGAAGTGAGGGATTATTGAAAGTATTATCCAGAGGGCTGAGAAAGGGTTGCTGAGGTGGTTTGGATATTTAGAGAGGATGGAGCAAAATATGATGACTTAGCGTGTTAGTGGAAGGGAAGGTGGGGTAGGGACGCCTTGGAACATTTGAACGGGGAGGGGTGTTCAAGATTTTTTTATGTGAGAGACTTGAACATCCAGCAGTCGTGTGTCCATATGTTAGACAGGAGTGAATGGAGGCAAGTGGTGTTAAACTTGACATGCTGTTTAGAATGTGAGCAAGGAAACATTTGTGAAGGGTTTCATGAAACCGGTTAGCCGGACTTTAATCCTGGAGGTGGAAGTACAGGCTTGCACTCTGAAGAAAGTTAGTTAGTTTAATATGTTTATTATGCACCCCATACCGATCCTGTGGGCGGTAGTCAAAAGATTACAGAGGTACATAATTGGTCCAGGGACTGGGCCTCAAAGTTTTGATAGCTGAGCAAGTTACAGAGGCAATGAATTCACAATTTACAAAGTAATAACTCAGGTAGGTCTAGTCACAATCATGGACAAGTTACTAAAGGTTTTAGAGTTTACAGAGGTACACAATGGGTCCAGGGACCGGGCTTCCAAGTTTGATGGCTGCTGAACTAGGTACAAGGTTATTGAACTCCACAAGTTACAACGGTAATTGAACTCACAAGGTACAAAGGTAATGTATACTTTAAGAATGGGTTACATACGTATATACATGGCTGCAATCATGAACAAATTTTTGAGTAATGAGCAATTCACACTACCACACCCGGTCACAACTGTAGTGAGTTATTGGTGCAATGTTGATTGCCGAGTCTCTCTCTCTTCACACACACCACACATACAAATTCATACACACACACACATAACACACACACACACACACACACACACACACACACACAACAACCACACACACACACACCACTCATACACACACACGACACACACGCATACACACTCACACACAAACACTCATCCACACACAACACTTTATACAATCCCACACTCATACTTCAACACACACACACACACACACACTCACACACACACACACACACAACACTCACACACTCACACCACTACACACAAAACCACACACACACACACACACACACACACCACAAACACATACACACACACACACACACACACACACACACACACATGCAATATGTGGTATGCTTTATTTAACAGCTAGAAAGTAGGGTATTTCTTCCAGAAATGTCTGTAATATTAACCACTGTGGATAAAAATACTTAGCCATTTCTTGAACACTTCTGAGTGAGTTGTTTCTAAATCATTAATTTTATCACATCATACATAATGACGCAAGGTGTGGACATTAATCCATCTGGCAAAGTTTACATTTCGTTTGGTATACATCTGGTGGTGGTGATCTTACCTGCCATAGTTACTGTAACCCAGCCGGAGCGGGCGGTAGGACATCCAAGAGTCTGCTTAATTTGTTGGATGCACCATAGACATGTGCTCCTCCTGCATGATTTAGAATGAGGATAGATGGGACTCACTGGTGTCAATCTCCCTGAGCCTTTAAGTCCATAAAATTCAGTGAAGTTCTTTTAGTATTATTGTTCTCAAACTACTACCAGACAAGCCAAGTTGTTAATCTACTCCCTCTTTTGAAAAGCATACGCTCTTAGCCATTTATCAGTTCTATCTGCATTCTGAAGACCACTGTGAGATGGAAATCCACTGCATGTGCACTCTGACTCCACTGTCCACAATCCTACCAAACCTGTGTCTGGTTATGACACAAGCATGCCACAATTTATTTACTTAATGAGTTGAGAGCAATTTATGGATGACAAGAGAATCAGTTACAATTTAAACTGTCAATCTTTGATACATAGATACATTTTCAGTGCAAGGAGTATGGCAAAACAGGTTCTGTTGAAGGGTAGAGGGCCCAATTATTGATGCGTGCTCCAATTTCTTTAGGAGTGCCATCACTCTGTACGACAACAGCAGCACTACAGCTGCAACAGGTGGGAGTGGTGAACAGAACCATCAAGTAAATAATTTGCGAGAGTGTGTGCTGTGTGACTAAGTTATCAATACAGCTTTAAGGCATCATGTTTGGCGTCAAGGCGAAGTTTTGGTTGTGATTTAAGAAGTAGTTGGGGGGTAATGGAGGAAAGGTAGTTTGGAATGGGTTATATTCCATGAAGCGAGAAAGAAGTGCCGCTGTGCCTTACTTTGACATAGATCTGTATTGAATCATGCGGAGGTCGGTTCCAATCTTTTCGATCAAATCTGTCGAGGTGTGTTCACCAGTGCTGAGGAAAGTTTGGAGGGGTTCTGTGCTGGGGTTTGAATGAGCTTGCCTGAGCATAGTTAAACCCCAATTAGGATATTTCTTTCAGTAAACCGATCTCTGATGCTTGGAATATCAAGTCTCTTTTTGCATATTTCAAATTTTGGCAGTACGAGGGCATCCTAGGATGATTCTTTGCTTCGTTCTGCAGTTTTCCAGCCTCCATGCTTACAGTCAGACACAAGAGCAAGTAGGTAGTGGCGCAGCATAATCACCATGATCTAATATAAGCAAGATACATCATTTTCACCAATTTTTAACATTAGCAACATACCTGGGGTGAAGCACTGCCACAACTTAAGTGCTCCTCAGTCGTTCTTTGTATTGGCGACAAAGTTTGTAAAAACAGGTCCAAGTAGGTGGAACCTCAAAAGCCTAGATACTGTATCTGCTTACATATTCTTGAAGAGCCCATCATTGCATTTGGATTGACGAACTGTGCCTCTCTGTCGAGGAGGACGCCTATTGAGTATCTTTGTTTTATCAGTAGAGCATTATCAACCCCAGGTCCTGGACTCGAGGCTAGTACATGGATTAGAATGTTTTGGGTGTTGGAGAATCCGGTGGTGTGATCATTATATCATCAGCAAAACTAATCAATAATTATGGTGTGGAATAGGCATAGCATTAAGTAAGCATTTATTAGAATATTGAACAGTGTGGGTGGTGCACACCTCCCCTGTGGGGTTCCTAATTCAAAGACTTTAGTTCCTCTTTCTATGTCCCTGGAAAACACAGACGATTTCTGTTGGACAGGTAGCCTTTTATCCAGCGGAGAAGCCAGCATCCAACATCCATTCTGGCAAGTTCATAATTATTACATGTCGGTTGGCTCAGTCGAAAGCGGGATTTTAGGTAAGGAAGTGTAGTGTAGGAGCTGTCAGTGTGCAGGGTGAGAAAGTGGCTATGTTTTACAATGATGCACGCCTCCTTCCATGCATGAAACCATGTAACCGGGGAGACAAAATTGTTTGATTTCCTGGTACATGAGACGATTAAGACTCATTCTCCTCAAATGTTTGACACAAGCAGTAGAAAGATATTGGCGAAATGCATTTTGTTGATTGGGCTTAGGAATTGAATGATGAGGCTGTTGGTCCAAAGATTGGGGAGCTCCCAGTTACATAGCTATGTTTATAATTCAAGAATGGATTACTGTACTCGACACAGCAATCTGAGATGTTGTAAGTAATACCATCTCCCAGGCGACGTGGAAGTTGCCCTTAGTTCGGCGCTGCATCAAGTTCATAATTAGTGAAAGGAATGTTGCAATATCTGCCTTACTGAGCATATCAAGCAAACAAGTCTCTCCCTTGCATATATTTATCATTAATTTTGCCTGTGTGGTTCCTGGGAAGATTGTCATAGCTAGATGTAGCAGCCCAAGCACTGACTAACTCATTCGCCATATGCCAGGGATGAGGGTGCGCGATATGCACAGTTCGTTTACCCTTAATTTCTATTTATGTCACTCCATGCCGGCTATAAGTGGGTGGTGAGCATTACGACCGTTGACAATTTATTCCCAGTCGGTTTGCCGCAGCTCTGTTCATACCGCTCCTTGGCAGAGCAGCAAGGGCAGTTTGGACGGAGCCTCAGCATTCCAGGGGTACGATTTTTTCTATAGGCTAGGCCTAGTCTGCGAGCAGTACGTTTCAGTGTACGACGTTTTAGATTCATTGTAATAAGTATGGTTTTTGGAGGAGGTATGATTATTACGGAAAAGTTTGTTGGGTTTAGAGTACCAAGAGGTTGAGTGGCGCTCTAAGTAGTTCTGAATACTGCTCACAAGAGCCATTGTTAAAAGTCTCTACAGGGAACACTCATAGGAAATTATACCAGTCAGTCCACATGTACAACAAAGTCAGCTTTGCTGATATGTGGGAACATAAAACGTTTCCGTTTTTTGATATCCCACAGGAAGGATAGATTACAATATTAGAGAGGTTAGCCTGGAAATGATCGGACGCTATATCTGTTCCAATGGAAAGACTCACACAGGCAGGAAGTAATGTGAAGCCCAGGCACAGATCAAGGACGCTCCATAGATATGTGTTGGGTTTTCAAGGAACCTGCATTTGGAATTATCATGGACTGTTTTAGAGTGACAACGTTGATTGCCATTACGATTACAAAACTGTGAGTAGTTTCCAATGCTTTGTGTCTCGCAGTGTAATCGCCATTAATAAGAGTAGGCTCCGAATGAGACAAGTTGGGAGCTCCATAGAATTAAATTTATCAGAGGAGCATACAAGTTAAATATGTTGAGTGCAGAGTTCCCTATATAAATCCTACACCGTGATTTTGTCGCCCCTCTGTTTTCTTATGTGCAAGAAGTTGATGGGTGGAAGTGATTTTGTAATATATAGAACACAAGGAGTAGTAGTATTTGAGGTTTATATGCAACAAATGATGGTATTTTAGGGGGTTGGGATTTTTCAGGGACTCTGCACTCTTGTAGACACACAACATCTATGGGGTTAGTGGTTTACTTTATGATGATGTTCAGGAAGTCTTTTTCTAAGTGATGCAATATTTCCAGCTTAATATAGAAAGTTTATACGAGTTTTGATCCATTATTGTAGTCCTTGGATCATCTTGGTTTTCTGGCATATGAAAAAAATTGTTCATTATAAATAGCAGACCTTTCAATGTCAACGTGCTACCCTTGTCCATGAGTTTTGTAAGTGCCCTCCAGTTGTAAGGCCTCGTGGGAGTCTTCGTAACCCGAGCATGACGTGTTTATGTGGTGAATGTAATGATAGGTGGACACCCACACACTCACATTCCCTCCTCCACACATTTCACGCAACACTACAACTGTCATCACAGCGCCACTTCCAACATTGTGTTCACTACATTTGTCAACTGTAATGTATTCAACTTATGTCTATGTGACTAACCTCATCTCACTCTGCACCACTACTTAGATTATGCTCATCATATTACTATCATTATAGACACCACCACTCTCATCACACTCTTCACCACACTTAAATTAGCTCATCCAACTTTTCTAACATTATCGACACCCACCGCTCTCATCACACTCTTCACCACCACTTAAATTATGCTCATCTTATTAAACTAACATTATAGATACCATTGCCCTCATACACTCTTCACCTCCATTTATTACGGTCATCCACTATTACTAACATTTCCATTGACACCATAGCCTTCGTTATTATGCTCATACAGTTATCAACACCAAGTATTTTACTTCGTCATTACTGTTGTTTAAGAAACACCACACCACCTTGTTCTGCCAAGCTTACACTTGCTTTCACAAATAGTGGACAATCTTGTTATTGGGTTCACTCTACACATCTTTCCATTTGTGTTCAAGTTGTTGTTCAGGGTGAAAATTGTAGTGTTTCCAGAATTTTTTATGCGCGACATCAGGTTGTTATACACGGAGCAAGATTGGAACATTGGAGACGTGAAGGTCACGTCAGCTGAGCTATTTGGCTGACTGTCAGCATGACTAGCTCGGCTGGTATTGACAGCCGAGTGATGGAGTTCTGTTGTCGTGCTCCCAGTGTGGGTGCTCAAACCCCATAGTCTGAGGGCAGGCATGTAGCCCAGTATTCAGACCCGAGGCACCTGGTAGTCATGGTGGGGCCATTATGAGGGGTACGGGTGAAGTGCGGTTGGCCTTGGCGATGCGATCAGCCCTTCTACACTGCAGTCAGCTGAGCTGCTATGTGACTCCTGAGGTCTTACAATTGATACATTGTTTAGCAACAGTCTGTTGTGTTTTGATCATAGCATAACACCGTTCAGAAGGAGAGCGTGGACACTCTGCACACCAGTGTGACTTAGTGGGCATTTCATGGCGATGTGGCCCAGCGTTGACACTTATAACATCGACGTTGAGGTGGTATGGGTACAATGCAATGTAATAGCGTCTGTTGAGGGCTGCACGGAGTGAAATATAGGCGTGCAGAGTCCCCAGGCAGTCTTACTACGATATTACAGACCGTTGGAAAGTCGACGAGGGCTTGAAACTTGCTCTGACGCCAGATATTGAGGTTCAAGTGCTTGTTGACGTTTTTGTAGATGACAATAAGCACTTTAGGTGCCCTTGGTGGGGCAGCTCGGAGTTTGGTGTTGGCATTTCGTGAGTGTGGAAGTTTGTCTATAATGCTGAATCATTAGGCACAAAGGACGTAGTTTAGTTTTAGTTATCATTTTCGCGGACAAACTTGTCGTTTTTCTCATGATTGTTTACACTAGCTTCGAAAAAACCAGTTAAACTTGGTTCTTGATCAGTGTTGTCAGGGAAATCTAAACCTGAAGCTTTGGTGGAGGAGTTTTGTGCGCCCACTGTCTTTGCTTTCAGCAAGCCTTTCTCTGGAAGCCTCGCATTTTTTTTCCGGAGCCTGTTTACTAAAAATATTTTTCATATATGCCTTTCACCATTCATCTACGTCACAAACACCATCAGCTATACTCATAGCTGACAGGAGTTTTCACACTGGCGATGGGCTAACTAAGGATACCGGTTGTAATAGAAGGGACAAAGGGAAGGGATATTACCTCGCTAGACAAGGCAATGTGGGTGTAGTCGGCCTGGGGTCGCAGTGCGCTTTTCAAGGTCATTCACGGGGCCACAGTGTCTCGAGAGTTACACAATATTGCACCACTCGTTAATTACTCCAAAACCCGCAGCACTTAAAACCACGCTTGCACACGTGTCTGGGAATGACAGACAAATTTCACTCTGTGGACAAATAAATCAGCACAACTTATATGTTTATAGATGAACTTTGGCTTGTTACAGTTAAAAGTGTTTAAGCCTGGTCGGTTTAACTCGCCTTATCTATATGTAGATAATGGCGACGGAGCTAAGGGATACGGTGAGTAGGAAAGTCGAGGAAGGGACATTCACCTCACTGGGACATACGCAGTAGGGTGTAAGTGGCATGCGAGTCTTATAGTGCATTTTCACGGTCACCCAGGCAGCCAGACATTCCTCACTCATTTTAAGCACTACGTAGTGCTGATGGTAGACAATGTCCTAAGTCAGTGAATCCACTCGTGCAAATAGTTAAAACAAATCTGCAGGCACTTAAACCAACCAACTAGGATATTTGCTTTTGTAGCAGGGCAGGTAGGCACACAGGAGACTTATTCGTAAGGTGGTGGGAGATGCGGCAAGAGGATGACACGGGCACTCAAGCATTTATGTGGTTGGGTGGCGATAATTTGCAGTTTGCCGGGGCATCTGAGTGTAGTATCCGTGCGCCTCTGGCAAGACAGTGATTTGTGTGAGTGATGGTGAAACGTTTCTTTTTTATTGATCATCTGGCCTCGGTGGGGAGATAGCCAGTATCAGTAAACATACGATAAGCTATGACGCAGTTTGAAAGTTAAGGACACATTGGGGCAACATCTGGTATCTTTATTGTAGAGTTTCGTCATTCGTGGCTTTATCAATACAGAGATTCTAGGGACATAATTAGAAGACAATAGAACTATATACAAAAGATGAGGTAATCTCCTCAGACTTGGGAGTTGTGTGGAGGAGCACGTGGTTGTCGTGATTCTGGAGCACAGGCAAGGAGACTGGAGTTTAATATAGGGCGTCGTGGATAGAGACGTGTAGCAAAACGAGGGCATAGTCACATGTAGGCGGGATTCCCAGTGGAAGTAGGTCATACCCAAAGGAATGGGTTAGTTGTGTAGCCATGAAGAAGGTCATGTGATGTCTCTGAACCAAGTTTCATGATGGTTGCAGTTGTCTGACATGTTGTGCAAGAAAAGGAATACAATACCTACTTCACTGGGGAATCCACCTGCCAGTGCTTTGCCCTCGTCTGCTACTCGTCCATATCCACTGACGCCTTTATAAACGCCAGTCTCCTTGCAACCTGGGCTCCTGCAATCTTCTACAAACACAGTGCTCTCAACACCAACTACTTTGTCTTCACATTTTATTGGAATGGTGTGCTTGGTGCACAGACATCAGCTTCTCATCTTCAGTCTTGAAGGCACGAAGAAGGATGTCTTTTAGATCCCCGTGTTCAGTAATTTTTAGTATGTTTCTGTGCTTGGAAGGAAAAGCTGGTGATTGGCACTGAAGCATCGCTTTACTAAATATGACGTTGCATAGAGCAACGATACCCGTCAGATATTTTTTTTTTTTTTTTGTTAACCTAAAATATTGGTATGATTTTTTGTTGAACTTTAGCCTCAGCCATTGTTTTTTTTTTCAATTTTGAGTGAATCATTTCTTCCTCCTCCATTCATTTTTCCTCATTACTAATATATAGAATAGATCTGAAATATATCAATCTGTCTTTTTGTAATTTTCAGGTCGGTGTTACAATATAAATTTATGGTCATCTTTTCTCCCCCTCTTTGTCTGGTATGCTCTTCTTTCTCCAATTTCAGAGAGACTCGGAAACTGAAAGAGCTGACGAAGGGCTACGTTACGTTTGAATAAACTGTAACTGGACGGAAAAAAATGGAAAGGTTGATTTGGATTTTGATAAAATAAACTCATTTCCTTGCAATTACAATTAACTTCGTTGAACTTTGTGACTAACATCGAACAATTAAGCAAATGTCATGCTTGTGTTTCTTGGTTCATCACACAGAACAGAATGGAGTCTTGGTAGAATTCAACAATTGGTTTTTAAGACCGAATAGAAACGTCTCAGGAAGTTTCCTGTGACAGCATCTAACTTCTGTGTGCAACAACAACCGTTCAAAAGAATCTCATCATTTCAGTGCCTGGAGCTGTCGACACTGTCGGGAATTGAGAGCATGTACCTTGATTTTATTTACTGCTGTGATAACAGTGCTTAATGATTCGTGAAGTTGACCACTTAAATTTTTGCAGTCAGATGTTGCCTGTGGATTACACAGTGCACCATGAACACACCGGGTGCAGCATTTTTCAAGAAACTGATGAAGCCACGATGACAACCTCTCATGGACGGTGCCTCATCTGTTACACAAGCAAGAATGTTGGTAAGCTGGATATCTTACTTTTAAAAAAAAAAATCTCAACAACACGAAATATTGACTCCTTTTTTGTTTCTGTTTGCAGCTGTCTTGCAAATAACAGCTCTTGAAGCAAACTTTCGTCACTGACGAAACGAAGAAAAGCAAGAAACAAAGATTCAGTGCCTGGCAGAGTGAACTTATCTAACTGTATGCCAAATTCTGCTGTCTTAAGCATGTTGCATAATATTTGTTAAGATGACTTATGTAAAACTGTACACAGAACCTCAATTACTGTTGGCAGAATAAGCTCTTCCTCAATTGTATGAGGCTTAACAGATGCAGCAATCAGCAATGAGATATTGTATGTTGCACGCAAACCATCACTGGATTGTTGTGAAGTTCTAGCAAACATATTTCCAATAGTTTTCCGTTTCTGTAAGTTATCTCGAAGTGACTGAAAATATGTTAAGTTTTTATCTACTTTATCAGTGTATTTTCTTCAAATGTTTAAGAAGCCTCATTTGAAAAGAATTTCAAACATTGGTTGCTGTTAGTTATTTGGTGCTGATACAAATCCATATTTCAGATATTTCACATTATATTACCTACATTTCATTTATATTTGCTGTGCTGCGGCCATATTTTATTCTAGAACAAAAAAAATATACGTTATTTGTAAAAATCATGGAACAAATTGCAGCAGAAAAAAAAACATAAGGAAATGTATAGCAGTGCACTTAATAGGAAACGCACATGACACAATAACACAAGTATGAATGTTAAATTAAAAATTAAATACTTAAGAACTACAAATTACAGCCTTAGCACAGCAACACTTCCAAACCCTTGGGCGTCCCTCCATCAATACCACTCAATCATATCTTTATTGTATTAATCTTTAAAATGCACATTACAAGCTGAAGATAATTTTTAGTGTAAACCAACCTAGAACCTTGGCCCCTGCAGACTTGAGAATCTGATCATTACTAGTACCCACGGTGTCTGGTGTCTGATATGGCTGGCGTTTGGAGCTTCCGACCAATCGGAGTTTTAACTTCGACTTCGGACCATAAAATAAAACTATTTTTTCTTGTATAACTCAATGTTAATTTTATTTTTTGTAAAGCATTTTTGTTATTAAGGTGTTCGTGACCCAGATTTTGTCACAGTTTTTGTAAGACAAATTCTCCCTTGGTTCTAATGCACCTGCCGCTACCCTACCGCCTCATTTTTCCCACATCGCCTCCCTGGATCTTTCCACCGCCCACTTTGGGAATCACGAATCTAGCTTCAAGCTGGTAATCGATGTCACTTTGAGCAGCTGACATTTCCTTTCTAGGTTAAGTAAATGTCAGATAACAGACTCACTTTCTCTCTCACACACAAACACTCGCTCACTCCCTCGCTCAGTCACTCACTTTCTCTCTCCAGCTTGCCAGAGAAAGAAGTAGAAATAATGATCCACAACATTTTCACCTCATACAGTCATTGTTTCCTGACTAACTTGCCTGTGTGGATTAATGACTTACACGCAGGATTAGCAATGATTCACCGTCCCACTTCCTCCACTAGTGTGGATCACACACTGGTGCGTCGTCTGTGTGGCTCACACATGGGAAGGATTTGTGCTGTCCCACCTTAAGTGTTTGTCAACACATCAGCTTGGAGGAAGATAGCTACAGTATATCACTTCTCTCGCAAATCTTGAAATTTAAATTCAGCCTTGGTTTAGGGCTGGATCAAAACCATTGGGATTTTGGTTTACAACAGTCTGTCGTCTGTGTCAAAGTGACAGTGATTTTAGAAGCAGTATATGAATGGGCGCAAAGTGAATAAACAATGGACATCTTGCGTTCTCCAATACAAAATGAGACAGCACACTGAACAAAACGGAAAATGAAAACCACTGAGAATATCATCAGTGAAGAGCGTGAGATTAATCACTGACAATTCATACTATGCGTGCCAAGACGTTGAAGCAGCTACATCATGTGTGTTTACAGATGTGAGATGGAAATGGTTTTCCATCTCCTTGTTCTACTTTTTGTTAAAATTAAGTATCATGTTCTAAACAGAGGGCATCTGTTCCTGCGCGGCTCTCGGTAGATGAACTGCTGAGTTGTTCCAATGCAATGAGGAAATGCCTTAGAACGGACACGATGGCAAGTATTAGATGGTGTAATCTGTGGTTAAATCTATACTTCTCTTCTTGAATATGTGCGAAAAGGTTCTTCAGATTTCTCCTACGTTGAATGCTTGTGCTGCATTCCCCACAATGGTAAAGTGTAAATACAGGTCCAATTTAGGATGTGCCGAGTGGATCTTCCTTGCCTGTGAGTGCAACTGTAGCTGTTTCGCTCAACATATGTCATTTGAGGAAAAAAGCCTGTAGAGTATTGTTGGCAACTTCTCTACCATGTAGAGCCCAAGAAGTAGGTTGCTAGGAGGTATGTCTGTTATATTAAATGGGTATAATATTTTGCTCTAATCTTGCATCCTTGTATAAAGTAGTGAGGGAAGGAGTAAAAATAAGAATGCATGGGTACTATACTAGAATTCCATGAATTCAGTGCTGGTAAAAAGACAGTGCTCTTACACAAAAAACACTGTAAGGTTGGAACGTCATGGTGGGGATAAGAAATGCGTAAAATTTCCTCTTTATCTTAGTTTCATAATCTCTAGGGAATTGGTTTATTTTGTTGTGGTGACGTTCATGATGGACCTTAAGTTTTTTAATTTGTTTAACCCAAAATTGTAAAAATTTGGGGGAAAGAGTTATTCGGGGGCTATCAGAACCAGTTCGGCTGGTTAAAAGGAAAGGGGCTTTCAAAAAAATGAAAGTGGAAAACCTTGGGGGGAAGAAAGATTTCCTTTCCCCCATTTTTTAACGGGGAAAGAATATTTTTTGTTGGGATTTCAGGGGTTAGTTTAAATTTTCTACCTGTGTTATTGGAGTACTCCTTCGGGCCACTTTTACTCGGGGAATGAATTGGGGCCCTTTGGGGAGTGGACCCCTTAGGGGTAAAACCCCCAAACTTTTCCACCCCTTGTGGTTTGGGAAAAATTGTTTTTTCGGTAAAATGTTTGCAATATTAAATTTTAAAATATTATTATAAATTTTATATTTTTAATTTAAATAATTTATAAAAAATTAATTTTATAAATTTTAAATTTTTTTTTAATTTTAAAAAATTTGTAGAATTTTTTTATATAATAATAAAAATTATATAATATTATAAATTATATTTTTAAATTAAATATATAAAATAAAATATATTATATTTAATATAATATAAAATATTTAAAAAATATAAATAAATTTATTTAAAAAATTTTAATTTTATATTTTTTTTAAAAATTTATTAAATTATTAATAATTTTATATAAAATTTTTTTTTTTTTTAAAAAACCCCCCCTTTGTGAAAAAATATTAAATTTTCAAGCGCTTTCTGATTCTACAATTTGTTTTTTCTTTTTTTTCACTGGACTCTCAATTTTTTTTCCTTTCATATTATCTGTTCTTTTGTGTTAGGCTTTTGGTGTTTTTAAAAACCGTCAAAATTCCAATTTCCCAGGTTCCCTTAAAAAAATTTTTAGACAACCTAAACTTTTTTTATAGTTTTTTATCCCACAACAACACCTCAGTTTTTTCAAATAAGTAAAAAAGGTTTTTTGAAATTTTATTTTTTAAGGTGTGTTACCCTTTCACACCGTCACCAAAATCAGGTGTGTTTTTTCCCAAACCGTCACCTCCCTCGGGTGTGTTTCTATCACATCGCACACTACCTCGGTGGTTATCCACCACCCCTTCACACTACCTCAGGTGTGTTTCATCAACCTCACACTACCTCAGGTGTGTTATCATCACACCCACCAATCAGGTGTTTTATCCCACACCGTCACCTACCCGGGTGTTTTACTATACACGTCACATACCTCAGTGTGTTACCCATCACACCGTCCATTTACTCGGGTGTGTTATCCTCACCCCGTCACACACCTCAGGGGTTTTTCCATCCACCGCACACTACCTCAGGTGTGTTATCATCACACCGTCACACTACCTCAGGTTGTTATCATCACACCGTCACATCCCTAGGTGTGTTATTATCACACGTCACCACCCCCAGGTGTTTTTATCCATCACCCCGTCACCTATCAGGTGTGTTATCAAACACCGTCACCTACTCGGGTGTGTTATCCATCCACCTCACACTACCTCAGTGTGTTATCCATCCCCGTAAAACCTCCCTGGGTGTGTTTCACCACACCGTCACCACCCAGGTGTGTTTCCATCACCCGTCACTCTACCTCGGTGTGTTCTTCAACGTCACCTACCTCAGGTTGTTTATCCATCACAGTCACCTACCCTCAGTGTGTTATCCATAAAAACCGTCACCTACCTCAGGTGTGTTTTCCACCACACTCACATCCCTCAGGTTGTTATCCACCCCCAACCCCTTCACTTCCCCCCAGGTGTGTTATCTATCCCCGTCAAAACTCCCTCAGGTGTGTTACCCATACACGTCACCTACCTCGGGTGTGTTATATCACACGTCACCTCCCTCAGGTGTGTTATCCACCACACCTTCACACTTCCTCAGGTGTGTTATCTATCACATCGTCACACTACCTCAGGTGTGTTATCTATTACACCGTCACTCTACCTCAGGTGTGTTATCCATCACACCGTCACTCTACCTCAGGTGTGTTATCCATCACACCGTCACACTACCTCAGGTGTGTTATCTATCACATCGTCACACTACCTCAGGTGTGTTATCTATCACACCGTCACACTACCTCAGGTGTGTTATCCATCACACCGTCACACTACCTCAGGTGTGTTATCCAACACACCTTCACACTACCTCAGGTGTGTTATCCAACACACCTTACACTACCTCAGGTGTGTTATCCAGCACACCTTCACACTACCTCAGGTGTGTTATCCATCACACCGTCACACTACCTCAGGTGTGTTATCCAACACACCTTCACACTACCTCAGGTGTGTTATCCAACACACCTTCACACTACCTCAGGTGTGTTATCCAACACACCTTCACACTACCTAAAGTGTGTTATCCAACACACCTCACACTACCTCAGGTGTGTTCCCCCAAACACACTCCCCTCCCTCAGGTGGTACCAAACACCTTCGCACTACCTCAGGTGTGTTATCCAACACACCTTCACACTACCTCAGGTGTGTTATCCAACACACCTTCACACTACCTCAGGTGTGTTATCCAACACACCGTCACACTACCTCAGGTGTGTTATCCAGCACACCTTCACACTACCTCAGGTGTGTTATCCATCACACCGTCACACTACCTCAGGTGTGATATCCAACACACCTTCACACTACCTCATGGTGTGTTACCCAAACACACCTTACACTACTCAGGGTGTTATCCACAACAACCTTCACACGCTTCACCTGAATTACTTAGCTCACCTTCAGATTTCTTAAAAAAATGGGAACCGAAAAGATGAAGAGTAAACAGTTAGGTATCTTGTTTGTTGACCGAGACCGTTTTATCCTACACAGAAAGAGTTTTTCAGTCAAATACCGAGTCAGCAGACGTAGAAGCGAAGTAATGGTAAAGTAATCAATCTGTAAACCCTTTTAGGAAATGTTTTATGAGGTTTTTAGTTTTTTTCAAACTAAAAGAATGCTTAGTTCCATAGACCGAAGATATGAACCGAATCATAAGAATATTGCAAAGGTAAGGTGTGAATGTCTAGATAATATAGGTGGGGCCAGGATTCACTAGTAGAAGTAATGAACAATGAAATTTGAGGAACTCGTAATGAGCTTACTGGTCCATAAAGTGCTTCTCAAATTCTTGCCATCTTACTTCCACTAGTGAATTTTTTCACAGGTGACTCCACCTACAACTGCTCCATTTCATCTGTCTGCAGTATATAAGCCCCATCTCTGCCAATATTCTGCACTTATAACAACACTGATAGATTGAACATATAGATTCTAGGCTGAAGGACTGTTTACCTCAACCCCTCCACATCTTCCACTCTTCTCTGTTTTTGTACTGATGAAGCCAGTGTTTGGTTAAACTTTTCCAGAATAAAAGATACCCGAATGTTACACAGGTGTTTCATTTATCTACCCCAGGCTGGTTGTTCAATAAAGCTTCACACTACCTCTGGTGTGTTATCCAGCACACCTTCACACTACCTCAGGTGTGTTATCCAACACACCTTCACACTACCTCTGGTGTGTTATCCAGCACACCTTCACACTACCTCAGGTGTGTTATCCAGCATACCTTCACACTACCTCAGGTGTGTCATCCAGCACACCTTCACACTACCTCAGGTGTGTTATCCAGCACACCTTCACACTACCTCAGGTGTGTCACCCAGCACACCTTCACACTACCTCAGGTGTGTTATCCAGCACACCTTCACACTACCTCAGGTGTGTTATCCAGCACACCTTCACACTACCTCAGGTGTGTTATCCAGCACACCTTCACACTACCTCAGGTGTGTCACCCAGCACACCTTCACACTACCTCAGGTGTGTTATCCAGCACACCTTCACACTACCTCTGGTGTGTTATCCAGCACACCTTTTCACACTACCCTGGTGTGTTATCCAGCACACCTTCACACTACCTCTGGTGTGTTATCCAGCATACCTTCACACTACCTCTGGTGTGTTATCCAGCATACCTTCACACTACCTCTGGTGTGTTATCCAGCACACCTTCACACTACCTCTGGTGTGTTATCCAGCATACCTTCACACTACCTCTGGTGTGTTATCCAGCACACCTTCACACTACCTCTGGTGTGTTATCCAGCACACCTTCACACTACCTCTGGTGTGTTATCCAGCACACCTTCACACTACCTCAGGTGTGTTATCCAGCACACCTTCACACTACCTCTGGTGTGTTATCCAGCACACCTTCACACTACCTCTGGTGTGTTATCCAGCATACCTTCACACTACCTCTGGTGTGTTATCCAGCACACCTTCACACTACCTCAGGTGTGTTATCCAGCACACCTTCACACTACCTCAGGTGTGTTATCCAGCACACCTTCACACTACCTCTGGTGTGTTATCCAGCACACCTTCACACTACCTCAGGTGTGTTATCCAGCACACCTTCACACTACCCAGGTGTGTTATCCAGCCACCTTCACACTACCTCGGGTTTGTTTTATCCAGCACACTTCACACTACCCAGGTGTGTTATCCAGCACACCTTCACACTACCTCGGGGTGTGTTATCCAGCACTCCTTCACACACCTCAGGTGTGTTATCCAGCACATTTTTCACACTACCTCAGGTGTGTTATCCAGCACCCTTCACACTACCTCAGGTGTTATCCAGCACATCTTCACACTACCTCAGGTGTGTTATCCAGCACACCTTCACACTACCTCAGGTGTGTTATCCAGCACACCTTCACACTACCTCTGGTGTGTTATCCAGCACACCTTCACACTACCTCAGGTGTGTTATCCAGCACACCTTCACACTACCTCAGGTGTGTTATCCAGCACACCTTCACACTACCTCAGGTGTGTTACCCAGCACACCTTCACACTACCTCAGGTGTGTTATCCAGCACACCTTCACACTACCTCAGGTGTGTTATCCAGCATACCTTCACACTACCTCAGGTGTGTTATCCAGCACACCTTCACACTACCTCTGGTGTGTTATCCAGAAACCTTCACACTCCTCAGGTGTGTTATCCAGCACATCTTCACACTACCTCAGGTGTGTTATCCAGCACACATTCACACTACCTCTGGTGTGTTATCCAGCACACCTTCACACTACCTCAGGTGTGTTATCCAGCACACCTTCACACTACCTCAGGTGTGTTATCCAGCACACTTTCACACTACCTCAGGTGTGTTATCCAGCACACCTTCACACTACCTCAGGTGTGTTATCCAGCACACCTTCACACTACCTCAGGTGTGTTATCCAGCATACCTTCACACTACCTCAGGTGTGTTATCCAGCACACCTTCACACTACCTCTGGTGTGTTATCCAGCACACCTTCACACTACCTCAGGTGTGTTATCCAGCATACCTTCACACTACCTCTGGTGTGTTACCCCAGCATCCCTTCACACTACCTCGGGTGTGTTATCCACAACCTTCACACTACCTCAGGTGTGTTATCCAGCACACCTTCACACTACCTCTGGTGTGTTATCCAGCACACCTTCACACTACCTCAGGTGTGTTATCCAGCACACCTTCACACTACCTCAGGTGTGTTATCCAGCAACCTTCACACTACCTCAGGTGTGTTATCCAGCACACCTTCACACTACCTCAGGTGTGTTATCCAGCACACCTTTCCCACAACTCAGGTGTGTTATCCAGCACACCGTCACACTACCTCAGGTGTGTTATCCAGCACACCTTCACACTACCTCAGGTGTGTTATCCAGCACACCTTCACACTACCTCAGGTGTGTTATCCAGCACACCTTCACACTACCTCAGGTGTGTTATCCAGCACATCTTCACACTACCTCAGGTGTGTTATCCAGCACACCTTCACACTACCTCAGGTGTGTTATCCAGCACACCTTACCAACTACCTCAGGTGTGTTATCCAGACATTTTTCACACTACCTCAGGTGTGTTATCCGGGCACACCTTCACACTACCTCAGGTGTGAACCCAGCACACTTCACACTACCTCAGGTGTGTTTCCAGCACACTTCACACAAACCTCGGTGTGTTATCCAGCACACCTTAAAACACTACCTCAGTTGTTTACCCAGCACACCTTCACACTACCTCAGGTGTGTTATCCAGCACACCTTCACACTACCTCAGGTGTGTTATCCAGCATACCTTCACACTACCTCATGTGTGTTATCCAGCATACCTTCACACTACCTCAGGTGTGTTATCCAGCACACCTTCACACTACCTCAGGTGTGTCACCCAGCACATCTTAAACACTACCTCAGGTGTGTTATCCAGCACACCTTCACACTACCTCAGGTGTGTTATTCAACACACCTTCACACTACCTCAGGTGTATTATTCAACACACCTT
Source organism: Cherax quadricarinatus (assembly GCF_026875155.1). Lineage (NCBI taxonomy): Eukaryota > Metazoa > Arthropoda > Malacostraca > Decapoda > Parastacidae > Cherax > Cherax quadricarinatus. The sequence goes on from NC_069408.1 coordinate 77,931,688, forward strand.
CACACTACCTCAGGTGTGTTATCCAGCATACCTTCACACTACCTCAGGTGTGTTATCCAGCACACCTTCACACTACCTCAGGTGTGTTATCCAGCACACCTTCACACTACCTCAGGTGTGTTATCAACACAACCTTCACACTACCTCAGGTGTGTTATTCAACACACCTTCACACTACCTCAGGTGTGTTATCCAGCATACCTTCACACTACCTCAGGTGTGTTATCCAGCACACCTTCACACTACCTCAGGTGTGTTATCCAGCACACCTTCACACTACCTCAGGTGTGTTATCCAGCACATCTTCACACTACCTCAGGTGTGTTATCCAGCACACCTTCACACTACCTCAGGTGTGTCACCCAGCACATCTTCACACTACCTCAGGTGTGTTATCCAGCACACCGTCACACTACCTCAGGTGTGTTATCCAGCACACATTCACACTACCTCTGTGTGTTATCCAGCACACCTTCACACTACCTCAGGTGTGTTATCCAGCACACCTTCACACTACCTCAGGTGTGTTATCCAGCACACCTTCACACTACCTCAGGTGTGTTATCCAGCATACCTTCACACTACCTCAGGTGTGTTATCCAGCATACCTTCACACTACCTCAGGTGTGTTATCCTGCACACCTTCACACTACCTCAGGTGTGTCACCCAGCACATCTTCACACTACCTCAGGTGTGTTATCCAGCACACCTTCACACTACCTCAGGTGTGTTATTCAACACACCTTCACACTACCTCAGGTGTGTTATTCAACACACCTTCACAATACCTCAGGTGTGTTATCCAGCATACCTTCACACTACCTCAGGTGTGTTATCCAGCACACCTTCACACTACCTCAGGTGTGTTATTCAACACACCTTCACACTACCTCAGGTGTGTTATCCAGGATACCTTCACACTACCTCAGGTGTATTATCCAGCATACCTTCACACTACCTCAGGTGTGTTATTCAACACACCTTCACACTACCTCAGGTGTATTATCCAGCATACCTTCACACTACCTCAGGTGTGTTATTCAACACACCTTCACACTACCTCAGGTGTATTATCCAGCATACCTTCACACTACCTCAGGTGTATTATCCAGCATACCTTCACACTACCTCAGGTGTATTATCCAGCACACCTTCACACTCTTATACAACCCTTGTAACCTCAATACGACACCCCTTCTATAACTCCATTACTTCACATTTGACTTCTTTACATCTCCTTCCATGATATCCTTCGACCCTCATTATTACACCCTCATACCTCCACCATAATACCTATACATCCCACCATGATGCTGTTAACCTCCCCTTCCCGGCACCCTTACAGTTTATAATGCCTTCCTTACACTCCCATTTTGATTACCCTAACACCCGCATGAAGCCCTTTTATCAGGACCAAAACTCTTTTTCACAGTCACGATTATTTTCCCTTACACTTCTTGTCATGACACTTTCACCCCTTTCCATGACATTCTTACTTCCCCTTCTGTTACTTTCCGTCTCCTCCACTATTACATCCATTATCTACAGATGATATCCACTCTTATAGACACCACAGTAACACAGTTATCCTCACGTGATGACATCCTGCTCCCCCACCATGGATCAACAAAATCTCATCGATGATGTCTTCACAATCACCACCACGATACCCTTATTCTTCAATCGCCAACATGATAAAATTTACCCACTACCACCACACCCACCACCACCACACCACAACCGCCACCACCACACCACAACCACCACCACCACACCACAACCACCACCACCACCACCATCACCCTAAGACATAAGACCCTTATATTATTACCACCACCGCAGTGAGACACACCACCATGATAACAATGAATCCCCTGCATCGCCTTCGCACTGCAACCCATACTCCACCACCATAATGAATCCCCTACCTCACCACCACCACCACCATAATGAATCCCCAACCCCACCACCACCACCAGTGCAATGAATTCATTACACAACCATCAGTACGATGAATCCAGTACACTAACAACGCTTCAGTTAATCCCCTATTCCACCTCCATTACAATGAAATCCCCATCACATCCGCCAATACAATGAGTCTCTTACGTCACCACCGTCACCTCACACCATTACCACTATTCCCTGCACCGCCACCACCAAAATGAATCCATAACACAACCCCACCACCACCAGTACCAAGGCTGCCCTACACACCCACCACTACCACAACCTTAACAGCCTAACAAGCAGCATGGGTAACCAACATAGTATTATATATTCAAGTCGTGAAATTCCACTCTAGTCTTTTGGAGTCCAAATGATGGAAAACTTGGACGTGAATTCGCTTGGTTGATCTTGCATATGCAAGATCCACAGGGAGGAATGTTCGACCATCGAACGAGATATATTTTCTTGGTATCATGATTTTCATGGTGTCATGTACTATTTTCATGGTGTCATGTACTATTTTCATGGTGTCATGTACTATTTTCATGGTGTCATGTACTATTTTCATGGTGTCATGTACTATTTTCATGGTGTCATGTACTATTTTCATGGTGTCATGTACTATTTTCATTGTGTCATGTACTATTTTCTTGGTGTCATGTACTATTTTCTTGGTGTCATGTACTATTTTCATGGTGTCATGTACTATTTTCATGGTGTCATGTACTATTTTCTTGGTGTCATGTACTATTTTCTTGGTGTCATGTACTTTTTCTGATGTGAACTATTTTGTTGTGTCATGTACTATTTTTTTTTGGTGTCGTGTACTTTTTTTTGATGTCACATAATGTTTTCGGTGTCATGAACTATTTTGTTGGTGTCATGTACTATTTTGAAGTTGTCATACATTGTACCTTATTATTTTGTTGATGTCATGAATTATTTTGTTGGTTGTTGATGTCACGAATTACTTTAAATAAAAAAAAGGCACAATACCGTGACTGAAACAATACACAAATAACCAGCACATAGAAGAGAGGAGCTTACGACGACGTTTCGGTCCGATTTGGACCATTTACAAAGTCACACTAACAAAAAGACCAGCAGACAGGGACGGACCCCTAGCTACTTGGCAGTGGTCCTCTTTCTTAATCTTAGACTGACTCACTACTACAGCCACTACCCTTCTACTTCCTTTCCTACTACCTCTCCTGTCCCGTCCCTGTCAGCTTGCCTATATATATACTCCCTCTTTCTCTCCTTTTCGTTAGTGTGACTTTGTAAATGGTCTAAGTCGGATCGTAACGTCGTCGTAAGCTCCTCTCTTCCACGTGCGGGTTATCTGCGTATGAATTATTTTGTTGCTATTATGTATTATTGTATTGTTATGTCACGTTTTGTTTTAAGAGAGAGAGAGAGAGAGAGAGATGTTAGGGGAGGAAGGAGAGAGAAGATAAATTGTTTTAATGGGTGGGACCATTTTTGTGGGAGGAAAGAGGGGAGGTATTTCGTAGCTTTTAACGGTCAGTTTTTGAAGCTATCTTGTTGGCGTACACAGAGTGGACACAGTGTACGAAAATGTTTAGTGGTGTACATAGTGTACATAACGTGTGAAATTGGTAGGGTGGTGTAGGACCCACCGTACATAGTGTTTAAATATATTGCTACTTACAAATTTTAAATATTTAGCAAGTATAAGGAAAAATATTACAAAAATATAATTGAACATGAAATACATAGAATGCGTTGATCTCCAGCTCCCGGATCTCTAGAGAAGGTATAATATTAGCCCCTTTGTGTCTTCTGGAGGAGTTGAGCTGTACCTCTCTTGCCATACCTGTGCCTCTTGTGTATACTGAGGTACAAGGGACTGGTTTTATGTGATACAGAGGATACGTATCTCACAGCGACTGAAACACATGCATTATCTGAATTTACGTCTCATAGAATATTATCGTGAATTTTAAACTTCTCGCAGTGATATTCTTGAATAATCTGGTGAGTAAACCTCATCACATAGTTGATAATGTGTACTATAAATTCAAACATTAATTAAAAAAAATGTATTACCACATCAACAGGATCTTGCGTAGAAAAACTAATCTGCTTCTGGGCCTGTTAATGTGGTAGGACATTTAAAAATTTCTGTATAAAAATTATACTAAAAATAAAAACTATGTGAAGAGATTTAACTCGCCAAATTATTCAAGAATATCACTGTGAGAACTTTAAAATACCCGATAGTAGTCTGTGTGACGTAAATATTAGATGTTTCGGTCAGTGCAAGATCCAGTTCCATGTTCCTCAGTGCACACATGAATTAGTAGAATACTGAAAATGAATTCCTTTAAAGCAATGATAAAATAATATCACTAAAGATTGGACACCACAAGAATTTTTTTATTTATCTAAATACAAATGAGTAACTAAGAATTTCTAGTTGCGCGTCAAAATAATTCAGGGTGGCGCTTGTATAGACATGTTACATCGTGAGTGGTGTTACTCTTTCAGTGTTTTGCATGTAATGAGAAAAGAACATTTCGTTTTTTTTTTTTTTTTTGGACCATATGATGTAATAAAATATACTTATTGGTAAAAAAGAATGAAAATATGGGGTGGTAGGGGAAGTTGAATATTCAAATGGCTTCAGGAAGAAATCCAGATATTCTTCCTTGAAGCTTTTTTATCCACTTCTCCGAGGCTTTTGGGTCCCAAATTTACACAAGGTGGAACCCATCTTAAAAAAACAAGTATATACCGGATTTTAGGCAGTCGATAAAGGCTAGAATGAAAAAAAAGTTTTTAATTACGGATATTTTTCAAGGCTCCAGTAATGTATTTGTTAAGTATACGTGAGTATATCTTCTCTAATGCTATCTGTGACCTTTACGTTGACGTGCTCGCTCGCTGCTTCCCCAAACTTTTTTTTTTTTCCTGTCAACAGAGGCTTCAAGGCATTTCAAAATTCAGTCTTTTCAGTTTCAAGTTGTATTGCATTAATTGAATGTAATGAAAGAGTAGATGGGTTTTTTAACGTTTTTTTTATAGTTTTACTCACTATGCTACGAACAGATAAACAGAAAAAACAGTCGTTCAGTATTTATAGCTTCGTTCAGGGTGTGGAGAAATATCAGAGCTGGAATAGGTATAGGGATCATTTACGGTCCAAGTAATAAATCATTTAAATTACTAAGAACGCCTCTAAGACCTAAATATGTACTTACTGGAGGGGAGGAGGACTTCCAAAGACCAAAGATTCCCAGTGATCTCGCTGGAGATATTGAAGAATGAGTACCACCAGAGCCAGTCAATGTTCAAGATAGGAAAAAGCAAAAACAATCCTTACTGTTGATACCTTTTATCTAAACAAGTAGCAACTGACAACCAACAATGGAAGGATACCGCCTTAGAATCAATCAGCTGACCATCAAATCCAGCAAGCTCCTGTCAACTACCCCAAGGATCTTGTCTCCTGTGCTGCGTTTAAAAAAATGGCAATTGCAAATATGTACCTACCACCAGGTCACTGTCAATCACGAGTGCATCTTGTATACAAATGTGTCAATAACAACACTGCGACTAGCCTAGGGCTCGAACCCGTGTAGTTTTAGAATGCCAAAACAAAACGGATTCGAGCTCTCGGTTAGTCGCCATGTTGGTATTCATTAAATACCACTAGTTCGTGGTTACAATACGATATATATATATATATATATATATATAATATATATATATTTATATTAATATTATATATATATATATATATATATATATATATATGTAGGGAGGTACCACCTATATAAGTGGACTGGGGAGCCTCATCAGAGGGTCAGAGAAGACAATAAACGTACCTCAGGGAAAACTCAAGGTTCTCCCCGGAGCTGTTTGAATATTTTCTTCTCCTACCACCCCATATATTTTATATTCTATGGGAAAATTTATTAATAGACAGAATACATTTACAGGAAACACAAACATGAATACAATGGTACAATATGTTAAAGATTATGGATTTCCTCCAGCTCCTCCGAAGCCGGACGTGAGCCAAGTATGCAGCAAGCATTTTCTCTCTGAAGGCCACGCTGAGGCGCTGGAACATGAAAGTGGCTGCCCTTGGGTCCCTGGTGGTGTTGATGAGTCTGGAACCCAATTCTTTAAAGGAAATTGTGCAATTTTTCCCCTTGATCCCAAGGTCTCTGAACCCACTGGGACAAATTGATAACTATTGCTTAGGTCCCCTGTACTGCTGATCTTGGTGCTCCTCCCTGTGGTCAGCAGCTCCTCCCTGTCGCCCAGCACTGTGATGGATATAGATGTCAGCCAGTGTGGACACACTGGTATAGTCCCATGCTAAGAGCTTGCCATTATTCCAAGGAAAGATGGTGGTCCCGTTGGGGCGGTTTTGCTGGATTTTGGTATTGTTGGCTGCTAGTTGATCGGGCTCCTCTCGGGTGGACATCCATCTGTAGCAAGGGTTCCTTTTATGATTGTCTTGACTTCATTTGGGTTGGTCTTGCATGCCAAGCCCATGTTTTTGGAACAGTCAAGATCATGTAGACCATATCGGTCCCGGGTTGCGCTTCGCAGCAGATACACATATATTCCGTGTGAATTGGGGCAGCAAGGCGCAGAGCCACTGCAATTAGGGGGTGTTAGGGTCGAGGCGTGTTCCCATTGCCGATATGGGAATGTTTGGAGGAAGTCCCAGGGGTGAGGTGAACTCACAGCCTGGAGATGGGCAAAGCACCTTTTCAACGATCGGGCCATCCCTGCTTGACTGTTTGTGAGCCCCTGCTGCACTAGGGGTTTTGGGGTTGGGGCAGCAAGAGTCTCCCATTTAGCGAAAGGCACTGGCATAGTTAGGGTTCTGTATTCCTGCTGAGTCACTGAGGTTTTCAGGAAGAATTTGTCTTATTAATTCGTTTGATGCTATGGAAGAGGATAGGAAAGCTGGTAGAGCAATCTGGGGGATCTGCGTACCCCAAACCCCCCAAGCTAAACAACCACGGGGAAGTGGGAATGATAGTTTTAGGCCTTTCGTGTTACAATTTAAAAACATCTCCAGGAGCTTGCAAAATTGCAGAAAAGGGAGGGCTTCTACGCGAATACATTCCCAGAGGACCGCGTTCACTGGAGTGAGAGAGGGAGAGGAGAAGGAACTTGAAGTGCCCACAGGCACAACAGCCAGAAGGATGAATATTTATAGCATTAGAAAAATCCTACAAAAAATTGATATTGTAACCTAAACGAAATTAAAAGTAGCTATAATAATAAGGGCAGTCATATTCCGCTAAAGACAACAAATAACAATATTTTCAGTATAGAATGGGGTCCACATCTAGTGCAATAGCCTCGGAGAAGTGATAAGAAGGCTTCGAGGAAGAATATTTGGATTTATTCCTAAAGCCATTTGAAATTTCCACTTCCCCTACCACCCCAACTTGTAATTTTTTAACTAATTGGTATATTTTAATAAATAGTATGGTACACAATATCTAAAAGATGCATGCTGTTACAAAGATGGCATATGTACTACATGAAGTTCGGGGGAAAACATTTAAAGATCATATTGCTTCATGTTTATCACAGATTACCCATCACTATATCACTATGAAATAGTGGTGGGTAAGTTCACTGTAATTTCTAGACTTCTGGAACTTCCTGAAGCTGGAAGCAGCCTCTCCTTCCTCCTAGTGTGTTGGAGATAGGTATCAGCCATGTAGTCTCATACCATTGCTTGCCGGGCTGTCCATCTAGGGGCTTTTGGTTACCATCCCCAAATTTGCATAATTGGGGTGGCTCCCTTATTGCTGGGCATCCGGCTGTTACGAGGCTCATTTTGATGATGTTATTAACCTCTTCATGCCTTGCAATCTTTCCCCCAACCTGCAGGACATAAGACCATGGTAACCAAAAACGGTCTACCGATTCACTGCCGCAAATATACCAGTGTTCGGCGAGAATAGGGGCGGCAAGTCGAAGGGCAACACCAATGTGGATGGTCTGTGGATGGAGAGGTGTGCCAAGGGAGGAGTTGGAAACAGGCAACAGAGTCCCCTGAAAAGAGGAGCTCTCTCTGCAAGGAGGCGGGCTCTATATCCTTCCCCCGCACATTTTGAAGCAAATGTTGAGGCTGTATTTCGCCACTACTGGGCCATCACAGTGTGGCTGTTTGTCGTTGTTGGTGGGGGAAAAGGTCTGGTTTCAGAGCCCGTTAGATTATCCTAGACAGTGTGGTCCCGTCAACGCTCTTTGATCATGGACTCTACTTTGTCCCTAAGATGCCCACTGGATGGAGCGCATGAGGACAGGTAAGCAGGTAGCGCAATCACTGATTTCAATGCCTCCAAGTCTGACTGGATGTATAGCTGGGTCCCACTGCCCATCTTCCAGAGAAAGGTTTTAGTACTTTCGTAAAAAAATGCCTCAGGATACTGATGTATTAAGGCAGTATAGGGTTATTTATATGATGGTGCCCATGTTAGGAAATATGTTAACTTGGGCAGACTAAAGCACTTTGTGAGAAGGTACAAGGCATCATGTATGTCAAGACTCCCTACTCATTTTCCATCCTCCTCAACCATCCAGTGTCTTCCTGACAATTGAGTTAGTGGGATCACTTCCCAGAGGTGCTCCAAGCAAGATGCTATTTGAAGGGGCATTGATTGATGTTCCTGGTAGTTCTGATGTCACTGCATCAATCGCTTGTTGACTCTAAATTTAGTCCCATTTGCTGTCGCGTGTCATCACTTGTGTAAGAAAACATCTATAAAGGACTCCCCTTTTTACCAGCCAGTGTGCCATCATCCAGTAACGAGATGTTTAACTCACTGGTCAGTGGACCGTGATTTCCCTAACTGCTATACAGAAGACACCCCGGACACCCTCTGATGACGTAATTTCATGATTTTTCCAAACAGGAACATTGATTCCTTCCTATATCCAGCTGAAACTAAAGAGAAAGAGACCAGGGAATGATCTTGTACAGCTGCTAATAACACATCTCTTTTCAAAGGGGATTAAGTGCATTCTTGAAATCTTATTTTACCACTTTGTTGTCTTCAAGCAAGTTGTTGATACACCCTAATTGCATGAACTTCTGCTTTTTTCCCTTGGGGCCCTAAAAACCCAAGCGGGTTTTGGGTTTTGAAGCATCATGGCGGGCTTCTGTGCGAATACTTCAGACAATTTTGAAACGAGGTGGCGTTTTTTTATAATTCTCCAATTTTTTTTTTTAAGGGCACAAAGTGATGCCCCAAAAAAAAATTTTAATTTCATCGGGAAATCAGACCAGGAAGAAACGTTAACGACCTTGTGATTTTGAAAGCGTGTCTCTGAAATCCCCCCGATAACTGGTTTAAACCTTTCCTTTAAATGTGTGGCCCTTTTACAGTGTAGCCCTCTGATGGGCCAGACGGGAACAAATAATTGCTTTGAAAAGTCTGAATCTCGCGCAAACAGTGATTCACAGTTGGGACAGGGTTGTTAGACCCCGTTGGGCCCCCCCCGGTTTCCCGATAGGGTGTTTTCTCTAAGTGGTTTTAAAAGGTCAGCATCCCTGTGGAACTGATCTTTGCTCAGATTATGCTGATTGCCCCCCCCCTTTCGCCCTCTTTAATTTTTTCCCCAAAAGGGCTTGATTTTTTATGTTACTGGAATGAGTAGGCCCTTTAAAAAGGATATTGTAGAACGGCAATTTTAAAAAATGATAGGCGTCTTATACAATATCGTGTTTTGGATTTTAAATTACATGCATTTTTTTGAAGCAATAGTACACAGTTTCAAAATTTGGGGTATTTTAGTAGTCAGATCTTAAAAGTGCACACGAGGAATTAGTGGTCTTTTCCCGCAGTTTCGGGAAGACTGAACCAGTGTTTGCCTCAGGATTATATGGGATGAAAATCGGTGGCCATTTTGTCATTGCAGATGCCTCCTCCCCTTTAAACTAGTTTTGTTAATGAGCCTTGTTTCCCTTTTCATTAGTTCCCTCTATATATTAGGGTTTTCTCTCGTCATTTAAAGGAATTTTTTGTCCTGTGGAGGGCTATAATTTCCCAAAGACTCTTTTGTCGCAGACAATATTTATATGTTTTAAGTTATTGTTTTCATAGCGGAATATGACTGAATTTATTTCTATTGCTCGTTTAAATTTATTTAGGTTACAATACGTTTTGGATTTTTTAATCCTAAATTTTTCTAATGCTATAATCGTATTCTCCTTCTGGCTGTTGTACCTGTGGGCCTTCGGTACCTTCTACTTCTCCCTCTCTCACTCCCCGTCATCCAGTCACATCGCGGTATCTGGGAACGTATTCTCGTGGAAACCCTCCTATTTTCTGCATTTTGCAAGCTCCTGATGATGTGTTGATTGAACACGAAAGGCTGAGCTATCATTCTATTCCCCCCGTTGTTGTTTTTCCTTTGTATCCTTGTTTGCGATATTTGCTTTTTATATTTTAAATTTTATTTTATATTATATTATATATTTATTTATATTTATAAAAATATATATAAT
>NC_069408.1:77942653-78013244 GCF_026875155.1 Cherax quadricarinatus
ATTTGGGGGGGCCGTCGAGCCTAGTTTTCCACCCAAATTCCCTTTGCCTGCCAAGCCAGCTTCCACCTCTGCTGTGCTCATCGTGTGAAGTTATCAAGCTATTCTGTGTGAAGGGTTAAGATAAGCCAGCTACGAACTAACCCAGGTGTCTTACCCCAGTACTCGAGTAAGCCACGTGAGTAGTCTTCATCGCTTGTGATTCAAGCTCCAAGCCATTCTGAGTGCTCTTTTTTCATCCCTGTGGTGCTGTAGTATTTCGTGGGTGTATTTTAAGCTAGCCGGCTTAGAAATATCTTCGCGGCAGTGTGGGTGTTCTCAGTGAGGCTTACGACGTTCAACCCATAGACCCAACCACTCACGATCACGTGTGTCCCCACCATTGCCGGTCTCAGACGCCTCACTCAGCCATTACCCACTCACCTACTTCATCAGTGTTTTGGTGCACTGCTAAGGGTTGTAGCACCATATTTTAAGGACCACATAGAGGGTCAAGAGCTAGAGTGTGTTCGCGCCACCTTTATAAAGCCCCCTGTGTGTTTGTCTTTCGTCGATGTAAGCGCAATTCTACGATCACCTGTGCAGAGGACAGCAGCAAGACGACCTAAACATTCCTCTACTCTCCACTATCATCAGCCTCATTCTTCACGAAGTTGTTACAGCGATAATATTTTTTTTAGAGACATTTGCGAGTGTTGAGACATTTCTTTTGTGTTCCCAGTGTTTTTTCTCTTAGTGACATTCAGTGACTCTTGATCAGACTCAGTGTTTGATTGCATTAATTTCTTTTAATCTCCTTAATTCAGTGTTAATTTTCGTGCATTATCTTATGTCTGTTTTTGTGTGTCTTTTTATACACTTGAAGTAAGTACTTAGTGTTTTTCCTTTGTTGTGTGTGCAACATATGAGCAGTATAGAACTTGTGTTTACACTTCAGAATCACCTTGTGTTCTCAGTATTCCAGTGAAGTATTTCAGTAATTTTTCACCTCATATTCTGCATCACAACTCAGTGTTGTCTGTTATTTTTTTTCTTCCCAGCTTTTGTGTATTTTTGTTTTGTTCCCTGTGTGTTGAACATTCTTGTGTTCATATTCTTTCATTTAGCCAGTGTCTAATTTGTCTTATTTCCACAGACAATAGTGCCATTATTTTGTGCAAGCAAGAAATCCTAGTATTGTGTTCATATTGATTTGTTGTGTTCTGCATCACTGTAAGTGTTCAAACTTTTATGTTCTGTGTTTTGTATCTACTATTAATTTTTTTTATGTTTTATTGAACAAATTCACTCTTAGTGCAATTTTTAAGTTCTTCCTTTAAAGTAAATTGTTCTTTTGCTTGTTAAGTGTTGTTTAAGCTGCAGTTAAGAGTTAAAGTGTTCATTCCTTGATATATTTCTTTTCTTGTGTGTTATAATTTTTAATATTGCACATTGACTCATTTTGCAATAATTCTTGTGCAAATATTGTGTTGCTATTAAAGTTTTCTTGCAGAAAATTTTATGAGGTACTTGGTGAATTAGCAACTGTTAATTTGAAATATTGCTACAGTTTATTTCAGTGCAGTTTCATATGCCCTGTTCTTTTGCATAATATTTTATTCTGTCAGTGTCATTTTATTTTATTTCAGTGAATTGTGCCTCTGTTTTATTTTCTGCACAAGTTTTATTGAGTCCATTTTATCATTTTATTGTGTATTTCCTTGTTGCATTGAAAGTAAAGACAACTCACTGTGCCATTCATTCAATTTAAAGTAAAAGTTGAGCAAATCAGATTTGAGTCAAGTACAAGTTCTCTTGATTTTCAAAGTTGTTGTTCATTTCAGTCTGCATATTTTTCTTGTGTGAGTTCTTTACTTACTGTGTAACCTGTCAATTTTTAATTACTTATGCAGAATCGTTAAGCATTTTCTTCCATTTAAGCTTACTGTGTCATTCTTTCTATTTTTTCTTTTTTTTGCCTTATGCACTTGAGTAAGTTCCTGAGAAGATGTCCCAGTCACTTTTGAATGTTCACTTAGTGTATCATGCCAGTCAAAGTCAATATGAATCAGTCCACAGTACCAATACTCCCTTACTGACTGAAAGACAATACCTAGCCCTTGAGCAATGTGTTTTGTTCTCACAGCTTGTATCTGAGATTTGTCAAAGTGCTGCGAAATGTGAAGTTCAGATTAAGTTCCTATAGATCCGTGAATTACTTTTTTAACGTAGCCGAGCGGTCAGGCACTAGTAACTCTGTCACTCCTATCTGTGTTCCACCTACACCTTCAGACTTGCAGGATAGTGTTCCGTTGCCTCAAGTGTCCGGGGACACTCAGACTGCCTTGAGTGCACAGCCTATCCTGCAATGACTGCTAGTTCGAGTAATAGTTTCTCCACAGGGGATGCCTTGTCAGAAAACGATTACTTGCAACTAGTAATGCCATCTCTTGTTGATGTCCACATGCCGTATGCAGAAAGACGTCTCTGTTACAGCTAGTGTTCTCACTAGAGTGTCTGTTGTTGTTCCTAATGTTCCAGATGGTGATCCCATCCTAGTTGACAGTAATCAGTGCATTGTAAAAAGTTATTTCTCGAATAACTTTCACGTGTTAACGTTTGTAAGTGTAGTTTCTTTATAGCTGATACCTCGTGTCACTGTGTGCGACTCAGATTGAATATCAGCATTGTTGACCGTGTTCATTTATTTTCTCCTGTGCTTGCAGTTTGAGATAGTAGATTCGTTCTCCCCTTTCTCATATTGCGTGTTATAGCGTTAATTTTTTCAACCGGGGGAGTCATCCACTCCACCGAGTTTGTTCATTCCTCCAGTAAGAAAGAACTGATACCTTTATTCCAGAACAAACAGCCTACTGGAAGGTTAGCCAGATGGACCTTGACTATCCAAGAGTTCAATCCCACTTTTGAACATTTACTGGAAAAGTCGAATGAAATCGAGTGCTTTTTTCGCGAATTTAGTGTAGTTCGCGATCCTCCATTTACTGTCGGGGGATGTAAAAACTCCCCAAAAGAACAGATCCATGTGGTCTGGTGTGATTCGATTCCTCTCCAGGAAGATCTTTTTCTTCGTAAAGCACCCACCCATTAGTGATTTTGAATACCCAAAATTACTATATCGAACACCCGATTTGGGTACCCAATAGAAGATTTTTACCAGTTAGTAAGCCCACAGTCACTATGAACGTAGCCTACCCCCAGTTCAGATGCACCGGGTGTTGCCCCCCCTGGATGGACGTTCTTAAAACAAGCCAGAATAAAATATTTTTTGCCACTAGGCAACTGACTTTTCCGGATGTTAAGAAATGTAGTTCTGTATGCAACAAAAAGGAAATGTCAATGGTCCTAACCAATCCAAGGTACCCAACCACTAGGAACCGGGGGAAGAGTTCCCTTGACTTGTTAACCAATTTTAAATTCCCCCCAAAGGCAAAAACATCTGTGTTTTAGGGTAGACCTTTTCACCAATTTGTGGTTAGTTCCTATTGCAGAAAGACTGCAAGACGTAGCAAAGCTTTTAAAAGAACCATTTCGCGGGGCATACCCCCCTAAATCCTTAGTAACAGATAATGGGGGTGAATTTTGAAAAGGTTTCTTAAAAATTTGTGTCTTTGTACAAGATCTCAAATCCCATTGTTCCCATCATCCTGCTAGCAATGGGTTAGCCGAAAGAACCAATAAAAAGGTACTTGATGCCCCCGAGGCCACATCAACCCCAATATGAAACTTGGGATGAAGTCATACCAGATTTTTCATGTGCCCTAAATTCTGCTTACAAAGTTCCCTAGGGATACTCCACATTATGCTTGTATGGCTAGACAACGTTTACCCCATGAGTTTTTATATTCCCCTCCGAAACCTAATTACCCCCTGATGATTTTGTAGCAACTCGTACCAGCATGGGTCAGAGTTTTTTAGAAAATCCTGAAACACTTTACAAATCAACGCGAAAAAAGAGTAACTAATACCCCGCTAAACCTCAAAAGTCAAAGTAGGTTCAAGATAAAGTGACAAATTTCAAAAAACATCCGAAAAGCCTAAGCTCGATCAAAATTGTCGGACCCTTTTCGAGTTTAACCATATCTCGGTAATAGATAAGGTTAGAGAAAATTTGTGGGGAAAACAAAGAACGCATTTTGATCATATGAAAATTTGTATGGGGGATGTGTGATATTGCTAACCCGATAATGTGACAGAGCTGAAAATCCTCTTGACTCTGTACCCTCTACCTCAGATACCAGTCAGATAACCCAAACCGAATGTCGTTACTCCTTGCGTATCACAAAATAATAGAAACCCACAAGTATCTTTTGTAGATACTCTTAAAACTCCCTCAGTCAAGAGAGCTAGCCCCTTTCGAGGAATTCGATCCTCCCAGAGATGATTACCTTTCGCATATTAAAAACCCCACCCTGCAGAATTTTTGGTTTTAAAAGTCATACTGTATAACTAGATGTACAGATAAGTAAATTGTCAACCTTTGTTATTAACTGATTAGTTTTTCAGAAATATTTTTTTTTTTTGGTTCTCGTTCCTCCGTATTTGGAATTTGCGTAAAAAGTTGATGCGCACCAGATGCCTTTCTGTTTTAAATTTTACCTTGTATAAAATTTAAAAATTTATTCTGCCTCAAAATCGTAGAGTCATGAATACAGATCGATCGATCAGTTCCACCCTTTTTTACAATGATTTGTTTTATAGTTTGTAATGCATTACGTTAAAACTCATTTCTTAAACACCATTACATCAAAATCCTTTTTGTACCCTCCTTAGTTCTAAATCATATATGAATTTGTTATTGATAGAATCAGCCCCAGAATCGCCTGCCCTGGCCAGCCTATAGAAATCGTTAATGTTCGAGTCGACATACGTAACAGGACTTCTAGCGCTTGTATCAGTCATAGAGTTGCTGATGGTCCCTGTGGTTTATAGCATAGTAATTAGTATCATCCATGTGCTTTAGATATGAGATCCCTGTGTAGGCTGGTGACTTTGTGTGACGGTCACGGGATGCTGCATGGTAGGCTCCGATACCTCTGCCCGTCCTCACTCGGCGGCAGCACCATCCAGGTCGAAGACAGGCAGCGATAGCACTGGCACCATTCCCATCATGCTCATCTGACAATATATGTTACCACTCCAATCAATGTGTCTACCCCATTCATCCCTACGGCTATCTCCATTTAAGAACGCCTCCGATACTGTAACTGTGGTGGCGGGGGTGGAAACAAAGGATCAGGTAGGTGATGGTTGGTTTTGGATTGTTCAGTGCCTTGGGGTTGTCGTGGCTGGAGTCCTTCTGCAGGTGTTTTTTCTGTGGGGGTGCGCTTGTCCTCCATTTGATCCTGGGTTATTCTATCACTCCTTTTTCATTTCCTCCCATTTCTCCTTTCGTTTTGAACTCTCTCGTTTAATTGTCTTCCTTTCGGTCTGTGTTCTGCCTTGATCGCTGGTACACTACGCCCGGAACTCCTGCTTGCCACTCAGCCGTGCTTTCTCCTGACCATGATTCATGTTCGGTTTTATTCCTGCCTTGAAAATTACTTTGAGAGGGCCGATTCCTTTTCTTGTGAACCACCCAGTTTCTCCGAAAACTTGCCACCTCGTTGGTTTATGGCCTAGTTTTTATGCCCCTATGGTTTCCTGTATTGGCCTTCCTGGCTCACACCTATTCATTCCTTGCCACCCACTAGGTATATGTTAAGTCCTTGCACATGTCCTAGGGGTCCTTTATGTCTTCCAACCGCGCATTCTGATCCTTCTTGTGCTCCCTGTCTTTGTTTGGGTGCCCCATGTGGGTTTGCAGGACCTTCTGCATGGCGATTTTGAGTTTCCCTGCTGTCCTTCAACCCTGATTGTCTGGGTTTGATGTAGCCAATTAGCTGCTGCTTGCACTTCTGTAAATCTTTGTCTCTGTTCTTGTATCAGATTCTCAGCTCCTCATCTAATCTCTCAATGCGAAACGTTTTTGCTGCTGTGGGCCTGTTGCTCCATCTTCTGCT
Source organism: Cherax quadricarinatus (assembly GCF_026875155.1). NCBI lineage: Eukaryota > Metazoa > Arthropoda > Malacostraca > Decapoda > Parastacidae > Cherax > Cherax quadricarinatus. The sequence goes on from NC_069408.1 coordinate 77,948,650, forward strand.
TCGTTTTCTGCTTGCTAAACCTCTTCTTCCTATCTTCTTTTTCCACGTCATCTATCTCCTTCCCCATCTTCCCCCTTTTTTTGAGCTCTACCTCCCATGTCCTCCCTCCCAGATACGTTCCTTGGAGAACTCTTGTTCTCATCCTGGTTCTAGGTTTGCCCCCTTGCCCACAGAAGGGGGAGGGGGAATTCGGGTGGTTAGGGGGAGGGAAAGAGTGGTTAGGAGAGGAGAGGGTAGGATGGTTGTGGTGAGGGGGAGGGGGAGATGGTTATTGGAGGGATAGGGATTGTTGGGAGAGTGGGATAGACGGTTTGGAGGGAGAGAGGGGATGGATGGTTATGGGGTAGGGGTGAGGATGGTTATTGAAGGGAGGGAGGTAGTTGAGGGGGGTTAGACGGTTTGGGGAGGGGTTAGGTGGTTTGGGGAAGGGGGAGGTGGCTAAGGTGAGGTGGTAAGGGAAGGGGGAGAAGGTGGTTTAGTGGAGGGGGCAATACTGTTGTGTATCAAACGTGTTTTGTGTCACGGTGGTGGAGGTGTTTTATGTGGGTGTGTGTGTGTGTGTGTGTGTGTGTTGTGTGTGTGTTCTGTGTATGGTGCGTGGTGGGTGGGTGTGGTGTGTGTTGTGTGTGTGTGTGTGTGTGTGGTTGTGTGTGTGTGTGTGTGTAGTGTGTGTATTGTGTGTGTGGTGTGTGGAGTGAGTGTGTGTGGTGTGGTTTGCCCCAACGAACGAGTGAATTGATCACTAACAGACACGTGCGCTAGGCCAGATTTTCGAACCCATGTTATACCGGCCTGCCTCATGGTTAAGCGAGAACCCACATGACTGCCTTAAATCAACAGGACCAACCAACCCTACAAGAATGTTGAAGCAAGCGCACTGCAACCATTCGAAATACATGGCTAGCGCGAGTGTGTTACTTCATATATATTTAAAAATATACATATAGATATATATTATAATATAATATATATATATATAATAAGTATATTAAATATATATATATATTAGTACAATAATATATATATATATAAATAAATGCAAAAAACACAGTAAACCAGGTGATTTTCAAAATATGCAAAACAACCACTCTGACAGACATAGAGCGAAACTTTCAAGTCGCCTTCGTTGACTACTCACATTATCAAGGAAACTATGAAATGTGGCAGTCATCCAAGGAAGCTTCTAAGGGGTCGGCCAGCACCTCACTATCAGATCCCACAACGGTTAAAACACTTGACGCGCAGCGGCGAGCCAGACGTGTGATAGGGAGTCCTTTGCAAAACCTCACCCGCAAGCTATTTAGTTTGTCCCAGTGTTATATTAAATTCTTTTCCCCAAATTCTATTAGTTAAAAAGAGATCTAATTTATATACAAACCAAAAGGAAATATCATATTATTGTCAAACTGCTTTTTAAGAAACAAGATTTGCAATTATATCCTTCCGACCATGGAGTATTGCTTGATACTACTTTTCTCAAACTTTTTGAAAATCAATTGATGGTTTTAAAGATCTCTTACATGAATAAATAGAGCATAATGTGTAGTAAATCTTGTCCAGTTCTAATGCTATATTGTATGTGTTTTAAACTTAGTTTATCGAGAGTTTTACCAGTTTGACCGGTAATAAACTTTATCGTAAACTTTTACAAGGAATCTTATAGACACCTCCATCAGCATTTTGGGGGGAATTCTTAATCAAAAGTTTTTTTATTACTGTATTCAAGACATTTGTTGAATACACTTTAATATTAAAAGTGTCTTTAGCAAGAGCAGAAGGCATATTCAACGGCAAGATTGTCATGGTAAGGAGAACCAACATATTTTCAGTTGTAATAAGGCTGGTTGCCCCTTTTTGGATGATAGAAAAAGTGTTTCTAGGACAACGTTAAAAGATTTTATCACTTACATTTCTTGGGTATTTACAATCATTAACCTAGTTACATAAATTTTTGGATATTTCCTCATCTATGAACTCAGGACTACAATTCGTAAAGCTCTCAAAAACATTGATGGAAAAACAGACAGTGGTGAGCTCGATCTTGAAGCGAGGAATAATGAGTGGACATAGAACATGATTGTAGTTGAGGAAGGGGGGTGGACGGGGGGGGCGGTGCTTAGAAATTTTAAATTGATTCATGTATGTTACCCTAAATAATTAAAACATCTAGAAAAGGCAATGAGTTATTTCTTCAAACTCAACGTAAAGTTTATAGAATGGGCTAAGCTATTTAATTTTCCAAGAAAATGGTGTAAATCTACATTTTGTGAGGGCATCAGACACAAATACATCAACTATCTGAACCATTTAGCTCATTAGGAGGACTTTGTAGTTATAGCAACCTGTGTTTCAAAAAATTCCATGTATGGTTACTAAGTCACAGGTGAAAGAGATTTCCCATTGCCATAACCAAACTTCTGAGAGGTGTAAAACTTATCAATAAATACAAATTTTGCATCAACAGAATGCAAAATTAATAAGTTTAATGAAGTAGGAACTGGCAATGTGTAAAATCATACAGTTAAAGAGTTCTTCAGATAAGAACTTAATAAATTCATCAACAGGAACTTTCGTAAACAAGGAAGTAACATTCAAAACAAACCTTGTTAAAAATCATTTAAGTCAGACTCAAGAGAGCTTAATTATCAACCTAAAGTCTATGTTGTTTTAACGCGAGATAAAGGTAGAAATTTTGCCAACAATAGGGCTCAAAATATCAACAAGCCAGTTGATAATTTATATGAATCTGACCCTAGGAGGCTAAAAATGGTTCTGACTGTGATTCCCTGGTTTGTGTGTTTTAGTTAGTCCAACAGTAAGTGATAAAGATGGTTATAGTATACTCAACACATTGTTTTGACTAATTCATCTTTGACCTTTCAGTAGAAGTTTATTGTTTTAATGAAATTGCTGTTTAACGGTTTTCTAGGGTATTTGATCCTAAGTTTAGAATAGTTTCAGAAGCGTCGTAAGAGATTATCATTTTTTCGTCTTGGTAATCATTTTTCTTCATAATTAAATATTGCATTTATTTTGGTCTGCTTTCTGTAAAGTGCCGGCGATATATATTGTGATCATATATAATATATAAATATATATTTTATATATATAAATATAAGTATAATATATAGTATATATATATATATCTTATATATATAAGTTGTGCCAAATATGTAAACTGGTCTCCAATTAGCGAAGGAACTCATTTAAAATTAAGTCCTTTCTGAAATTTTCTCTTGTCGTTTTAAAAGATATATTTTTTTTCATTGATGTTAATGTAAAAAATTTTAATTTAATTTTGCAACCAAAATGAATCGTAGAAAACTTACCTAACCTTATTATAACCATAGAGGCAATTTATTTTAGCCTAACCCACTAAATATATTTTAAATACGTTTATACAATAATTATATACAGAACAAACACAATCAAATATTTTCTTTTCGTTAGGTTCACAATGATTTTTGGCGAGCATTAATGTATACACAATAATTGCATACGAACAATAATTAGCAAGAACTCACACTTAAAAACTTATCCTTTCTATAAAATTTCCTTATACGTTTTAAAGATTTATTTTGTTCAAAATGTTAATGTAAAAATTTTTAATTTGCACCAAAAGAAATCTAGAAAACCTTACCTAACTTATCATAAACAACTGTGCAATTTATTTTAAGCCTACATCCTACTTAAATAATTTTAAATACTTTTACAGTAATTTTAATACAAAACAAACAGTCAGTGAAAATATTTTATCGTTAGGTTAGAATGATTTGGCGAATTATTACATCCACAATTTTTCGCTTGTCCTATAGGCAAGATGAGCGTTCCTATATAAGCAAGATCGCAAGTTCTGCCTATTTTCGGCACGACATATAGTTATTTATATATATATATAAATAGAAAATATATATATATATATATATATATATAGTGATATATAGTATAATCTATATATATATACATTATACAGTATAATAATGATATATATAAATATATATATAATATATATTATACATATATATATAAAATATAATATATATATATAATATATATATTACATATATATATATAGTAATATATATATAGGTATAAATATATATATAAATACATTATATAATATATATTACTATATAGTATATATTTTAGATATATATTATACAATATATATATATATATATATATAGTATTAAATATATATATATATAGTATATATATGATATATATATATATATATATATACATATATATCATATAATATGTATACTATATATATATCTTTATATATAAATATATATATCTATAATAATATATTTATATATAATATATATATATATATATATATAATATAATTTGGTGGGGGGGGGGGGTTGTTTTGGTGTTGGGAGGGAGTTGGAGTGGGTTTTTGTTGAACATCACACACACAACGACACTCACACACTTACATATCTCTTTACCACGTCACACACTCTACATCTCTCCACACACAGCAACACACCCTCATCACTTACACCACAAATCACACAAACACAGACACACACACACACTTCTGCTCACACGTACACTACCCGCACACATCACACACACAACACGACACTCTACACCACACACACACACTACTCCACAACACATACACGGTACACACCCAAACACTACACTCTACATACACACACACACACTCACACACTACCCACAAACTCACACACACTACACAACCCACACACACACACACACACACACACACTCAGACACACCACACTCACTCACACTCACACACACTCACACCACACACACTCTCACACACAGCTCTCTCCACACCCACACACACACACACACACCACTCACACGTTCTTACCAATACACACGACACACACACCACACATACACAACTCCACACACACACCGACGACACCCAACACACACAACACACATCACTTCACCAACACACTCACTCACACACACACACAGACACACACACACACACACAGCGACACACCTCATACACACACTCACACATCACCCACCCCACTCAATCACCCAACACACTACAGCACACACACAGCACACACACAGACACACACACACACACACGACACGACTACACACTCACACTACCCCACTCACGACTTCACTACACACACACACACCACACACACACACACACGAACACGACACTACAGCACAACACCCCACCAACTGCGACACTAACGAAAACACCTCTCACTTCACACACCACACAACTACACACTACACATCACGATTTACTACACCGTACACACATCATACTCACAACGACACAGCACAAGACACCACGCACTCACACACACACACACGACTACACACACGTTCACACTCAGTCAAACACACAGGACACAGCACACACTCACACACAACAGCACACACACAATACACACACACCACTACACCACACTACACACAACTCACACACCACACAATTACTACACACTATCACACTCACTTAAACACACACACACACCAACACACAACATCTACACACAGCTACACACACACACGCTCACTCACACACACACACAACACATACACCAACACCGACACACACACCACATCACAACACACAACACACACACACACGACACCACACACACACACACACACACACACACACACAACAAAACGAGCCGTCCACGGCCTCCCAAGCGCACAGAGTCAACACTGCTGGCCCGCACAACAAGCCCACACGGCCCCGCGCCCCTAAGAGTCTTCCACCTATATCGAGCCCACCACCAACTACCCCTCCCGCCCCCCACTCAACGCTACAGATGTTAGATAATATAGTTCAACCCATCCCAGACCACGTCAAACACCTCTCTTAACGACGTTCTACGGCTCAAAACTACATTGCCCGCTGTAATGAATCAGTTAAGAGTACCGAATACCGACAGCATCATTATGGAGCCCCAACTTCCACAAAACACACATTAATTAACATTCCCCATATAATGACCCCACCCACTTTACAACCTTCACCTCGAAATATTAACGAACAGGCACTAACTTTTAAATGATTTCATGCTAAATAAATGTAGTAATGCAAATTATGTGTATACAAAAATTTCGCCAAATGAACAATTGAGCACCAACTCCACAAACACATATTAGACATGTAGTATTAGGTTATCAGAATGTACAATATATAGAGTAAACGTATTTAACCTATATTTAGTTGGTTAGGCTAACAATAACATGCACTGTTCTCGTATAAGGTAGTCAGTTGTTCAAAGTTCGCTTTGGTAGCCACCTATAATATTTTTACATTAACATCACTGAAAGAAAATCTTATCATTAAACGTACAAGAGAAATTTTTCAGGACAGGTACTTAATTTTAAATGAGTATCTTCTAATTGACCAGTTTTACATTATTTGGCACAACCTATAGTATATATCCATAATCTCTAAGGATTATATATCAGTATATATCTATATATATATCTCTATATATATATTTCAATAAAATAATCTCTATATTCTAAATATGCGCCTTACAAAACAGTACAAAATAAATGCACTAGTAAGTATGAAAAGGAAACTTGATTACCAATAAAAAATTGAATAATCTCTTAGATGATACTGAAACCTATTCTAAACTTAGGGAAAAATCCCCAATAAACCGTTAAGCACCATTTCAATAAACAAATAAAACTTCTCCTGAAAGGCAAAGGGGGCATGGGAAATTAGTCAAACAAATGTCACCTTCCACGTAATCCACTTTAACTTAACCAGTTTGGACTAATAAAAACACACAAACCAGGGAATCCATCAGACACAATTATTAGCTCCATAGGGTCAGTATTCCATAAAAAATTATCCAAATGGCTTGTTGATATTTTGAGCCCACTTGTTGGCAAATATTTTCTAACTTTTCATTTAAAAAAACAACAAAGACTTGGTTATAAATAAAGCTCCATGACTGCCATATAATGATTTTAACATGTTAAGGTTTGATGTTACTTCCTTGTTTACGAAAGTTCCTGTTGAAGATTTATTAAGTTTCTTATCTGAAGAACTCTTGAAACTATGATATACCATTGCCAGTTTCCTACTATCATTAAACTTATTAAAACTTTCATTGTTGAATGCAAAATTGTAATTTACTGATAAGGTTTTTACACTCCAGACGTTTGGTAATGGCAATGGAGGAAATCCGTCTGTTCACTCTGTTCTTAGTAACGTATACATGAAATTTTTGAAACACAAGGTTCTGTAACACAATCCTCCGCTAATAGAGCTAAATGGATTCAGATATGAATTGATGATGATTTTTGTGTCATATGCCTCAAAAATGTAGCGAAACACCAATTTTCCCTTGGAAAATTCAAAAAGCTTAGCCTTTCTATAAACTTACTGTTGAGTTTGAAGACAATAAACTCATATGCCTTTTTCTAGATGTTTTAATTATTAAGGGAAATAATGAAATCAAGACTTTAAAATTTCAGAAAACCCAGACAAATAACTGTTCCTATGTCCACTATCTTATTCCTCGCATCAGATAGGGTCAAACGTGTCTGTTATTCCCTCCTCAATGTTTTTTGAGAGCTTGTACGAATTTGAAGTCCCTGGAGTTCAAAGATAGAGGAAGATATCCAAACTTTATGAAATAGGTAATGATTTAAAATACCCAAGAAATGTAATTGATAAATCTTTAAAGTTGCTAGAAACCTTGTTTAATAATCCAAAAAGGGCAACCACCTTAATTCAACTAAAAATATGTTTGGTTCTCCCTTACCATGAAAGAACTGGTTTGCTATGCCTTCTCTATCTTAATACTTTTAATATTAAAGTTGTTATTCAAAAATCTTGATACAGTAAAAAAACTATTTGATTAAGAATTCCCCCCAAATTGCTGATGGATGTTGGTCATAAGATTCCATGTAAAATTTGGCGAAAAGTTTTATTACGGTCAAACTGGTAAAAATCTCGAACTACGATTAAAACACATAAATATAGCATTAAGTAACTGGACAAGATGTCCAATGCTCTATTTATTCATGTAAGAATATTTAACCATCCATTAGATTTTCAAAAAGTTGAGAAAGTATATCAGTCAACTCCATGGTCGACAGAATATAATTGAAGTCTTTTCATAAAAAGCAGTTTTGACAAAAATTATAATATTTCCTTCTGGTTTATATAAATTAGATCCATTTATAACTATAGAAGTTTGGGAAGAATTTAATAATACCTTGACAAATAAATAGACTGGGGGTGATTTTGCAAAGGATCTAGCCAAGTATGGCCTCGCCCGCGTCACGTGTTTAACCGTTGTAGTATCAGAAGTGAGTGCTGGCTCGACCCCTTAATATATGCTTCCTTGGATGCTTCACATATCATAGTTCTTGATAATGGTGAGTAGTCACGAAAGCGCTTGGAATTTCTCTATACTTTCAGAGTGGTTGTTTTGCATAGTTTTGAAATCACCTGTTTAGCTTGTATCTATTGCATATATATAGATATATATATATATATAATATATAATATCTATCTAGATAATATACGATATATATATAATAATATATATATATAATATATCTGTATATTTATGAAATAATATATATACGTAAACACAGCGCTAGCCATGTATTCGAATGGTGCAGTGGCGCTTGCTTCAACATTCTGTAGGGTGGGTGGTCCTGTGAATTAAAGCGTCATGGTGGTTCTCCTTACCATGAGCAGCCTGATAACATGGGTTCGAATCCTGGCTAGCGCCTGTTTGTTATTGATCAATACACACTCGTTCGAGGTCAAACACACACAACACAGCACACTGCAACACACGACCACACCCATAAACACACCACACACACCCAACACACACACACACAAGCCCAACACACGATCCACTCACTACACAAAACACACACACACCACATACACACGCAACATACACACACACACACACACACACACACACACACACAACACACCCTCCCACAACACCCGCCACCACTTGACACAACCCTTGGCACAAACACGTATGCCCCTCCACCTAACCACGCTCCTCCCCCTTCCCTAACCACCTCACCTTAGGCCACCTCCCCCCTTCCCCAAACCACCTAACCCCTCCCCAAACCTGTCTAACGCCCCCAACTACCTCCCTCCCTCCAATAACCATCCTCTCCCCACCCACAACCATCCATCCCCGTCTCTCCTCAAAACCGTCTAACCCTCACCCCAACAATCTCTCCCACTAGTACTCTAAAACATGCTTCTCTCAACTAGTTCTTTCTACTGTTACCTCATATATAAACTCTCTCTCTCCCTCTAACTTTCTTCTCTATCTAGCTTATCTTTCTTCTACTCTTCTCCTTCTATCTTCTACTCTCCTTATTTTCTCTTTTTCTTAACTATCTCTTATCTTTTCTAACTCGATCTATCTCTAGCTATTTCCTTCTCTATTTTTCCCCTTTTTATGACTCTTTTCTAATCTGATTAAATACTCTAAATAACTATCACTAACTATTCTAACATACTCACTTTACTCTAGAATATAGTCAACTCTCTAAGCTCTTACTCTAGTAACTCTTAAAAATTGGAGGTCGTCTAACCCCCACGCACCCCTCCAATAACCATCCGCCGCCCCAGTCGATGGTGGGTGCTACTGGGCGAGGGGATCGTTCCTATTGGGCCTCGCTCGGTTCCCCGGCGCTGTTGTCCCGTGTCGGTGTGTGTGGGGGGGGGGGAAACATGAGAGGTGCCCCTCTCCCCTCCCCCCAACCATCCATCCCCCTCTCCTCCTAACCATCTATCCCCCTTCCCCCCCCTAACCACCCGTCCCCCTTCTGTGGAGGCAACGGGGAAACCGAAACCAGGATGAGAACAAGGGTCCTCCAAGGACGACTCTTGGGAGGGAGGAATGGGAGGTCGAGCTCAAACAATGGAGGAAGACTGGGAAGGAGACTAAGATGAGCGTGAAAAGAAGATGGAAGAAGGTTAAGCAGCAGAATGCAGAAGGTGGCAGCAACAGGCCACAGCACAAAAATCAAATAAGAGATTAGAGAGGATCTGAGACATCCTGAACAGCACCAGATACAAAGAAATACAGAAGTATCCAATCAGATCCAATGCTACACAAACACGACAACAGAGTCTAAGGAAGCATGGAAAAAACTAAACCTGAAAGCAGAGGTCCTGTCAAACCACATGGGGCCCAAATCAAGACAGGGAGCACACTAGGACAGAATGAAGAGGTAGGAAACATTAAGGAACTAGGGACATGTGCAAGGACCTTAACCAATTACCTGAGGGGGCCAGGAATAGGTGACAGGAAGGAAGCAAAGCAAAGAAACATAAGGGGGGGGCGCCATACTAGGCATAACCCGTGTCAAGTTTCGAGAACTGGGTGGGTTCACAAAAGAAAAGGAATCGGCCTTCTCAAAGAAATTTTCAAGGCAGAATCAACCGAACCCTGATCCATGCATTAGAAAGCACGGCTGAGTGCAAAGCCGTGTCCGAGTGTGTTACCTCGTGATCGAGGCAGGAACACAGGGCAAAGGAAGCCAATGAAAGAGAGAGTTCAAAACGAAAGGAGAAAGGGAGGAAATGAAAAAGGAGAGGCAGGCAGAACCCAGATCAAATGGAAGGACAAGCGCACCCCCCAGAAACACCTGCAGAAGGACTCCAGCCACGACACCCCCAAGGCAACTGAACAATCCAAACCAACCATCACATACCGATCCCTCTGTTTCCACCCCCCGCACCACAGTTACAGTATCGTAAGGGTTCTTAAATGGAGATATCGAGGGTTGAAGGTAGACACACTTGTTGGATGGTAACATATATTGTCAGACTGAGATGATGGGAACTGGAGCCCAGTGCCTTGCCTGTCTTCGCCTGGATGGTCTGCCGCCGAGTGAGACCGGGGCAGAGGTATGAGCCTACACATGCGCATCCCGTGACGTCACACAAAGTCACAGGCCTACAAGGGATCTCATATCTAAAGCACATGGATGATACTAATATACTATGCTATATAACACAGGGATCAGCAACTATGCTGACAGCTCGGTCATGTTACGTATGTCGTCTCGACATACACTACTTTCTATAGGCTGAACAGGCAGGCGATTCTGGGCTGATTCTATACAATAACAAATTCATAATATACTTAGAAATTTCTTATCTAATGGATGTACACCATGATTTTGATGTAAATGGGTGTTAATAGTAATGATTTTAAACGTAATGCATTACAAACTATAAGAACAAATCATTGTAACTATGAGGGGGGAAAGCTGATCGATCATCTGCTATTCATGCACTCTACGGATTCTGAGCAGAATAAAATTTTATATATATACAAGTGAAATACCAGCAATAGGCATCTGTGCGCACTCAACTATTATCCTAGTCAAATTCTGCAGAATACGAGGAACGAGAAACACGACAAAAAAAATATTTCTGAAAAAACTAATCAGTTAATTACAACGGTTATGACAATTATCTTCATCTCGTACATCTAGTTATACAGACTATGTACATTAAACCAAATGCTGCGAGGGATGAGGTTTACATATGCAGAATGGTTTATCATCTCTGGAGGATACGATTCCTCTGCAAATGGCTAGCTCATCCTTGACTGAGGGAGATCTGAAGGAGTATCTACAAAAGATACTTGTGGGTTTCGCATCATTACTTGTCGAGTACGCAAGGATACCGACCTTCAGGTGTGTATCTGACTGAGTCTCTGAAGGTAGAGGGAGACAGAGTCAAGAGGATTTTCAGCATCTGTCACCTTAAGTCTGGGTAAGCAATATCATCAACATTCCGCATACTAATTTCATATATCTAAATGCGCTTTTTGTTATTTGGCGCCGTTTACTAATTCTCTAAACCCTTATACTTATTACCAGAATATGGTCTATCCAACTCGATAAGGTCCGACAACTTTTGTCGAGCTTAGGCATTTCGGATTTTTCTGTTGAAATTGTGTCCGCAATTCACCTTGAACCTACTTTGACTTATTTGACGGTTAGCGCGGCTAATAGTTACCTAGTAAATTCTCTGTTGAATTGTGAAGTGGTTTTCACGATTCTTCTAAAAACACCTGACCCATGCTGGTACGAAGTTGGCTACGAAATCTCAGGGGTTGTAATTAAGGTTATCGGAGTGAATAATAACAACTCATATGGTAAACGCTTGGTCTACGCCATACAATTATACATAATGTGGAGTGATCACCAATGGAAGCAATTGTAAGCAGAATTTAATGGGCAACATTGAACCTCTGGTATGACTTCATCCCAAAGTTTCACTTATTGGGTTGATAGTGGCTCTCGGGACTCAAGTACCTTTTTATTGGTTCATTCGGCTAACCCATTGGCTAGCAGGATGATGAGAACAATGGTGGATTTTAGAGATCTTAAGCAAGTACACAAATTTTCAAGAATCCCATTACAGAATTCACTCCATTAACTGTTACTAAGGATTTAGGGGTGCATGGCCTGCAGATAATAAGCGTTCGTTAAACGCGTTTAGAGCACTGTCTCTGCAGTCTTTATCTGCAATAGGGTAAACGAACTACAGCAATATCTGGTGAAAATGGTCAACCATAACACACAGATGTTTGATGCCTTGAGGGAACATTTAAAATTGGTTAACAATGTCAAGGGCCAACCTCTTTCCCACGGATTCGCTAGTGGTTGGTCCACTTGATTGGATTAGGACCATTGACATATTCTTTATGTTGCATACAGACCCTACATTTTCTAACATACTCGGAAATGCAGTTGGCAATACGCGGCCAAAGTATTTCATTCTGGGCTTGTTTCACAGAAGCGAACCATACCAGGTGTGTGGCAACACCGTTAGCATCATGAAACAGGCAGTAGCGCTACGTTCCACTATGACTGTGGACTACTAACTGGTAAACTCTTCTACTGGATGTACCCAACTCGCTGTTCGGAAATCGTAATTCATGGGCTTCATACAAAGTCACAAATGGGTGCTGAGGTGGCTTCACAGTAAGAATAAGATCTCCTGGAGAGGAATCGATCACACCAGACCACATGGTGATGCAGTTCATTGGAGCAGTTTTTTGAGACATCACTCGACAGTAAATTTAGGATCTGCATAACTACACTAACAGTCGTGATTAAACAATCTGCGACCTAACATTCGACTTGCCAGGTAAATGTTCAAAAGTGGGATTGACCTCTTGGATTAGTCACGTCCATCCTGGCTAACCTTCCAGTGGCCTGTTTGTTTCTGGAATAAAGGTATCATTTCTTTCTTCATGGGATAATGAACACACTCGGAGAGTGGATGACTCCCCCCGGTTGAAAAAAATGATAACGCTATAACACGCAATATGAGCAAGGGAGAACGAATCTACTCTATCTCCAACTGCAAGCACAGGAGAAAATACATGACCACGGTCCAACAATGCTGATAAGTTTTTCAATGCTTGAGAAGTCCGCACCCAGGACACGAGGAGGAGGAGGGGGCGGGGGAGCTATAAAGAAAACTACACATACAACCGTTAAAAACGTGAAAGTTATTCGAGAAATAACTTCTTTACAATGACTGAATACTGTCAACTAGGATGGGATCACCATCTGGAACTTTGGAACAACACCAACACTCTAGTGAAACACTAGCTGTAGACCGAGACGTTTTCTGCATACGGCATGTGACATCAACAAGAGATGGCATTACTAGTTGCACGTAATCGTTTCTGACAAGCATCCCTGTGGAGAACTATTACTCGAACTAGCAGTCTTGCAGGGATAGGCTTGTGCACATTCAAAGGCAGTCTGATGTCCGGGCCGGACACTTTGAGGCAAACGGAACACTATACATGCCAGTCTGAAGGTGTAGGTGGAACACCGATAGGAGTGACAGAGTTACTAGTGCCTGACCGCGATCGCTACGTAAATAAGTAATTCCCACGGACTATAGGAACTGTAAATTCTGAACTTGCACATTTTCGCTGCACTTTGACAGAAAAACTCTCAGAACAAGCTGTGAGAACAAACCATTCTCAAGGCTTAGGTATTGTTCCCTTCAGGTCAGTAAGGGATATATTGGTACGTGGACTGAGTTCAAATGACTTTGACTGGCATGAATACAAACTAATGAACATTCAAAAGTGACTGGGACATCTTCTCAGGGAACTTACTCAAGTGCTTACGGCAAAAAAAAGAACAAATATAGAAAAGAATGACACAGTAAGCTTAAATGGAAGAAAATGCTTAACGATTCTGCATAATTAATTAAAAATTTACTCAGGTTACACAGTAGAGTAAAGAACTCACACAAGAAAATATGCACGCTTGAATGAGACAACACATTTGAAAAAAATCAAGAAGAACTTGTACTTGACATCAAATCTATTTGCTCACCTTTTACTTTAAATTGATGGCGTTGATGGCACAGTGAGTTGTGTCTTTACTTTCAAAGCAACAAGGAAACACACAATAAACTGATAAAATGGACTCAATAAAACTTTGTGCAGTAAAATAAAACAGAGCACAATTCACTGAAATAAAATAAACTGACACTGACAGAATAAAATATTAATGCACAAACAGGGCAATATGAAACGCACATGATAAACTGTAGCAATATTTCAAATAACATTGCTAATCACCAATACCTCATAAAATTTCCTGCAAGAAAACAGTTAATAGCAACACAATATTTGCACAAGAATAATTCAAAATGAGTCAATGTGCATATTAAAAAATTAAAACACACAAGAAAAGAAATAATATCAAGAATGAACACTTTACTGCTTGACTGCAGCTTCTATACAACTAGATGTACAGATGAAGTAAAATTGTCAAACGAGTTTGTTATTAACTGATTATTTTTACAGAAATATTTTTTTTTTCCGTGTTCACTCGTTCCCTCCGTATTCTAGAATTTGACAGTAATAGTCTGAGATGCGCACCAGATGCCTTTTGCTGTTAATTTTCACCTTGTTATATATATAATTATTTCTTCGTGGGCCTCAGAATCCAGTATAGTAGGTGCATGAATACAGAACGAGATCGCGATCAGTTCCACTCCATATTGTATCAATGAATTTGTTCTTATAGTGAGTAAATGCATTCACGTTAAAACTCATTACATTAACAACCACCCATTACATCCAAAATCATGTTGTACCATCCATTAGTTCTAAGTCATATATGAATTTGTTATTGATAGAATCAGCCCCAGAATCGCCTGCCCTGGCCAGCCTATAGAAATCGTTAATGTTCGAGTCGACATACGTAACAGGACTTCTAGCGCTTGTATCAGTCATAGAGTTGCTGATGGTCCCTGTGGTTTATAGCATAGTAATTAGTATCATCCATGTGCTTTAGATATGAGATCCCTGTGTAGGCTGGTGACTTTGTGTGACGGTCACGGGATGCTGCATGGTAGGCTCCGATACCTCTGCCCGTCCTCACTCGGCGGCAGCACCATCCAGGTCGAAGACAGGCAGCGATAGCACTGGCACCATTCCCATCATGCTCATCTGACAATATATGTTACCACTCCAATCAATGTGTCTACCCCATTCATCCCTACGGCTATCTCCATTTAAGAACGCCTCCGATACTGTAACTGTGGTGGCGGGGGTGGAAACAAAGGATCAGGTAGGTGATGGTTGGTTTTGGATTGTTCAGTGCCTTGGGGTTGTCGTGGCTGGAGTCCTTCTGCAGGTGTTTTTTCTGTGGGGGTGCGCTTGTCCTCCATTTGATCCTGGGTTATTCTATCACTCCTTTTTCATTTCCTCCCATTTCTCCTTTCGTTTTGAACTCTCTCGTTTAATTGTCTTCCTTTCGGTCTGTGTTCTGCCTTGATCGCTGGTACACTACGCCCGGAACTCCTGCTTGCCACTCAGCCGTGCTTTCTCCTGACCATGATTCATGTTCGGTTTTATTCCTGCCTTGAAAATTACTTTGAGAGGGCCGATTCCTTTTCTTGTGAACCACCCAGTTTCTCCGAAAACTTGCCACCTCGTTGGTTTATGGCCTAGTTTTTATGCCCCTATGGTTTCCTGTATTGGCCTTCCTGGCTCACACCTATTCATTCCTTGCCACCCACTAGGTATATGTTAAGTCCTTGCACATGTCCTAGGGGTCCTTTATGTCTTCCAACCGCGCATTCTGATCCTTCTTGTGCTCCCTGTCTTTGTTTGGGTGCCCCATGTGGGTTTGCAGGACCTTCTGCATGGCGATTTTGAGTTTCCCTGCTGTCCTTCAACCCTGATTGTCTGGGTTTGATGTAGCCAATTAGCTGCTGCTTGCACTTCTGTAAATCTTTGTCTCTGTTCTTGTATCAGATTCTCAGCTCCTCATCTAATCTCTCAATGCGAAACGTTTTTGCTGCTGTGGGCCTGTTGCTCCATCTTCTGCTTCGTTTTCTGCTTGCTAAACCTCTTCTTCCTATCTTCTTTTTCCACGTCATCTATCTCCTTCCCCATCTTCCCCCTTTTTTTGAGCTCTACCTCCCATGTCCTCCCTCCCAGATACGTTCCTTGGAGAACTCTTGTTCTCATCCTGGTTCTAGGTTTGCCCCCTTGCCCACAGAAGGGGGAGGGGGAATTCGGGTGGTTAGGGGGAGGGAAAGAGTGGTTAGGAGAGGAGAGGGTAGGATGGTTGTGGTGAGGGGGAGGGGGAGATGGTTATTGGAGGGATAGGGATTGTTGGGAGAGTGGGATAGACGGTTTGGAGGGAGAGAGGGGATGGATGGTTATGGGGTAGGGGTGAGGATGGTTATTGAAGGGAGGGAGGTAGTTGAGGGGGGTTAGACGGTTTGGGGAGGGGTTAGGTGGTTTGGGGAAGGGGGAGGTGGCTAAGGTGAGGTGGTAAGGGAAGGGGGAGAAGGTGGTTTAGTGGAGGGGGCAATACTGTTGTGTATCAAACGTGTTTTGTGTCACGGTGGTGGAGGTGTTTTATGTGGGTGTGTGTGTGTGTGTGTGTGTGTGTTGTGTGTGTGTTCTGTGTATGGTGCGTGGTGGGTGGGTGTGGTGTGTGTTGTGTGTGTGTGTGTGTGTGTGGTTGTGTGTGTGTGTGTGTGTAGTGTGTGTATTGTGTGTGTGGTGTGTGGAGTGAGTGTGTGTGGTGTGGTTTGCCCCAACGAACGAGTGAATTGATCACTAACAGACACGTGCGCTAGGCCAGATTTTCGAACCCATGTTATACCGGCCTGCCTCATGGTTAAGCGAGAACCCACATGACTGCCTTAAATCAACAGGACCAACCAACCCTACAAGAATGTTGAAGCAAGCGCACTGCAACCATTCGAAATACATGGCTAGCGCGAGTGTGTTACTTCATATATATTTAAAAATATACATATAGATATATATTATAATATAATATATATATATATAATAAGTATATTAAATATATATATATATTAGTACAATAATATATATATATATAAATAAATGCAAAAAACACAGTAAACCAGGTGATTTTCAAAATATGCAAAACAACCACTCTGACAGACATAGAGCGAAACTTTCAAGTCGCCTTCGTTGACTACTCACATTATCAAGGAAACTATGAAATGTGGCAGTCATCCAAGGAAGCTTCTAAGGGGTCGGCCAGCACCTCACTATCAGATCCCACAACGGTTAAAACACTTGACGCGCAGCGGCGAGCCAGACGTGTGATAGGGAGTCCTTTGCAAAACCTCACCCGCAAGCTATTTAGTTTGTCCCAGTGTTATATTAAATTCTTTTCCCCAAATTCTATTAGTTAAAAAGAGATCTAATTTATATACAAACCAAAAGGAAATATCATATTATTGTCAAACTGCTTTTTAAGAAACAAGATTTGCAATTATATCCTTCCGACCATGGAGTATTGCTTGATACTACTTTTCTCAAACTTTTTGAAAATCAATTGATGGTTTTAAAGATCTCTTACATGAATAAATAGAGCATAATGTGTAGTAAATCTTGTCCAGTTCTAATGCTATATTGTATGTGTTTTAAACTTAGTTTATCGAGAGTTTTACCAGTTTGACCGGTAATAAACTTTATCGTAAACTTTTACAAGGAATCTTATAGACACCTCCATCAGCATTTTGGGGGGAATTCTTAATCAAAAGTTTTTTTATTACTGTATTCAAGACATTTGTTGAATACACTTTAATATTAAAAGTGTCTTTAGCAAGAGCAGAAGGCATATTCAACGGCAAGATTGTCATGGTAAGGAGAACCAACATATTTTCAGTTGTAATAAGGCTGGTTGCCCCTTTTTGGATGATAGAAAAAGTGTTTCTAGGACAACGTTAAAAGATTTTATCACTTACATTTCTTGGGTATTTACAATCATTAACCTAGTTACATAAATTTTTGGATATTTCCTCATCTATGAACTCAGGACTACAATTCGTAAAGCTCTCAAAAACATTGATGGAAAAACAGACAGTGGTGAGCTCGATCTTGAAGCGAGGAATAATGAGTGGACATAGAACATGATTGTAGTTGAGGAAGGGGGGTGGACGGGGGGGGCGGTGCTTAGAAATTTTAAATTGATTCATGTATGTTACCCTAAATAATTAAAACATCTAGAAAAGGCAATGAGTTATTTCTTCAAACTCAACGTAAAGTTTATAGAATGGGCTAAGCTATTTAATTTTCCAAGAAAATGGTGTAAATCTACATTTTGTGAGGGCATCAGACACAAATACATCAACTATCTGAACCATTTAGCTCATTAGGAGGACTTTGTAGTTATAGCAACCTGTGTTTCAAAAAATTCCATGTATGGTTACTAAGTCACAGGTGAAAGAGATTTCCCATTGCCATAACCAAACTTCTGAGAGGTGTAAAACTTATCAATAAATACAAATTTTGCATCAACAGAATGCAAAATTAATAAGTTTAATGAAGTAGGAACTGGCAATGTGTAAAATCATACAGTTAAAGAGTTCTTCAGATAAGAACTTAATAAATTCATCAACAGGAACTTTCGTAAACAAGGAAGTAACATTCAAAACAAACCTTGTTAAAAATCATTTAAGTCAGACTCAAGAGAGCTTAATTATCAACCTAAAGTCTATGTTGTTTTAACGCGAGATAAAGGTAGAAATTTTGCCAACAATAGGGCTCAAAATATCAACAAGCCAGTTGATAATTTATATGAATCTGACCCTAGGAGGCTAAAAATGGTTCTGACTGTGATTCCCTGGTTTGTGTGTTTTAGTTAGTCCAACAGTAAGTGATAAAGATGGTTATAGTATACTCAACACATTGTTTTGACTAATTCATCTTTGACCTTTCAGTAGAAGTTTATTGTTTTAATGAAATTGCTGTTTAACGGTTTTCTAGGGTATTTGATCCTAAGTTTAGAATAGTTTCAGAAGCGTCGTAAGAGATTATCATTTTTTCGTCTTGGTAATCATTTTTCTTCATAATTAAATATTGCATTTATTTTGGTCTGCTTTCTGTAAAGTGCCGGCGATATATATTGTGATCATATATAATATATAAATATATATTTTATATATATAAATATAAGTATAATATATAGTATATATATATATATCTTATATATATAAGTTGTGCCAAATATGTAAACTGGTCTCCAATTAGCGAAGGAACTCATTTAAAATTAAGTCCTTTCTGAAATTTTCTCTTGTCGTTTTAAAAGATATATTTTTTTTCATTGATGTTAATGTAAAAAATTTTAATTTAATTTTGCAACCAAAATGAATCGTAGAAAACTTACCTAACCTTATTATAACCATAGAGGCAATTTATTTTAGCCTAACCCACTAAATATATTTTAAATACGTTTATACAATAATTATATACAGAACAAACACAATCAAATATTTTCTTTTCGTTAGGTTCACAATGATTTTTGGCGAGCATTAATGTATACACAATAATTGCATACGAACAATAATTAGCAAGAACTCACACTTAAAAACTTATCCTTTCTATAAAATTTCCTTATACGTTTTAAAGATTTATTTTGTTCAAAATGTTAATGTAAAAATTTTTAATTTGCACCAAAAGAAATCTAGAAAACCTTACCTAACTTATCATAAACAACTGTGCAATTTATTTTAAGCCTACATCCTACTTAAATAATTTTAAATACTTTTACAGTAATTTTAATACAAAACAAACAGTCAGTGAAAATATTTTATCGTTAGGTTAGAATGATTTGGCGAATTATTACATCCACAATTTTTCGCTTGTCCTATAGGCAAGATGAGCGTTCCTATATAAGCAAGATCGCAAGTTCTGCCTATTTTCGGCACGACATATAGTTATTTATATATATATATAAATAGAAAATATATATATATATATATATATATATAGTGATATATAGTATAATCTATATATATATACATTATACAGTATAATAATGATATATATAAATATATATATAATATATATTATACATATATATATAAAATATAATATATATATATAATATATATATTACATATATATATATAGTAATATATATATAGGTATAAATATATATATAAATACATTATATAATATATATTACTATATAGTATATATTTTAGATATATATTATACAATATATATATATATATATATATAGTATTAAATATATATATATATAGTATATATATGATATATATATATATATATATATACATATATATCATATAATATGTATACTATATATATATCTTTATATATAAATATATATATCTATAATAATATATTTATATATAATATATATATATATATATATATAATATAATTTGGTGGGGGGGGGGGGTTGTTTTGGTGTTGGGAGGGAGTTGGAGTGGGTTTTTGTTGAACATCACACACACAACGACACTCACACACTTACATATCTCTTTACCACGTCACACACTCTACATCTCTCCACACACAGCAACACACCCTCATCACTTACACCACAAATCACACAAACACAGACACACACACACACTTCTGCTCACACGTACACTACCCGCACACATCACACACACAACACGACACTCTACACCACACACACACACTACTCCACAACACATACACGGTACACACCCAAACACTACACTCTACATACACACACACACACTCACACACTACCCACAAACTCACACACACTACACAACCCACACACACACACACACACACACACACTCAGACACACCACACTCACTCACACTCACACACACTCACACCACACACACTATTAATTTTTCTTATCTAAGAACTCGTTAACTTGATTTACCTTGCCATTTCCCTCTATTAAATTTATTAAACTTTGCATTTTTGATGAAAAATTTGTATTTAATGATAAATTTTACACTCAAAGTTTGGTAGGGCAAGGGGAAATCCTTTTTCACCTTTCTTAGAAACCTAACAGGAATTTTTTAAAAACAATGTTATTTAAAGGGGAGGATGGTAATTCCCTCGGGGGTTTTTAAGGAGGGGGCTTTCAAAAATATACCCAAGTTGATCATTTTGCCTTCTCAAGGTCAAAAAAATGGCAATAACTTAGTGGTTTTTCCAAAGGCTTTACAACTGCTATCCAACATAGAAAGGGGGTCAATGGTAGAAGGGCCCCTTTAGGGAAACCCATATTGACTAGGGGAAGTCTGTTGTTGTCTCTAAATACCACATTAAACGTCGTATAAAAAACTTGCTCACCTTAAAACGACTGATAAAGTAAGGGGGATATAGTGGGGGCATATTCTGTAGTCCCCGTTTTCAAAATGGGAACAGTGTCAGTTTTTCACGCTGGGGAAGAACCTTTGTGACCAAATAAAAATTAAAGGTTGTAAGAGACTCAAGGGCTGGCGATGAAATTAGTAACATCCGAATATGGATCCGTCAGCCCAGCTGCGATGATGGGAAACTGAGAGTGTTCCCCTCCGTTCCGAAGTGTAAATGACACTTTATAAGATTCTTCTTTGAGAGAAAAAAGTCAAGAGTGCTAACTCTCTTACAATTTTGAAAAAGAAACGAGGGCATAATGGAGCCCCTGGAAATACGGAGAAGATCCCAATTCAAGGGGCAACGTAAAAGGGGTTTTTCTATATCAACACGGTCCCCGCAAAAACGGGACCGGGTCGGGAAGTATTTACCCCCCATTTCTTACTTTTCCCCCAGACTGCACCATAGAGGCAGAAAGGGGTGATGGGGAAACATAATCTTGCCGAAAATTGCTTTTTTCTCAGGGATAAGACGGCAAAAAATTCTTGGGGTTCTATTGTACCTGTACCTGCCCCACCGGGCTTTCAATGACTCCCTGAGCACAAGCGGAGACCCCAAGGCACGCACTTCTAAACCCTGCCAGTTCGGGGTTTATAAAATTGAGAAGCTAAGTTAAAATGGGGTCAAAAAAAAGGGGTGTAAAAGCTCATCAAGGGAGGAAAGAAGGAAATGGGGGGACAAAAAGGGGAAAAATTTTGGGAGGGGACAGAGGAGGGGAACAGTAGAGGGGGGTGAACCTCCACACTTGAAAAGAGCCAGTGAAGTGAAGAACCGGTACAGAGATGGAAAGGTAAAATGTGGGGGGTAGAAGGAGGGAAGGAGGGTTTAAAGGAGATTTGAGTAAGGGGGATTTTTTGGATTCTGAGAAGTAGAGGGGAATTGGCAGGTGTGCACGGGGTCATGTCGATACCTAATTTGTGAGGGAAAAACACGAAAAATGAGAATGACTGAGGTGTTAAGGGTGGGGAGTTCTGATTCAGGAAGAAAAATAATTAGAGAAGAGTGACTATGGAAGGGGAAACCTCAGAGAAGGCGCAGAAATGGGACCCCAGAGGGGGGAGGACGTTTTAAAAACACAAAATAAGAAAAGGGGGTTTGTTTTCCTTGGGAGGGAGATGAGAAACTGCCAAAGAAAGGGAAGCCTTCTCCTCTTTTTGGGGCAACGGATTTCTCACATCGGTAAAAGAAAGAGGGGTGAGCCCCATGACAAAAAGGAAAGAGGGGGGTAGACTACAAAACTTTTTGGAAGGGTCATGGGCACCACAGACTGGGATTCCCCATAACCTGCAGTATTCGCTGTAAGACCAAAAACCCAGCAATTTCTACACGTTGCTGCGGGGATCAACTTTCGAACTTGAAAATATGTCCCACATATAAACAGAGAAGGGGAGTTGACGGCAGTCGAAAGTTTCGAGTACATTGCAAGGGTCATCTCTGCCGTGGGCGGAGGACAGAAGTGTTATTTTTAGGAGGGAGGTCTTGGAGTTCATCTGTTCTAGAATCTCTTTGCCACATATCGGGAAATTTTCTGTGGACAAGTTATGCCAGAATGACATGCCCTAAAAGAATTGAGGGAGTGGTTTTTTCGATGTGACAGAATATATCGGTATTTGGAAGAGAGAAAGGTTGACTTTTGGTAGCATTCTGGACTGTGATGATACGGGACCGCTCCTGGAGTGTGAAAAGAAATAATTCCTACCAAATGGTGTAGGAGGCCTTGCCAATACTAGGTCGGAAAGATAGGGATCGAGGGGGTCGGGCATAAATAAAGAATTGAGTCCATTTTCATTTCCCAAAATGGGCGCGGGGAAAGGATAAAAAAGATAAGATAAGATTTGTTTGGATTTTTTCCCCCGAGGGGTTTGCCACCCGGATAAAACCAAGAAAATCAGTGCGTCAGGGGACGTCTAATTTTTTTCCTTTGGGGGCCCAAACTTGTCCCCCCGGGTGCGATCCAACCAGTCAAATTACACCCAGGTACCTATTTGCTGCTAGGTGAACAGGGCAACAGGGGTAAAGGGAAAATGTCGAAAGTTTTTCCCCCCGCCGGGAATCGAACCCCGGGGCCCCCCGTGTGTGAAGCGGGAGTTTTTGCCACCAGGGCCCCGGGGCCCCTTCACCAGGGCCCCGGCCATGAGTTCGGTCTTTTTTTGGGGTAGAAAGAGAAGGTGGCGAAAAATAAAATCGGGAAAAGGAGGGTTTGGATGGGAAACCCGGGGTTGGTCCGATGGGGCGGGGTGGGGATTCGAAAATTTTCCGCACCGAGAGGGGGAGGCCGAAGCATAGTCAGGAAAGCGGGGGTTAGTTATGAAGGAGTCATCGAAACCCCCTATCTGAAGTGGTGATGAAAAAAGCACCCTTTTCATTTCCCCTTTAGATTTTTTTCGTTACCATTTTCCCCTACTCTCCTGTACTCCATTGTTGGGGGTCGATTTCCCCCAACCTCTCCTCTAGACATACCCCTTTCCCGGGGGTATTTTATTTTCAAACCTTTTCACTTTCTCTAGTTTCTTTACTGCTTGGCTAGATTGGTTCCAAAAAGGGGCTGCAATCCAATATGGGCCTAAAGTACACATGTACAGTGTCCGAACGATTCCTTTTAGGATGGCGGAATGCTGTTCTTTGGTTTGATAGGGGCCATATGCGCAGCAGTTTTTGGGTTTATGTGCGCTTGAATGTTCCTGGTTTTTATTTTCTCACCCCAAGTTTTTTTCCTTTGAGTGAATTTTTAGTTCTTTCCCCCTAGACTGTACTCCGTTGGGTCTTTTTTCCCTTTCCCCAAATCTTTTAGACTTTGCACTTGGGGGGTTTAAACCCCAGGAGCCAATTTTGGACCAGGCCCCGCAGGCTGTCCAGATCCTAGTATTTTGCTTGGTCCTCGTGTGTGATGTGTGTGTGTGTGGGGTGGGGGGGTGTGTGTGTGTGTGTGTGTGGTTGTGGGTGTGTGTGTGTGGGTGTGTGTGTTGGTTGTCGAGTTAAGTGCTGAGTGCCCAGAAATATGAGAGAGTGTGAGTGAGAGTGTGGGGGGGAGGTGTAGAGTGGACTGAGAGATGGACTAAAAGAGGTGATTGAGAAAAATGAGAGTGAAAGTGTGGTGAGAGAGTGCGAGTGAGAGGGGGGTATTAGGAATGTGAGTGGGTGTGAGTGTGAGCAAGAAGTGTAAATGTGAAGGGGGAGGGAGTGTAAGAGCCCTACAATTGCGAAAAAGGGCTTGGGGGTTATGGTAAGCAGCAACCCTTAAACCCAAAACAGCAATGCCCAAGCGTACAATAAGGGAAAAGATTTCTGGGGTTTATATCAAGTTGTAAGCACAGAAATCCCGGGTCAACTGCGCTTTATACATCATTAGTAAGGCCTCACCGATTATCAGTCAAATTCGGTCTCCAACTACAGAATGACATAAATTCGTTAAAAAATTTTAGCGTAGGATGATAAATTAATACATAGCTTTTGAAAACTTCCTTATGAAAAAAGATTGAAGACTCTTAAGTTACATTCACTTGTTAGACGAAGAATGAGGGGAGACCTGATCGAAGTGTATAAGTGGAAGATAGGTATTAATAAAGGGGATATTAACAAGGTCTTGAGGATATCTCTCCAAGAGAGAACCCGCAGTAATGGATTTAAATTAGATAAGTTTAGATTTAGAAAGGACATAGGAAAGCATTGGTTTGGAAATAGGGTAGTTGATGAGTGGAACAGTCTACCTAGTTGGGTTATTGAGGCTGGGACTTTGGGTAGTTTCAAATTTAGGTTGGATAAGTACATGAGTGGGAGGGGTTGGATTTGAGTGGGACTTGCACATCGGAGCTTGTTTCTTGGGTGGCATTGAAAATTGGGTTGGGCAAATGTTTTGTTAGTGGGATGAATTGTAAAGGACCTGCCTAGTATGGGCCAACAGGCCTGCTGCAGTGTTCCTCCTTTCTTATGTTCTTATGTTCTTATGTGTGAGAGTGTGTGCAAGAGTGTGGGAGTTTAGGGTAGTGCGAGAGAGTATGAGTGTGAGAGTGTGAGAGAGTGTGTGAGAGTGTGAGAGAGAGAGTGTGAGAGAGTGTGAAAGAGTGAGGAAGTGTGAGTGTGAGAGAGAGTGTGAGAGAGAGTTGAGAAGTGAGAGAGTAGAGAGTGTAGATGAGAGAGTGTGAGATGAGATGAGAGAAGAGCGTGGAGAGATATGTGAGAGGTGAAGAGGGGGTGGGAGGAGGAGTGAGGAGAGGGAGGGATAGAGAGTGGGATAGGAGAGCAGAAGAGAAAGAGTGAAGAGAAAGAGGAGATGAGAAAGAGAGAGAAGAGAGAGAGGGATAGAGAGAGAGAGAGAGAGAGAGAAGAGAGAGAGAGAAGAAGATAGAAGAGAGAGAGTAGAGAAAGAGATAGAGAGAGAGGAGAGAAGAGAGATGAGAGAGAGAGAGAGAGAGAGGGTGTGAGTGTGGGTGAGAGTGTGTGGGTGTGAGTGTAGTGAGAGGGTGTGGGAGAAGGGAAATGAGGGATAGAGATATCCACTAGGGTAGGGACTACAAGTTTGTGTGTGAATTTGTAGCCCTCTTACGTTCACATGTGTGCGCATGGATATGTATGTGCATTACTATCCTGTCACCCAAGTCTTCTTTCCAGGATTCTACCATAATTTAGCAGTAAACTAAATCACTGTCTGGCTTTTTGGGCTCTCTTCAGCTCCTCTACACTAGATTCTCTACAACTATGCTCCTTTTTATGGCAATCTATGCACAGTATTTGTGTATGCCTAAATAAACTTGCTTACAATATGAGTGTGATTTTCCTGGCCTATGCACTTCGCTGGTGAGTGTGTGTGGCACCGCTAAAGACCCTCTCGAGTTACTCCCCCTTGCTAAGTGCTGAGTGTTCTATTATAATATTCAGTTCTCCAGAGCAGGGTTTAAGACCCTCAGCTATCAGTATTGCAGGGCCAGACCCAAACTCCCCCATACAACCACGTCCGGCACCTGGGTCCTGCATAGTTGCAGCTGCACGATGGTTCTCCTCATCACGGTAACTGCTTCCCCTACCTTGCTGCAGGCACTGTAGTCACAAGTTCATCTAACTTTTTCACTGCACTCGTATTTACAGGCACACCTATACTTATCTCTAATCTCCCTGATCTTGGGTCGCACTTATTCCTCAAAATACTCCACTACGTACTGTGTGGAAACACTCGTAGGCCTAGTTCCCAACCACTCCCCTTCCTTATTCCGGGCCGTCCCTTAACACTTGGCACTATTTTTATGTTTTCTCTTCTGTGATCACTTATATTTCCTTTTTGTGCGGTTTAAGTGATTAGATGCACTCTTATGTTTGGACACGCTTGTATCCCACGCTCTATTCCCTATGGTACAGTCAGAAAATGCCGCGAATTCACGACCTCAATCGCGCGTGACTTCTCCACTCCACTGTGTGGGTATGTGTACTCACCTAGTTGTGGTTGCAGGGGTCGATTCACAGCTCCTGACCCCGCCTCTTCACTGGCCTCTACTGGGTCACTTCCCCACACCATGAGCTTTATCATATCTCTACTTAAAGCGATGAATGGATCCTGCCTCCACTACATCGCTTAGCAAACTATTCCACTTCCTGACTACTGTGTGACTGAAGAAATACTTCCTAACATCCCTGTGATTCATCTGTGTGTACTCACCTAATTGTGGTTGCAGGGGTCGAGACTCAGCTCCTGGTCCCTCCTCTTCACTGAGTACTACTAGGTCCTCTCTCTCCTTGCTCTATGAGCTTCATCATACCTCATCTTAAAGCTATGTATGGTTCCTGCCTCCACTATCTCACTTGCTAGACTATTCCACTTCCTGACTACTCTATGGCTGAAGAAATACTTCCTAACATCCCTTTGACTCATCTGGGTCTTCAACTTCCAATTGTGACCCCTTGTTTCTGTGTCCCCTCTCGAGAACATCCTGTCTCTGTCCACCTTGTCTATTCCACTCAGTATTTTGTATGTTGTTATCATGTCTCCCCTAACCCTCCTGTCCTTCAGTGTCGTCAGGCCGATTTCCCTTAACCTTTCTTCGTAGGACATTCCCCTTAGCTCTGGAACTAACCTTGTCGCAAACCTTTACACTTTCTCTAATTTCTTGACGTGCTTGATCAAGTGTGGGTTTCAAACAGGTGCTCATACTCAAATATGGGCCTGACGTACACGGTGTACAGTGTCCTGAGCAATTCCTTACTAAGGTATCGGAACGCTATTCTCACATTTGCCAGGCGCCCATATGCTGCAGCAGTTATCTGGTTGTGTGCTTCCGGAGACGTGCTCGGTGTTATACTCACCCCAATATCTTTCTCCTTGAGCGAGGTTTGCAGTCTTTGGCCACCTAGCCTATACTCTGTATGCGGTCTTCTTTGCCCTTCTCCGATCTTCATGACTTTGCATTTGGCGGTGTTAAATTCGAGAAGCCAGTTGCTGGACAAGGTGTCCAGCCTGTCCAGGTCTCTTTGAAGTCCTGCCTGATCCTCATATGATTTAAGTCTCCTCATTAACTTCACATCGTCTGCAAACAGGGACACTTCTAAGTCTAACCCTTCCATCATGTCATTCACATATACCAGAAATAGCAAAGGTCCTAGGACCGAACCCTGTGGAAACCCCCCCGCTCGTCACAGGTGCCCCACTGTGTTGTGTGTGTACTCACTATTTGGGGTATCACCTTTTTTGGGGTTGCAGGTGTCGAGTCTTAACTCCTGGCCCCGCCTTTCATGGTTCTACGGGGGCCTCTCTCCCTGCCCTGAGTTTTATAAAAACCTGTTTTAAAAAACTATTTTTGGTTCCCGCCTACACTACGTCACTTTCTAGGGTATTCCACTGCCTGACAACTCTATGACTGAAGAAATACTTCCAAACACCCCTTTGACTCATCTGAGTCTTCAACCCCCAAATTTGTGCCCTTTTTGTTTCTGTGTCCCCTCCCGGAACATCCTGCTTTGCCCCCTTTGTCATCCGCCGGGTTTTTTTATATGTCGTTACTTCTCCCTGACCCTCCTGTCCCCAATGTCATCGGGGCCGATTTCTTTAACCTTTTTCATAGGACTTCCGTTAGCCTGGAAGTAACCTTATCGAAATTTTTGCACTTTTCTAATTTCTTAAACATACTTGATCAAGTAGGGTTCCAAACAGGTGCTGCATACTCCTTTGGGGCCGGACGTACACGGTGTAATTCAAAACTATTTTATAAAGGTTGGGAAACCTTTTCCCCAAGGTTTGCCGGCCCCATATGCGCCTTTCGGGTTTTGTGTTTTTCCGGAACATGTTGGGTGTTATACTCACCCCAAGATCTTTCCTTGAGCGGGTTTCACTCTTTGGCCACTACCAAAATTTCTGTCTGCGGTCCCTGTGCCCCTTCCCCGATCTTATGACTTTGCATTTTCGCGGGGGTTAAATACCAAACCCATTGCGGGCCCCGGGCCCAGCCTGTCCAGGTCTCTTTGAAGTCCTCCTGATCCTCATTGTTTTAAATTCTCCTCTTTAAACTCACTCATCTGCTAGAGGGAAAACTTCTGAGTCTAAACCCTTCCATCTGTTATTCACATTCCCAAAAAATAAGACGGGGTCCAAAGGACCGACCCTGTGACCCACGATCGTCCAGGTGCCCCCAGGTGTGGGTGTGGTGTGTGGTGTGTGTGTGGGTGTGTGTTGGTGTGTGTGTGGTGTGTGTGGTGTTGTGTGTGTGTGTGTTGTGTGTTGTTTTGCGCGCGCGCGGGTTGTGTGTCGTGAAAATTTATGTGAGTAGTTTAAATGCGAAATTTTTGTCTTGGTTTTAAAATTTCCATTCTCTTGACCTAAACACTGTGTGCTACAAAAGGTCGATACACGTGACTACCAGGTTGATACACTTGGTGCTACAACAGGTCTGATACCCCCTTTGAGTACAATAGGTCGATACACTTTGTGAAAACAGGTCTGATACACTGTCTAAACGGTCTGTACAGGGGTGCTAAAACTTTGATACCTTGTGCTACAAAGTCTGATACACTGTGTGCTACAACAGGTCGATGCACGTGTGCACAACGGCTGATAAAATGTGTGAACAAAGTCTGATACCCCTGTGTGCTAAAACGGTCTGATACACTGTGACTGCAACAGGTCTGATACACTGGTGTACAACATTTTTTGATACCTGTTTCAAAAAGTTTACACGGGGTTTTACAACAGTCTGATACCTGTGTGCTACAACGGGGCGATCACTGTTGCTACAACGGTTGATACACTGTGTCTACAACGGGACTGATACACTGTTGCTACAACGGTTGATAAAAGTGAGCTACAACAGGTTGTAACTGTGGTACAACAGTTCTATGCCCTGTGTGCTACAACGGGTTCTGATACACTGTGTGCTAACAGGTCTGATAACACTTGTGCTACAATGGTTATACACTTTTGCAAAAAAGGTCAAATACACTGTGGCTACAACAGGTCTGATACACTGTGTGCTAAAAAGGGTTTTATAACTGTGTGCTACAGCGGGTCGAACACTGTGCACAACGGGGTCTGATACACTTTGTGCACAACGGGTCTGATACACTGTGACTAAAACGGGTATAAAACACGGGTTGCTAAACAGGTCTGAAAAACCCTCTGTGTTACAACAGGTCAGTACAATTGTCTACAAAAAGTTTGATCACTGGGGCTACAACAGGTTATACATGTGTCTACAACAGGTTGAACATGTGTTCTACAACAGGTTGATACACTGTGTGAAAAACAGTGTGATACACACTGTGCTAAACGGGTCTGATACACTGTGAGATACAATTAGTCTGATACACTGTGGTAAAACATTTTAACACTTGTGCAAACAGGTCTGATACACGGGGGGCTACAACGGTCTGATACATGTGTGCTACAACGGGTCTATACCTGTGCGCTAAAACAGGTCTGAGCACTGTGTGCTAAACAGGATGTACACTGTGTGCTCAAAAGGTTGTACCTGTGGCACAAACAGGTCTGAACCTGGAGCTGAACAGTCGTACCTGTGTGTAAAACATTCGAACCCCTGTGTGCAAAACCAGGCTGATACACTGGGGTTTACAAAGGTCTGTACACTTTTGTGCTACAACAGTCGGTTACACTGTGTGCTACAACAGTCTGATACACTGGGCTAAACAACTGATACACTGTGTGCAAACAGGTCTGAACACTTGAATACAACACTGATACAGGGTGTACAACAGTTTGATCCTGTGTGCTACAACAGGTTGATACACTGTGTGAAAAGGGTCTGAACACTTGTGTAAAATTGGTCTGTACCTTTGTGCACAAAAGGCTATACATGTTGCTAAAACGGTTTGTGCACTGTGTGCTAAAACAGGTCTGAACCGTGTGCTACGCGGTCGATACACTGGTGCTACAACGGTCTATACACTGGGGCACAACGGGGTTGATACACTGTGTCTACAAAAGGTTATCATTTGTGTCAAAAGGTCTGATACACTGTGTGCTACAACAGGTCTGTACACTGTGTGCTACAACGGCTGATACCGTGTACTAAACGGTTTGATTCCTGGTGCTACAACAGGTCTATACACTCTGTGCTAAAAAACAGGCAAAAACCTGTGGGCTACAACAATTTGATCACTGTGGCACAAAAAGGTCTGTACCGTGTGCAAAAAACAGGCTGATCCGTTTTTCTACACGGGTCTGATACACTTTACACAACATTTTGATACACTGGTGCTACAAAGGTCTGATACCTGTGAGCTAAAATAGCTGAATACACTGTGGCTACAACAGGTCTGATACACTGTGTGTACAACGTCTGATACACGTTTCTACAACGGGTCGATACATGTGAGCTATAATAGGCTGATACACGTGTGTAAACTCTGATGCACTTTGTACAAAGGTCTGATACCTGTGGCACAACGGTCTGAACACTTGCGCTACAACAGGTCTGATACACTGGTGCTACAACAGGTCTGATACACTTGGCTAAAACGGGTCTTACCCTTGCTACAACGGGTCGAAAACCGTGTGTTACAACAGGTCGGATACACTGTGTTAAACAAGTTTGATACACGTGTGCTACAACAGTCTGATACACTTGGCTAAACAGGTCGATACATGGTGTAAAACGGGTCTGATACATGTTGCTACAACGGGTCTGATACATTTTTTGCTAAAAAGGTCTGTACCTGTGTGCTACAACGGGTCTGAAAACTGTGTGCTACCCCGGGTCTGTACCTGTGTGCAAACAACGGGTCGATACACGTGAGCTACAATGGGTCTGATGAAATGTGTACAAAGTCTGATACACGTGTGTACAATATGTCTAATCACTGTGTCTAAAACAGATCTGAAAACACTTTTGGCTACAACAGGTCGATACACTGTGTGCTAAACAGGTCTGATACATGTGGCTACAAAGGTCTGATACACTGTGAATACAATGGTCTGATGCACTGTGTGTACAACAGGTCTATGCCTGGTGTACAACGGGTCTGATGCACTGTGGGTACAATAGGTCTGATACACTGTTGCTACAACAGGTCCGATACACTATTTTATACAAAAGGTTGATACCCTTTTTCTAAAAGGGGTCTGATACACGTGTGCTACAACAGGTCTGAAAACCCTGTTTCTACAACGGGTTGATACACGTGAGCTACAAAAGGGTCTATACCGGGGCTACAACGTCTGATACACTGTGGCTACAACAGGCGTACACGTGAGCTGAACAGTTGTACACGTGTGCTACAAACGGGTCTGTACACTGTGAGCTACAACAGGTCGAACCTGTGTTACAAAGGCTGAACATGGGCTACAACAGGTCGATACACTGTGTGCTACAACAGGCCGATACACTGTGGCTACAACGGGTCGATACACAGGTTCACAACAGGTCTGATACATGTGGCTAAACAGGCCCCGATACACGTGTGCTACAAACCGTCCACGTGTGCTCAACAGGTCTGATACACGTGTGCTACAACAGGTTTGATACACGGGTTTACAACGGGTTGATACACGTGTATCGGGTTATCCCCTGTTGCAAAAACGGTCTATCACGGGGGTGCTACAACATCTGATACACTGTGGCTACAACAGGTCTATACACTGTGTGCTACAACAGGCCCATACCTGTTGCTACAACAGGTCGATACACTGTTGCTACAACGGCTGATACACTGTGTGCTACAACCGTCTGATAACTGTGTGCTACAAAAGGTCTGATACATTTTGCACAACAGTCTGAAACACGTGGCTACAACGGTCTGATACACTGTGTGTACAACGGTCGATAACTGGTCCCAAAAAAGGGTTTGATACACTGGAGCTACAACGGGTCTGATACACTTGAGCTACAACAGGTCGATACACTGTGTCAAATGGTCTGATACATGGACTACAAAAGTCTATACCTGTTGCTACAAACGGTCGATACACTGGAGCTACAACAGGTTGATACACTTAACTAAAAACAGTCTGAAAACCCCTGTGAGCTACAACGGGGTTGATCCCTGTGTGCACAACACGTCTATACACTGTGTCTACAACGGGTCTGATACCTGTGTCTACAACATCTGATACACTGTGAGCTAAACAGTCTGATCCTTTAAGAAAACATTGATACATGGTCTACAACAGGCGTACATGTGAGCTAAACGGGTCTATACCTGTGACTAAACGGTCTGATAAAATGGGGGCTACAACAGTTTGATACACTGTGAGCTACAACAGGTCTGATACACTGTGACTACAAAAAAGGTCTGAACACGTGTGCTACAACAGTCTGATACACTGTGTGCACAACAGGTCTGTACACTGGGGCTCAAAGGTCGATACACTGTGAACAACAGGTTGATACATTTGGACACAATAGGCTGATACACTGGGCAAACAGGTCTGATACATGTGAGCTACAACAGGTCTGATACACTGTAGCACAACAGGTCTGATACACTGTGAGTACAACGGGCCCTGAACCTGTGTGCTACAACAGGTCAAATACACTGTGTGCTACAACAGCTGAACACTGTGTCTAAACAGGTCGTACACTGGGCTACAACGGTTATAAATGTGTGCTACAAGGTTTTTGGGTCTGGTTGGTAAGGGGACGTCAGTGGGGGTGGTGACACTAATATGTCAAGGAAAAATCCGGCTCCCAACATACCGGGGAAGAAAATCACCGAACCACACGCACATGTAATTAATTACATAACTAAAAAAAAAACCACTGAAACTCAGTGTAATCCCAAAACACCCTACCGAAAGCGAAATTTTTCCCAGAAGAAAAGTAATTAAATTGCATTTATATCTGTTATTGAGATGGAAAAAATTTTACTTTGCAATCAAATTTTACATAAATTACGACAATTTGATGATTTCAAATAATCAGAAAATTATTTTCCCCCTTTATTATTCCCTTAAAAAATAAATTTGTCCATATAATCACAAAAACATAAAATTACCTAATAAAACGACACTACAACACCCTGTAACTGGATATTTTTTATTGGGTTGTTGTATCTATAATAATTTATTATCAAAAAAATTGAAACGAATAATTAGCTGCAGGATTGCATGTGTAAATGTTATATTGGGTTTACCCCCCCATATTCCCCTCTATTTTCCCGTCTCCTTTTTTCTATTTCTCTGTCAATCTCTCCCCTTTCCCCTCTTTTTCTCCCCTCCCCCTTTTCCTCTCTCTCTCTCTCTCATTAATAAGAGGGAATCTCTCGCCAAATTGTGGTGTTAAAAATTTGTATTCACACTCAGTAAAAATGTAGTAACAGTGACGACATGAGATTGGTGGGGACTGGTGTGTTGATTGGGCAGTATAAAAAAAATAATAATATTTAGTACAGCTTTTTTTAGTTATTAAGAAAAGGAGGCATGATTTCTGCCTTTCCAGGGGGGATAAAAATATTTTAGAGTAGGAGGAGCCCGATTTGGTGTGTAAAAAACCTGAGGGATTGAATAAAATGAAAGGGAATAAAGCACAGGGGTTGAGGGGATTAGATAAAAATTTAAAAAAAAAGGAATGGGTGGTGCTTTTAAATTTGGGAAAGTAATTAAAAAGGGAAAAAGGGATTAGGAATAGCAGAGAGTGTGCATAGTTCCTTTTATGAAGGAAAGGGGAGACAAAAAGGTAGCAGTTACAGGGGAAATAAAATTTGGTTACCTGATAAATTTATAGTGAAAAAAATAATAATTAATTTTGAACATTTGGGAACTGATTGTGAAAATTAGCCCGCCATGGGTTCTTTGTCCAACACGGAAGAACGTTTGGAAGACAAAGAGGATTTTAGGTAATCGTCCCTCAACCCGGGGCCGATGTGTTCTTACCCAAACGAGAAAAGTACTGATATGAGCGGAGAATAGCTTATTTAGCATTAGGTCAGATGAAGGGGGGGGGGCGGAATCACCACTGGAAAAATCCACGTTTTTAAATGTTGAAGAATTGTCTTTTTAAAAGCTCACAAGTGTCCGGGGTCTGACAGAAATGATTAAATTAATGTTTAAAAAAAACCGAAAAGCTGAAAAATAAACTTTTTACAACATTTGGGAAACCTTAATTGAAAAAACGTTTCAACCGACCTGATTGCTGTGATTAGTCACTTTTCCACGCATTTTTCAGTCATTCCAAGATGGGGGAACTGAACCCCATCGACCCAAATTCTTCCTCATCTTCCACCGTTTTCTTTTTGTTTGGGAAAAAAAGCCATTAGCGGAGAAAACTTTTTCCCCAGAAAGCTCTCCAAAAGTTTTTATAAAATGTCGACTTCTTTAATTTAAACGTTTTTTTGAACGATTTACTACAAAATATTTGGGAAGTTATTATTGAAAGAATTAAGGGAAGACGGAGACAAGAATGCAGAAGAAAAGGGGGGCTTTTGGATGGGTAGGGGATGTGTAACTAAGGTTTACACTGAAGAAGTACGTGAAAAAATAATTTAAAAAAGTAAGGAAGTTTTCGTTTCATTTATGAATTTTGAAAAAGGGATATGATAGCGTGGATGGGGGAAGCAAAGTGGCAAATTTGCAATTGTGGATAGGTAAGATAACAAAAACAGTGAAGAGATCTTTTAGGGCACGAGGCACTGGTTGGGATGTGAAGAAATAATTTTTTCCCTTTAAAGCAGGCCTTAAAAAAGGATGTGTGATTCATATAGCTGTTTAACATATTATAAGTGTAATGGAAGGAGTGCAGCATTAAAATACACATAATCAATACAAAGTGGGAAATTTTCAAGTTGCTTTTTGCTGATGACATGGCTATTGGGAAAATTCTGAAAAAAGTTGTGAAAAGGGTTTGGACGAATTTGGAGGAGTATGTAAAAAAGGAAATTAAAATTAACATAGAAAGAGCAAATTTAAAGTTACAAAAAAATAGGAAAAGAAAGATTGGATATTTAAATGGAAGGGGGGATATGGGGATTTAATGTGTTTTATATATAAGACAGGGAAGTAAGAATTTATTTAAGTAGTACATAAAAGTGGAGGCAGAACGTTATCCATGGGGTTTAAAAAGGGGAAGTAGAGAGTACAAGGTTCCATCACTCTTAATGGGTGGGAAAAAAAAGGGTTTTTGAAGATTCAAGGGGCTTGAAGGAAAGGTGGAACACATCCTACAGAATTGGGTTTTGAAAAGTTTTTCAGATAATTAGTAGATGGAGATTGAAAAGTGAAGGATTATTGAAATTTATCCAAGGGGCTGAAAAGGGTTTCTGAGGGGGTTTGGATATTTAGAGAATGGAGCAAAAAAATAGACTTAGGTTAGTGGGAAAGGGAAAGGTGGGTAGGGCGCCTTTAACATTTGAAAGGGGGGGGGTGTTAAGATTTTTTTATGAGGACTGAACTCCAGCAGGTTTGTGTGTGCATTTTTTAAGCAGGAAAGTGGAGGAATGGTGTTAAACTTGACAGCGTTTAGAATGGAGCAAGGGAAAAATTTTGAAGGGGTTCATGAAACCCCGGGTTAGCCGCTTTTTAAACCTGGAGGTGGGAAATCAGTGCCTACTCTGAAAAAGGTTGGCGATATTTTCAGTTTGCCGGGGATCTGAATGTAGTATCCCTCGCCTTGGAAGACAGGATTTTGTGAGTGATGGTGAAACGTTTTTTTTTTATTGATCATCTCCCTGTGGGAGTAGCCAGTGTCAGTAACAACATAAGATATGCGCAGTTTTTAAAGTTAAACACATTGCAAATTGGTATCTTTTTTGTAACGTTTCGCATTCAGTGGCTTTAAAACAATAAATCAGGGCAAATTAGAAAGCAATAAACTATATACAAAAGATAGGTAATCGTCCTCAAATTGGGGTTTGGGGTGGAGGCACCGGGTTTCGTGATTCGGACAAAGGCAAGGAACTGGGTTTTTATAGGCGTCATGGATAGGGACTGTAGCAAAAGAGGGCATAGTCACTGGTAGGCGGGGTTCCCCCCCTGGGAAAAAGGCATACCCAAAGGAAAGGGTTATTGTATAGCCATGAGAAGGTCATGTGATTTCCCTGACCAAAATTTCATGATGTTGCAGTGCTGACAAGTTGTCAAGAAAAAAATACAAAAACCTACTTTTCCCGGGGAAACCCCCTGCCCCGTGACATCCCTCGCTGCACACGCCCTATCCACTGACGCCCCATATAAACCCACCCTTTCCTGTGCTTTCCCGAATCTTAAACCACAGTGCCTTAACACCCTACATTGTCTTTCCAATTTTTATTGAGAATGGTGTGCTTGGTCACCGACTCAGCTTCTCACTCGTCTTGAAGGCAAAGAAAAAGTCTTAGTCCCCCGGTTCATAATTTTTTAGTTGTTTCTTTTCTTGGAAGGGAACTTGGTGATTGCACTGAAGCCTCGCTTTACTAAAATATGTTGCAGAGCAACGACTACCCCTCAGATAATTTTTTTTTTTTTTTTAAACCAAAAAATCTTGGGATGTTTTTTTTAAAATTTGCCTCGCTCAGTGTCATTTTGGGGAAAATTTTTTTCTTCCCCCACCCTTATTTTTTTCCTCATTACAAATATAAAAATAGATCCCGAAATATACAAAACTGTCTTTAGTAAATTTATCCTTTTGTACAATATAATTTTTGGTCTCGTCTGGTATGTCTTCTTCTCCAATTCAGAGAGGCCGGAAAATGAAAGAGCTGAGAAGGGGTACTTACGTTTGAATAACTGAACCTGGACGGGAAAAAGGAAAAGGTTGATTGATTTTTGATAAAATAAACTTTATTTTTTCCCTTTCAATTACAAAATTTAATTCGTTAACTTTTTTAATCATCGACAAATAAGCAAAGTATGCTTGATGTTTCTTGGTTTTCACACAAACAAAAAGGGTCTTGGAAGAATTCAACAACGTTTTTAAAAAACGAATAGAACCCTTTTAGAAATTTTCCCTTTACAGCCATCTAACTTTTGTGGCAACAACAAACTTCAAAAGCTCATCATTCTCAGTGCAAGCTGTGCACGCGGGAATTGAGAGCATGCCTTTATTTTTATTTACGCTGTGATTAAAAGTGCTTTTTGATTCGTGAAGTTGACCCCTTAAATTTTTGCAGTAGATGTTGCCCTTTGGGTTACACAGTCACCATGAAACACCGGGGAAAAGATTTTAAAAACGATGAAACCACGATGAAAACCTCTCATGGGCGGTGCCTCACTTTATACAAGCAAGAATGTTGGTACGCGGGATATCTTACCTTTAAAAAAAAAATCTAAAAAATAGAAATATTTCTCCTTTTTTGTTTTGTTTCACTGCTTGCAAAAAAAAAGCTCTGAAGAACTTTCGTCACTGACGAAACGAAGAAAAGCAAGAAACAAAGTTCAGTGCCTGGCAGATGAACCTACTCTGTTTTCCAAATTTGCTGTCTTAAGCTGTTGCAAAATATTTGTTAAAATGACTTTTGTAAAACTGACACAGAACCTCAATTTTTGTTGGCAGAATAAACTCTTCCTCAATGTATGAGGCTTAACAATGCACAATCAAATAATATTGTATGCTGCAGCCCAAAAACCCTCACTGGATTGTTGTGAAGTTCTAGCAAAAATATTTCCCAAAAGTTTTTTTCCCTTTTTGTAAGTTATTCGAAGTACTAAAAAAATTTTAAATTTTTATCTGCTTTATCAGTGATTTTCTTCAAATGTTTAAAAAAGCCTCATTGAAAAAATTTCAAACTTGGTTTCTGTTAGTTTTTGGTGTGATAAAAAACCCAATTTTTAGATATTTCACATTATATTGCCACATTTCATTTATGTTTGGGGTGCTGCGGCCATGTTTATTCAGAAAAAAAAAAATATACTTTTTTGTAAAAAATGGAACAAAAAAGCAGCAGAAAAAAAAAATAAGGAAATGTTAGCAGTGGACTTAAAAGGGAAACCCATGACACAATAACACAAGATGAATGTTAAAATTTAAAAATAAAAATTAAGAACTACAAATTACAGCCTTTCACGCAACCTTCCAAACCCCTTGGGGTCCCCCCATCAATTCCATCAATCATATCTTTATTGTTTATCTTTTAAAAAGCCATTACAAGCTGAAATTTTTTTTAGTGTAAACCAACCTTAAAATTGGGCCCCCCCCGACTTTAGGGGTTTTTTACTGCTCAGCGCGAACGAAAATTTTTTTTTTTCCGAAAAAAATTCACAAACTGGTTAAAACTTAAGAAAAATAGCTTAACCTTGGCAAACACAATGGTACCAAAATCATTGTTCTGTGTTTCTGGCGAACATTCCTACAAGAATTATGGTCATTTAAATTACCCTAGGGTGAACGTCACCACCCGCGCAGGTTGCTCTACCTGTCCTCAATTTAGATTTTTTTTTCTTCCCTTTTTTTTTCTCGTTGTATTTTAACTGTATTATTCTTTCTAAATAATAATTGACAATGGTATCATAATACAGTGGGTGGGACTTATACTAGAGTCCAACCATCCAGGAACCTCCCGACACCAATTCTTGCTGAGGTCATGCTGACGTCATGAGGAAAATTCCATCTCGGGGGGTGGCCGGGAATATGGCTCAATATAAGCATTATAGCTTCTACGGCTTATTTTACTTATCACAATTGATCTAATATACCTAATAAACACTATAAATAACAAAGAAGATGGTAAAAACTCCAGAAGAATAATATATGGAATATACCCAGAGCGCTCCATCGGGAATAATAGATTCCCATTCCCAGAGAGGGGCTTTACATCTCTTTCTCCTCTCACCTCCAGGGTCCTTATATAAAGAAAACGAACATGGTTAACTTATGATATACACTCGTAAAAGCAGTATAAGACTGAAGAAAAATGTTATTTTCTCCGAAAAAAAAAAAAACAAAAGGTGGTACCGGCTGTTTCGCGGTTATCTTCGGAAGTAAGTTATTCACATATCTGAGCACTAAAACTTCCGTTATAATAAGTAATGTAATGAAATTCACGAGAGAACATAAAGGAAAGATTGTTTTACAATCCCATGATCGCTATTTTGAGATTATCATATTTGTTTTTGATTTTTGTGAGGGCACAAGTCAGATATTTGCTGAAAACACAAAACATCACAAAATTTATTTTGTTTAAGAAAGAAGAAAAGGAATAAATTACAGAACGGCAATCCATTAGAAATACAGTTTGGCATTGATTTATCGTAGATAATGCCAAAAAACAACTTCTCCAAGTCCCACTTCGACGGCACCTTGCAATATGTATGATTATTAGTAAATAATTTTTTTCTCAGTTGTTTTTTGAGCTATCTTATTGAAACTTGGTCACATTACTATTGAAAGGTGCTTCTTTACGTACAAAAAAAATGAAAGAAATCGAACGAAAATTAAAAAAACAAACAAAATTACCGTTCAATGACCCCTTGAGAATCTGATCATAACTACATTACCACGTGTCCGCTGTCTGATCTGGCTGGCGTTTGGAGCTTCCGAACAATCGGAGTTTTAACTTCGACTTCGGACCACAAAATATAACTATTCTTTCTTGTATAACTCAATGTTAATTTTATTTTTTGTAAAGCATTTTTGTTATTAAGGTGTTCGTGACCCAGATTTTGTCACATAGTTTTTGTAATACAAATTCTCCCCTTGGTTCCTAATGCACCTGCCGCAACCCAACCGCCCAATTTTTCCCACATCGCCTCCTGGATCTTTCCCACCGCCACTTTGGGGAAACACGAATCTAGCTTCAAGCTGGTAATCGATGTCACTTGGAGCAGTCTGACTTTCCTTTTTCTAAGGTTAAGTAAATTCAGATAACAGACTCACTTTTCTCTCACACACAAACCTACTCGCTCACTCCCTCGCTCATCACTCACTTTCTCTCTCCAGCAGCCAGAGAAAAGAAGTAAACTAATGAATCCACAACATTTTCACCTCATACAGTCATTTTCCTGACTATTGCCTGTGTGGATTAACTGACTTACACGCAGGATTAGCAAGATTCACCACCCCCTCTTCCTCCACTAGTGTGGATTCACACACTGGTGCTACGTCCCACTACCTTCAGTAGTCTATTGTGGCTCGCACATTGGGGAGGATTTGTGCTGTCCCACCTTAAGTGTTTGTCAACACATCAGCTTGGAGAAAGAAAGCTACGGTATATCACTTCTCCTCGCAATCTTGAATTTAAATCGCCTTTGGGTTTAGGGCTGGAGCAAAACATGGAATTTTTTGGTTTTAAACAGTCGGTGCCGTTTTCCTGTGTCAAAGTGACAGTGATTTATAGCAGTTATATGAATGGGCACAATGTGAATAAACAATGGACTCTTGCGTTCTCCAATACAAAATGAACAGCCACTGAACCAAAACGGAATGAAAAGCACTGGAGAACGATCAGTGAAGGCGTGAGATATCATACAATGTCACTTAATCTGCCAGACCGTGAAGCAGCTAACATCATGTGTTTACAGATGTTGAGATGAAATGGTTTCCACTCCTTGTTCTATTTGTTAAAATTAGTAGCCTCCTTCTATACAGTGTCCATCTGTTCCTGCGCGGCTCTCGGTAGAATAACTCTGATTTGTTCCAATGCATGAGAAATGCCTTTAGAACTGGACACGACTTGGCAAGTTATCCTTTAATTGTGTAACAGAGCACTTGGTTAAATACACAACTACACACTCTTCTTGAAATATGTCAGATGAACAGAAGCGTTCTTTCCTCAGATTCCACCTACGATGTTTCTGAGCCTGCATACCCCACATGGTAATGTAAATTACAGGTCCACTTTAGGATATTCCGTGTGGATCTTCCTTCCAGTGAGTGCTTTTAATGTAGCTGTATTCAGCTAAACAATATGTCATTTGCAGAAAGAGCCAGTAGAGTATTGTTGGCTACTTCCTCTACCAGGTAGAAGCCAGAACGTAGGTGTGCAAGGAGGTAGTGTCGTTTAGGTAAATGGTATAATATTTTGCTCTAATCTTGCAATCTTGTAATAAAGTAGGGAGGGAAGAGTAAAATATAGAATGCATGGAGTACTAACTAGAATTCCATGATTCAGTGCAGGAGAAAAGGACAGTGCATCTTACGACATAAAAACACTGTAGTGGAACGTCATGGTGGGAGAAGAAATGATAAATTCCTCTTAATCATTAAGTTTCCTATAAACTCTAGGAGAATAGGTTATGTTGTTGTGTGGACTTTCATGGATGGACCTTAAGTTTTATAATATTATGCTCGTTAAGTCACATGTGTGAATCAGATGACAGCGTATTGGTCATCGAGACATAATACTGATCCACGTTACTGCATTGGGAACCAGTAAATGCGATAACTTTCAATTTAAAAGGAGTGTAATAAGACCGCCTTCAGCGGCTGAAGAGCTCAAGATCTTCACAATACCTTCGTGCGTCATCAGAAGGAATGCCAGTGTTGCAAGAGTAGCAATAGTTGCAAGTAGGGTATTTCGTAACTGTTGGCGTCCACCATGCTACACGTTACTCTGAGTAAACTCCTCTCATGCCACTTGTTGCTACTCTGCACCATGAATTGTCCCTGAAACGCATGAACACGTGTGAAATATCTTGACAAAATATTCCATCCCCTGTGGTTTTCCTCGCAGTGTTTAAAAATTCCCTATACGCAATTGTAATTGCATATATATATATATATATATATATATATATATATATATATATAAATATATATATATATATATATAAATATATAATAATATATATAAAACATCCCTGTGAAAAAATAGTGAAATTCAAGGGCGCTTTCGTGACTTCCTCAATCTCACGAATTGTAATTTTTACTATTATTTTTTCACGGTGGTTACTCTGCATATTGTGATATCAGTTCATATATATCTGTGCGCTGTTTCTTTTTGCTGTTCCAGGAACTCCACGTTTTGTGTAGATGGGCTTGAAAACCTTCGTCAACATTCACATACTTCTCCAGCGGACTTTCCTCTGAAAAAATTCAGAGCAAAAAGTCTCAACAGATATTTTATACGTTTTTATCTCTCCACTAACTAAACAACCGTCCAGATTTTTTTTTCATCATGAAGGTAAAAAATCTGATAACTTTTGAAATTGCGTTAGTGGCTGTCTGAGGTGATTGTTATCCGACACAAAACCGTCCATCACTACCTCAGGTGTGTTATCCGCCACAACCGTCCACACTACCTCAGGTGTGTTATCCATCACACCGTCACACTACCTCAGGTGTGTTATCCATCACACCGTCACACTACCTCAGGTGTGTTATCCGTCACAGTCACACTACCTCAGGTGTTTTATCCAACGACTCCACATCCGTCACACTACCTCAGGTGTGTTTATCCGTCACTGTCTCAACTACCTCAGTGTGTTATCTCCACCACACCGTCACACTACCTCAGGTGTGTTATCCACCACACCGTCACACTACCTCAGGTGTGTTATCCACCACACCGTCACACTACCTCAGGTGTGTTATCCACCACACCGTCACACTACCTCAGGTGTGTTATCCACCACACCGTCACACTACCTCAGGTGTGTTATCCACCACACCGTCACACTACCTCAGGTGTGTTATCCACCACACCGTCACACTACCTCAGGTGTGTTATCCACCACACCGTCACACTACCTCAGGTGTGTTATCCACCACACCGTCACACTACCTCAGGTGTGTTATCCGTCACAGTCACACTACCTCAGGTGTGTTATCCACCACAC
Organism: Cherax quadricarinatus; assembly: GCF_026875155.1. NCBI lineage: Eukaryota > Metazoa > Arthropoda > Malacostraca > Decapoda > Parastacidae > Cherax > Cherax quadricarinatus. Next base: position 77,992,471 of record NC_069408.1, read on the forward strand.
CGTCACACTACCTCAGGTGTGTTATCCACCACACCGTCACACTACCTCAGGTGTGTTCTCCACCACAAACCGTCACACTACCTCAGGTGTGTTATCCACCACACCGTCACACTACCTCAGGTGTGTTATCCACCACATCGTCACACTACCTCAGGTGTGTTATCCACCACACCGTCACACTACCTCAGGTGTGTTATCCACCACACCGTCACACTAACCTCAGGAGTGTTAATCCACCACAAAAACAACCGTCACACTACCTCAGGTGTGTTATCCACCACACCGTCACACTACCTCAGGTGTGTTATCCACCACACCGTCACACTACCTCAGGTGTGTTATCCAACACACCGTCACACTACCTCAGGTGTGTTATCCACCACACCGTCACACTACCTCAGGTGTGTTATCCACCACACCGTCACACTACCTCAGGTGTGTTATCCACCACACCGTGTCACACTACCTCAGTTGTGTTATCTAACCACAAAAACCGTCCACACAACCTCAGGTGTGTTATCCACCACACCGTCACACTACCACAGGTGTGTTATATCCACCACCCCGTCCACACTACCTCAGGTGTTTTATCTATCACATCGTCACACTACCTCAGGTGTATTATCCACCACACCGTCACACTACCTCAGGTGTGTTATCTATCACATCGTCACACTACCTCAGGTGTATTATCCACCACACCGTCACTCTACCTCAGGTGTGTTATCCATCACACCGTCACTCTACCTCAGGTGTGTTATCCTTCACACCGTCACACTATCTCAGGTGTGTTTATCCAGCACGCTTTCACACTACCTCAGGTATGATATCCAACGTACTTTCACACTACCTCAGGTATGATATCCAACACACTTTCACACTACCTCAGGTATGATATCCAACACACTTTCACACTACCTCAGGTATGATATCCAACACACTTTCACACTACCTAAGGTGTGATATCCAACGCACTTTCACACTACCTCAGGTGTGTTATCCAACACACCGTCACACTACCTCAGGTGTGTTATCCAACACACCGTCACACTACCTCAGGGTGATTATCCAACACACCGTCACACTACCTCAGGTGTGTTATCCAACACACCGTCACACTACCTCAGGTGTGTTATCCAACACACCGTCACACTACCTCAGGTGTGTTATCCAACACACCTTCACACTACCTCAGGTGTGTTATCCAACACACCGTCACACTACCTCAGGTGTGTTATCCAACACACCGTCACACTACCTCAGGTGTGTTATCCAACACGCTTCACACTGCTTCAGCTGAATTACTTAGCTCACCTTCAGATTCTTGAAAAGGATACCGAAAAGATGAAGAGTAAACATTAGGTATCTTGTTGTTGGACCGAGACCATTTTTAATCCTACTCAGAAAGGGTTTTTCAGCAGTCAAAACCGAGTCCAGCAGGCGTAAAGCGAAGTAATGGTGATGTAATCAATCTGTCAACCTAAGAAAATGGTTTATGAGGTGTTCGTTTTTCTCAACTAGAGAAGTGCTTATTCCATAGACGGAAGAATATGAACCTGAATCATAAGAATATATGCCAAGGTAAGTGTGGAATGTCGTATAATAACTGAGGCTAATGGATCACTAGTAAAGATAAGAGAACATGATTTTAGAACTTTGCAATCATCTTACTGGTCCAAAAAAGTGCTTCTCAAATTCTTGCCTCTTATCTTCACTAGTGAATTTTTTCACAGGTGTCTCCACTTACAACTGCTCCATTTCATCTGTCTGCAGTATATAAGCCCCATCTCTGCCAATATTCTGCACTTATAACAACTCTGATAGATTGAACATATAGATTCTAGGCAGAAGGATTGTTTACCTCAAGCCCCTCCACATCTTCCACTCTTCTCTGTTTTTGTACTGAGGAAGCCAGTGTTTGGTTAAACTTTTCCAGAATAAAAGATACCCAAATGTTACACAGGTGTTTCATTTATCTACCTCAGGCTGTTTACCATAAAAAGCTTCACACACACTCTGGTGTGTTTCATCCCAGCACACCTTCACACTACCTCAGGTGTGTTATCCAGCACACCTTCACACTACCTCAGGTGTGTTATCCAGCACACCTTCACACTACCTCAGGTGTGTTATCCAGCACACCTTCACACTACCTCAGGTGTGTTATTTATCCAGCACACCTTCACACTAACTCCGAGGTGTTTATCCACACACCTTCACACTACCCTCCAGGAGTGTTATCCAGCCACACCTTCACACTACCTCAGTGTGTTATCCAGTCACACCTCTCACACTTCCTCTACTTGGTGTTTTTATCCAGCACACCTTCACACTACCTCAGGTGTGTTATCCAGCAAACCTTCACACTACCTCAGGTGTGTTATCCAGCACACCTTCACACTACCTCAGGTGTGTTATCCAGCACACCTTCACACTACTTCTGGTGTGTTATCGTCAGCACACACTTCACACACTTCCTCGGTGTGTTACGCCAGCACACCTTCACACTACCTCAGGTGGTAATCCCAGCACACCTTCACACTACCTCAGGTGTGTTATCCAGCACACCTTCACACTACCTCAGGTGTGTTATCCAGCACACCTTCACACTACCTCAGGTGTGTTATCCAGCACACCTTCACACTACCTCAGGTGTGTTATCCAGCACACCTTCACACTACCTCTGGTGTGTTACCAGGACACCTTCACAAACTATCCTCAGTGTGTTATCCACACACCTCACACTTACCTCATGTGAGTTTATCCACACACCTCACACTACCTCAGGTTTGTTATCCAGCACACCTTCACACTACGTCAGGTGTGTATCCAGCACACCTTCAACTCTACTCAGTGTGTTACCAGTCACACCTTCACACTAACCTCAGTGTATTATCCAGCACACCTTCACACGACCCTGGTGTGTTATCCAGCACACCTTCCACACTACCTCTGTTGTTATCCAGCACACCTTCACACTACCTCTGGTGTGTTATCCACACCCTTCACACTACCTCAGTGTTTAATCCAGCCAACCATCACACTACCTCAGGTGGTGTTATCATCCAGCAAACCTTCACACTACCTCAGGAGTTTATCCAGCACACCTTCACACTACCTCCTGAGGTGTTATCCAGCAACACCTTCCACCTACCTCAGGTGTTGTTATCCAGCACACCTTCACACTACTCAGGTGTAGTTATCCAGCACACCTTCACAACACACCTCTAGGTGTGTTATCCAGCACACCATCAAACTACCTCATTGTGATTATCCAGCACACCTTCACACACTACCTCAGGTGTGTTATCCAGCACACCTTCACACTACCTCTGGTGTGTTATCCAGCACACCTTCACACTACCTCCGGTGTGTTATCCAGCACACCTTCACACTACCTCAGGTGTGTTATCCAGCACACCTTCACACTACCTCAGGTGTGTTATCCAGCACACCTTCACACTTACCACTGGATGATTATTCAGCAACACCTTCACACTACCTCAGGTGTGTTATCCAGCACACCTTCACACTCCTATACAACCCTTGTAACCTCAATACGACAAAACTTCTATAACTCCATTACTTCACATTTGACTTCCTTACATCTCCTTTTCCATGATAATCCTTCGACCCTCTTATTACACCCTCATACCTCCACCATAATACCTATACAACCCCACCATGACGCTTTTAACTCCCTTCCCGCACCCTTACAGTTTACAATGTCCTTCCTTACACTCCCGATTCTGATTAACCTTAACACCCGCATGAAGCCCTTTTATCATGACCAAAACTCTCTTTCACAGTCACTATTATTTTCCCTTACACTTCTTGTCATGACACTTTCACCCCTTACCATGACATTCTTACTTCCCCTTCTATTACTTTCCGTCTCCTCCACTATTACATCCATTATCTACAGATGATATCCACTCATATAGACACCCAGTAACATAGTATCCTCCACGTGATGACAACCTGTGGGCCCCCAACCATGGATCACAAAATCTCATCGATGATGTCTTCACAATCACCACCACGACTCTTAAACTTCAATCGCCAACATGATAAAGTTTTACCCACTTACGGACCGACACCCCACCACCACCACAACCACAACCACCTATCACCCCCAGCACCAGTACAACCATTCATCATTGACAGAATAACCCCGCCGACCGTTACCATCACACCTAATACATAAACCCTATGTTAGCACCACTCCATATACCTATATGTCAAACCAACCCAAAGTAAATCACCAAACACCCCCTACCACCATTTACGCAGCAGTGAGACACACCACCAGCGATAACAATGAATCCCCCTGATTCATCTGAGTGTCCTATTCGCACTAAGAGAAAAATCAAAGCCTGATAAAACTACCACCACCATAATGAATTCCCTACCTCACCACCACCACCAGCGGGCGCGGGGGGGGGGGGGGCCCCCATAATGAATCCCCAACCCCACCACCACCACCAGTGCAATGAATTCATTACACAACCATCAGTACGATGAATCCAGTACACTAACGACGCTTCAATTAATCCCCTATTCCACCTCCAATACAATGAAATCCCCATCACATCCGCCAATACAATGAGTCTCTTACGTCACCACCACCGTCACCTCACACCATTACCACTATTCCCTGCACCGCCACCACCAAAATGAATCCATAACACAACACCCACCACCCACCAGGACCAAGGCTGCCCTACAACACCCACCACAACCACAACCTTACAGCCTAACAAGCAGCATGGGAAAACCATCCATAGTAATATATATTCAAGTCATGAAATTCCACTCTAGTCTTTTGGAGTCCAAATGATGGAAAATTGGACGTGAATTCGCTTGGTTGATCTTGCATATACACGATCCACAGCGAGGAATGTTCGACCATCGAACGAGATATATTTTCTTGGTATCATGATCTTCATGGTGTCATGTACTATTTTCATGGTGTCATGACATTCTTCCATGGTGTCCATTTACTATTTTCATGGTGTCATGTACTATTTTCATGGTGTCATGTACTATTTTCATGGTGTCATGTACTATTTTCATGGTATCATGTACTATTTTCATGGTGTCATGTACGAATTTTTCATGGAGTCATGTACTATTTTTCTGTGACATGTACTATTTTCATGGTATCATGTACTATTTTCATGGTGTCATGTACTATTTTCATGGTGTCATGTACTATTTTCATGGTGTCATGTACTATTTTCATGGTGTCATGTACTATTTTCATGGTGTCATGTACTATTTTCATGGTGATATGTCCTATTTTCATGAGGTGTCATGTACTATTTCTTGAGTCATGGTACTAGTTTCATGGTGACATTTACTATTTTCATGGTGTCCAGTACTATTTCTTGGTGTTATGTATTTTTTCTGGTGTTGTTAACTATTTTGTTGTGTCATGTACTTTTTTTTTTTGGTGTCGTGTACGTTTTTTTGATGTCATGAGCTATTTTGAAGTTGTCATACATTATACCTTATTATTTTGTTGATGTCTTGAATTACTTTATTAATGTCATAAATTATTTTGTTGTTGTCATGAATTATTTGATTGGTTGTTGATGTTACGAATTACTTTAAATAACAAAAAGGCACAATACCGTGACTGGAACAATACACAAATATCCAGCATATAGAAGAGAGGAGCTTACGACGACGTTTCGGTCAGATTTGGACCATTTACAAAGTCACACTAACAAAAAGACCAGCAGACAGGGACGGGTCCCTAGCTACTTTGCATTGCTCCTCTTTCTTAATCTTAGACTGACTCCACTACTACAGCCACTACCTCTTTACTTCCTTTCCTACAACCTCTCCTGTCCCGTCCCTGTCAGCTTGCCTATATATATACTCCCTCTTTCTCTCCTTTTCGTTAGTGTGACTTTGTAAATGATCCAAGTCGGACCGTAACGTCGTCGTAAGCTCCTCTCTTCTATGTGCGGGTTATCTGTGTATGAAATTATTTTCTTGTTATTATGTATATTGTATTTTCACGTTTTGTTTTAAGAAGAGAGAGAGAGAGATGTTAGTGAGGAAGGAGAGGAAGAATAAATTGTTTTAATGGGTGGGACCATTTTTTGTGGAGGAAAGAGGGGAGGTATTTCAGTAGCTTTAACGGACAGTTTTTGAAGCTATCTGGTTGGCGAACCGAGTGGCCACAGTGTACGAACATGTTTTAGTAGGTGTAACATAGTTTACATAACTGTGAAATTGGTAGGGGGTGTAGGACCCACGTACATAGTGTTTAAATAAATGCTACTTACAAATTTTAAAACATTAGCCAGTGTAAGTAAAAATATTACAAAATAATAACAGAAATGAAATGCATAGAATGCGTTGATCTCCAGCTCCCGGATCTCTAGAAAGGTATAATATTAGCCCCTTTGTCTCTTCTGGAGGAAATTGAGCTGTACCTCTTTTCTTGCCATAACCTTTGTGTATACTGAGGATTACAAAGGGACTGTTTTATGTGTCCAGAGGATACGTATCTCACAGCGACCGAAACACATGCATTATCTGAATTTACGTCTCATAGAATATTATCGTGAATTTTAAACTTCTCGCAGTGATATTCTTGAATAATTTGGTGAGTAAACCTCAGCACATAGTTGATAATGTGTACTATAAATTCAAACATTAATTAAAAAAAAAATGTATTACCATATCAACAGGATCTTGCGTAGAAAAACTAATCTGCTTCTGGTCCTGTTAATGTGGTAAGACATTTTAATTACTGTATGAATTTATACTAAAAATTATCAACTATGTGAAGAGATTTACTCGCCAAATTATTCAAGAATATCACTGTGAGAACTTTAAAATACCCGATAGTAGCCTGTGTGACGTAAATATTAGATGTTTCGGTCACTGCGAGATCCAGTTCCATGTTCCTCAGTGCACACATGAATTATAGAACCTGAAATGAATTCCTTTAAAGCAATGATAAAATAATATCACTAAAGATTGGACACCACAAGAATTTTTTTATTAATCTAAATACAAATGAGTAACTAAGAATTTCTAGTTGCGCGTCAAAATAATTCAGGTTGGCGCTTGTATAGACATGTTACATCGTGAGTGGTGTTACTCTTTCAGTGTTTTGCATGTAATGAGAAAAGAACATTTCGTTTTTTTTTATTTTTTTGGACCATATGATGTAATAAAATATACGTAATGGTAAAAAAGAATAAAAAGATGGAGTAGTAGGGGAAGTGGAATATTCAAATGGCTTCAGGAAGAAATCCAGATATTCTTCCTTGAAGCCTTTTTATCCACTTCTCCGAGGCTATGGGTCCCACAATTTACACCAGAGGTGGACCCATCTTAAAAATCAAGTATATACCGGATTTTTAGGGCAGTCGATAAAGGCTAGAATGAAAACAGTTAAATTACGGATACTTATCCATCGGCTCCAGTAATGTATTTGTTAAGTATACGTGAATATATCTTCTCTAATGCTATCTGTGACCTTTACGTTGACGTGCTCGCTCGCTGCTTCCCCAAACTGTTCTTTTTTTCCTGTCAACAGAGGCTTCAAGGCATTTCAAAATTCAGTCTTTTCAGTTTCAAGTTGTATTGCATTAATTGAATGTAATGAAAGAGTAGATGGGCTTTTTTAACTTTTTTTTTATAGTTTTACTCACTATGCTATGAACAGAAAAACAGAAAAAAACAGCGTTCAGTTTTATAGCTTCGTTCAGGGTTGAGAGATATCAGAGCTGGAATAGTTATAATATCAAATTACGGTCCAATAATAAAATCATTAAATTACCTAAGAAACGCCTCTAAGACCTAAATATGTACTTTACTGGAGGTGCGGAGACTTCCAAAGACCAAGATTCCCGAGTGATCTCGCTGGAGAATAATTGAAGAATGAGTACCACAGAGCCGTCAATGTTCAAGATAGGAAAAAAGCAAAAACAATCCTTACTGTTGGTACCTTTTATCTAAACAAGTAGCAACTGACAACCAACAATGGAAGGACACCGCCTTAGAATCAATCAGCTGACCATCAAATCCAGCAAGTTCCTGTCAACTAACCCAAGCATCTTGTCTCCTGTGCTGCGTTTAAAAAAATGGCAAAATTGCAAATATGTACCAACCACCAGGTCACTGTCCAATCACGTGTGCATCTTGTATACAAATGTGTCAATAACAACACTGCGACTAGGCCGAGGGCTCGAACCCGTGTAGTTTTGGAAAGCCAAAACCAAACGTTCGGAGCTCTCGGTTAGTCGCCATGTTGGTATTCATTAAATACCACTCTTCGGTTTAAAATCCGATCATATCGATATATATATTATATATATATATATATATATATAATATATATAAATATATATACTATAATATATTATAAATATATATATATAACATATATATATATATAATATATATATATATATATATATATATATAATATATATATATATATATATATATATAAAATATATAATAATATATAAAATATATATATCCGTGCCGATATGGTAAAACAGGTCAATTAGCAAGAACTCATTAAAAATTAAGTCCTTTCTGGAAATTTTCTTTTATACATATTAAAGATAATTTTTTTCATTAATGTTAATGGGTAAAAATTTTTAATTTTTGCACCAAAAGAATCTTAGAAAACTACCTAACCTTATTATACAAGAGCAATTTATTTTAGCCTAACCCAACTAAATAAATTTTAGATTTTGTTCTACAATAATTTAATACTAAACACAGTGAATATAATTTTTTTTAGATAGGATCAGAATGATTTTGGCGAAATTATTGCATACACAAATTTTCACTTGTCCATATGGCCAAGAGGAGCCGTTTGCTATTTACGCCAAGATCGGCAAGTTCTGCCTATGCGGCACGACATATATATATTAAATATAAAGATATATATATATATAATATATATATATATAATATATGTAGGAGGACCACCTATATAAAGGACTGGGGAGCCTCATCAGAGGTCAGAGAGGACAATAAATGTCCCTCAGGTGAAAACTCATGGTTCTCCCGAGCTTGATTGAATATTTTCTTCTCCTACCACCCCCTAATCTTATATCTTCCAATGGGAAAAATTTATTAATAGACAGAATACATACAGGAAACACAAACAAGAATACAATGGTACAATATGTTAAAGATTATGATTCCTCCAGCTCCTCCGAACCGTACGCAGCAAGTATGCAGCAAGCATTTTCTCCTCTGGATGGCCACGCTTGGGCGCGGAAACATGAAAGTGGCTGCCCTTGGTCCCTGGTGGGTGGTTGATGATCTGGAACCTAATTCTTTAAGGAAACCGTTTGGCCATTTTATCCCCAGCTCCCAATGACAAATTGCAACTATTGGCTAAGGTCCCTGTACTTGCCTGCTCTTGTGCACCCCCTGTGGTCAGCAGCACCTCCCTGTCGCCAGCACTGGATGGATATAGGTGTCAGCCGTTGTGGACACACAGGTATAGTCCCATGCTAAAGCTATGCCATTATTCCAAGGAAAAGAGGTGATTCCTGTTGGGGCAGGTTTGCTGATTGTGGTATTGTTGGCTGCCTAGTGATTCGGGGCTCCCTCTCGCTGGAACCATCCAGCTGTAGCAAGGGTTTCTCTTTATGATGTCGTTGACTTAATTGTGTCTTGCATGCCAGCCCTGGTTTGGAACGTCAAGATCATGTAACCATATTGGCCGGCTTGCGCTTCGCCGCAGATACATAATATTCCGTGTGAATTGGGCAGCAAGGCGCAGAGCCACTGCATTACGAGGTTGTTAGGGTCGAGCGTGTTCGCATTGCGATATGGGAACTGTTTGGTGGAAGTCCCAGGATGAGGTGAACTCACAGCCTGAGATGGGCAAGCACCTTATTCAACGATAGGCCATCCCACAGCTTGACTGTTATTTTGAGAGCCAGTGCTGCACTAGGGTTTGCGTTGGAGCAGTCAAGAAGTCTCCCATTCAGCGATGGCACTGGCATAGATTAGGGTTTCTGTATCCTGCAGATCACTGAGGTTTTCAGGAAGCATTAGTCTTATTAATTTGTTTGATGCTATGGAAGAGGATAGAAAGCTGGTAAGAGCAATCTGGGAGGATCTGTGTACTCTCCCAGCCCCCCAAGCAAAACAACCACGGGGGGAGTGGAATGATAGTTCTAGGCCTTTCGTGTTGCAATCAACACATCATCAGGACTTGCCAACTTGCAGAAAATAGGAGGCTTCTACGCGAAAACATTCCCAGAGGAACCTCGTTCACTGGAGGAGAGAGGGAGAGAGGAGAAGGAACATGAAGTGCCCACAGGCACACAGCCAGAAGGATAATATTAAGACATTAGAAAATCCTACAAGCATGATATTGTAACCTAAACGAAATTTACGTAGCATAATATAAGTTCATTCATATTCCGCTATGACAACAATAACAATATTTTTGAGTATAGAAATGGGGTCCCCATCTAGTGCAAATAGAGCCCTCGGAGAAGTGGATAAGGAAGTCATCGAGGAAGAATATTTGGATTTATTCTAAAGCCATTTGAATATTCACTTTCCCCCTACCACCACAACTTGTAATTTTTGTTACTAATTGGTATATTTTAATAATAGTATAGTACCCAATATCTAAAAGATGCAATGCTGTTACAAAGATGGCAATATGTAATTACGTGAAGTTCGGAGGGAATACATTTAAAGAGCATATTGCTACATGTTATCACAGAATACCCCTCCTATATCACTTAGTGATATAGTTGGTGGGTAAGTTCACTGTATTTCTAGAACTTCTGAACTTCCTGCAGCTGGAAAGCAGCCTCTCCTTCCTCCCCAAGTGTGTTGGAGATAGGTATCAGCCAGTGTAGTCTCATACCATCTGCTTGCCGTCTGTCCATCTAGCCTTTTGTTACCATCCAAATTGCATAATTAGGTGGCTCCCTATTGCTGGCATCGGCTGTTACGAGGCTCCTTTTGATGATGTTATCTTAACCTCTTCATGCCATGCAATCTTTCCCTCGAACCTGCAGGACATAAGACCATGGTATCCAAATCGGTCTACAGATTCACTGCGCAAATAGACCAGTGTCGGCGAGAATAGGGGCGGCAAGTCCGAAGGGCAACACCAATGTGGATGTCTGTGGATGGAGAGGTTGTTCCAAGGAGGAAGTTGGAAACAGGCAACAGAGTCCCCTGAATGAGAGCTCCTCTGCAAGGAGGCGGGCACTATCCTTCCCCTGCACATTCCTAAGCACTGTTGAGCTGTATTCGCCCTACTGGGCCATCACAGTGTTGACTGTTTTGTCGTTGTTGGTGGGGCAACAGGTCTGGTTTCAGAGCCCGTTAGATTATCTTAGACAGTGTGGGTCCCGTCAACGCTCTTTTGATCATGGCCTCTAACTTTGTCCTAAGATGTCCCTTGGATGGAACGCATGAGACATTCTAGAACCAAAAAAAAAAAATTTATAAAGACGTTATTTGTAAAAATCATGGAACAAAATGCAGCAGAAAAAAAACATAAGGAAATGTATAGCAGTGGACTTAATAGGAAACGCACATGACACAATAACACAAGTATGAATGTTAAATTAAAAATTAAATACTTAAGAACTACAAATTACAGCCTTAGCACAGCAACACTTCCAAACCCTTGGGCGTCCCTCCATCAATACCAGTCAATCATATCTTTATTGTATTAATCTTTAAAATGCACATTACAAGCTGAAGATTATTTTTAGTGTAAACCAACCTAGAACCTTGGCCCCTGCAGACTTGAGGGGGTTTTGACATGCTCAGCGCGAACGAAAATTTTTTTCCGAAAAAAATTCACAAACTGAGTTAATCTTATAGAAAAATAGCTTAACTCTCTGGCAACACAATGGTACCAGAATCATTGTTCTGTGTTTCTGGCGAACATTCCTACAAGAATTATGGTCATTTAAATTACCCTAGGGTGAACGTCACCACCCGCGCAGGTTGCTCTACCTGTCCTCAATTTAGATTTTTTTTTCTTCCCTTTTTTTTTCTCGTTGTATTTTAACTGTATTATTCTTTCTAAATAATAATTGACAATGGTATCATAATACAGTGGGTGGGACTTATACTAGAGTCCAACCATCCAGGAACCTCCCGACACCAATTCTTGCTGAGGTCATGCTGACGTCATGAGGAAAATTCCATCTCGGGGGGTGGCCGGGAATATGGCTCAATATAAGCATTATAGCTTCTACGGCTTATTTTACTTATCACAATTGATCTAATATACCTAATAAACACTATAAATAACAAAGAAGATGGTAAAAACTCCAGAAGAATAATATATGGAATATACCCAGAGCGCTCCATCGGGAATAATAGATTCCCATTCCCAGAGAGGGGCTTTACATCTCTTTCTCCTCTCACCTCCAGGGTCCTTATATAAAGAAAACGAACATGGTTAACTTATGATATACACTCGTAAAAGCAGTATAAGACTGAAGAAAAATGTTATTTTCTCCGAAAAAAAAAAAAACAAAAGGTGGTACCGGCTGTTTCGCGGTTATCTTCGGAAGTAAGTTATTCACATATCTGAGCACTAAAACTTCCGTTATAATAAGTAATGTAATGAAATTCACGAGAGAACATAAAGGAAAGATTGTTTTACAATCCCATGATCGCTATTTTGAGATTATCATATTTGTTTTTGATTTTTGTGAGGGCACAAGTCAGATATTTGCTGAAAACACAAAACATCACAAAATTTATTTTGTTTAAGAAAGAAGAAAAGGAATAAATTACAGAACGGCAATCCATTAGAAATACAGTTTGGCATTGATTTATCGTAGATAATGCCAAAAAACAACTTCTCCAAGTCCTCACTTCGACGCACCTTGCAATATGTATGATTATTAGTAAATAATTTTTTTCTCAGTTGTTTTTTGAGCTATCTTATTGAAACTTGGTCACATTACTATTGAAAGGTGCTTCTTTACGTACAAAAAAAAAATGAAAGAAACGAACGACAATTCAAAAAAACAAACAAAATTACCGTTCAATGACCCATTGAGAATCTGATCATAACTACATTACCACGTGTCCGTGTCTGATCTGGCTGGCGTTTGGAGCTTCCGAACAAACGGAGTCTTTTAAACATCGACTTCGGACCACCAAATATAACTATTCTTTCTTGTATCACTCAATGTTAATTTAATTTATTTGTAAAGCATTTTTGTTATTAAGGTGTTCGTGACCCAGATTTTGTCACATAGTTTTTGTAAGACAAATTCTCCCTTGGTTCTAATGCACCTGCCGCAACCCAACCGCCCAATTTTTCCCACATCGCCTCCTGGATCTTTCCCACCGCCACTTTGGGGAAACACGAATCTAGCTTCAAGCTGGTAATCGATGTCACTTGGAGCAGTCTGACTTTCCTTTTTCTAAGGTTAAGTAAATTCAGATAACAGACTCACTTTTCTCTCACACACAAACCTACTCGCTCACTCCCTCGCTCATCACTCACTTTCTCTCTCCAGCAGCCAGAGAAAAGAAGTAAACTAATGAATCCACAACATTTTCACCTCATACAGTCATTTTCCTGACTATTGCCTGTGTGGATTAACTGACTTACACGCAGGATTAGCAAGATTCACCACCCCCTCTTCCTCCACTAGTGTGGATTCACACACTGGTGCTACGTCCCACTACCTTCAGTAGTCTATTGTGGCTCGCACATTGGGGAGGATTTGTGCTGTCCCACCTTAAGTGTTTGTCAACACATCAGCTTGGAGAAAGAAAGCTACGGTATATCACTTCTCCTCGCAATCTTGAATTTAAATCGCCTTTGGGTTTAGGGCTGGAGCAAAACATGGAATTTTTTGGTTTTAAACAGTCGGTGCCGTTTTCCTGTGTCAAAGTGACAGTGATTTATAGCAGTTATATGAATGGGCACAATGTGAATAAACAATGGACTCTTGCGTTCTCCAATACAAAATGAACAGCCACTGAACCAAAACGGAATGAAAAGCACTGGAGAACGATCAGTGAAGGCGTGAGATATCATACAATGTCACTTAATCTGCCAGACCGTGAAGCAGCTAACATCATGTGTTTACAGATGTTGAGATGAAATGGTTTCCACTCCTTGTTCTATTTGTTAAAATTAGTAGCCTCCTTCTATACAGTGTCCATCTGTTCCTGCGCGGCTCTCGGTAGAATAACTCTGATTTGTTCCAATGCATGAGAAATGCCTTTAGAACTGGACACGACTTGGCAAGTTATCCTTTAATTGTGTAACAGAGCACTTGGTTAAATACACAACTACACACTCTTCTTGAAATATGTCAGATGAACAGAAGCGTTCTTTCCTCAGATTCCACCTACGATGTTTCTGAGCCTGCATACCCCACATGGTAATGTAAATTACAGGTCCACTTTAGGATATTCCGTGTGGATCTTCCTTCCAGTGAGTGCTTTTAATGTAGCTGTATTCAGCTAAACAATATGTCATTTGCAGAAAGAGCCAGTAGAGTATTGTTGGCTACTTCCTCTACCAGGTAGAAGCCAGAACGTAGGTGTGCAAGGAGGTAGTGTCGTTTAGGTAAATGGTATAATATTTTGCTCTAATCTTGCAATCTTGTAATAAAGTAGGGAGGGAAGAGTAAAATATAGAATGCATGGAGTACTAACTAGAATTCCATGATTCAGTGCAGGAGAAAAGGACAGTGCATCTTACGACATAAAAACACTGTAGTGGAACGTCATGGTGGGAGAAGAAATGATAAATTCCTCTTAATCATTAAGTTTCCTATAAACTCTAGGAGAATAGGTTATGTTGTTGTGTGGACTTTCATGGATGGACCTTAAGTTTTATAATATTATGCTCGTTAAGTCACATGTGTGAATCAGATGACAGCGTATTGGTCATCGAGACATAATACTGATCCACGTTACTGCATTGGGAACCAGTAAATGCGATAACTTTCAATTTAAAAGGAGTGTAATAAGACCGCCTTCAGCGGCTGAAGAGCTCAAGATCTTCACAATACCTTCGTGCGTCATCAGAAGGAATGCCAGTGTTGCAAGAGTAGCAATAGTTGCAAGTAGGGTATTTCGTAACTGTTGGCGTCCACCATGCTACACGTTACTCTGAGTAAACTCCTCTCATGCCACTTGTTGCTACTCTGCACCATGAATTGTCCCTGAAACGCATGAACACGTGTGAAATATCTTGACAAAATATTCCATCCCCTGTGGTTTTCCTCGCAGTGTTTAAAAATTCCCTATACGCAATTGTAATTGCATATATATATATATATATATATATATATATATATATATATATAAATATATATATATATATATATAAATATATAATAATATATATAAAACATCCCTGTGAAAAAATAGTGAAATTCAAGGGCGCTTTCGTGACTTCCTCAATCTCACGAATTGTAATTTTTACTATTATTTTTTCACGGTGGTTACTCTGCATATTGTGATATCAGTTCATATATATCTGTGCGCTGTTTCTTTTTGCTGTTCCAGGAACTCCACGTTTTGTGTAGATGGGCTTGAAAACCTTCGTCAACATTCACATACTTCTCCAGCGGACTTTCCTCTGAAAAAATTCAGAGCAAAAAGTCTCAACAGATATTTTATACGTTTTTATCTCTCCACTAACTAAACAACCGTCCAGATTTTTTTTTCATCATGAAGGTAAAAAATCTGATAACTTTTGAAATTGCGTTAGTGGCTGTCTGAGGTGATTGTTATCCGACACAAAACCGTCCATCACTACCTCAGGTGTGTTATCCGCCACAACCGTCCACACTACCTCAGTGTGTTATCCTCAACACCGACACACTACCTCAGGTGTGTTATCCATCACACCGTCACACTACCTCAGGTGTGTTATCCGTCACAGTCACACTACCTCAGGTGTTTTATCCAACGACTCCACATCCGTCACACTACCTCAGGTGTGTTTATCCGTCACTGTCTCAACTACCTCAGTGTGTTATCTCCACCACACCGTCACACTACCTCAGGTGTGTTATCCACCACACCGTCACACTACCTCAGGTGTGTTATCCACCACACCGTCACACTACCTCAGGTGTGTTATCCACCACACCGTCACACTACCTCAGGTGTGTTATCCACCACACCGTCACACTACCTCAGGTGTGTTATCCACCACACCGTCACACTACCTCAGGTGTGTTATCCACCACACCGTCACACTACCTCAGGTGTGTTATCCACCACACCGTCACACTACCTCAGGTGTGTTATCCACCACCCGTCACAAATTCCCCCCTAATAGAGCTAAATGGTTCAGATATGTTGATGATATTTTGTGTCTTATGCCCAAAAATGTAGATATACACCTTTTCCTAGGAAAATTAAATAGCTTAGCCCTTCTATAAACTTTACTGTTGAGTTTGAAGAAAAAACTGATTCCCTTTTTCCCTAGATGTTTTAATTATTAAGGGTAAAAATGAATTCAAATTTAAAATTTACAGAAAACCTAAAAAATAACTGTTCCTATGTCCACTATTATTCCTCGCATCAAGATAGAGTCAAACTGTCTGTTTCTCACAATTTTTTTTGAGAGCTTTACGAATTTGTAGTCCTGAGTTCATAGATGAGGAAATATCCAAAATTTATGAAATAGGTAATGATTTAAAATCCCCAAGAAATGTAATTGTAAATCTTTTAAAGTTGCTAGAAATACTTTTTACAATCCAAAAAGGGACAACCAGCCTTATTCAACTAAAAATATGTTGTTCTCCCTTACCATGAAAATTTGGGTTGATATGCCTTCTCTTCTTAAGACTTTTAATATTAAAGTTTATTCAAAAATCTTGATACAGTAAAAAAACTTTTGATAAAGAATTCCCCCCAAATCGGATGGATGTGTCTATAAGATTCCTTGTAAAATTTGCGATAAATTTTATTACGGTCAAACTGGTAAAAACCGAACTAAGATTAAAACAACATAAATATAGCATTAGAACTGGACAAGTTTCCCCAATGCTCTATTTATTCATGTAAGAGATTTTAACCATCCAATTGATTTTCAAAAAGTTGAGAAAGTATATCAAGCAATTTCCATGGCCCGACAGGAATAATTGAATCTTTTCATAAAAAGCAGTTTAAAAAATAATATTGAATATTTCCTTTGGTTTATATAAATTAAATCCATTAATAATTAATAAAATTGGGAAGAATTTAATAATACACGGGACAAATAATCTTTAAAATTTTTTATTTTTTGGGTAGAATAGTTTGTGGGGTGAGTTTGTGCCAAGACCTGTCCAAGTTGGGTCGGCGCCGTCAGGTGTTTAAACCGTTGTGGATCTGATAGTGAGGTGCCGGCCAGACCCCTTATATAGCTTCCTTGGATGCTTTATTTTTCATAGTTCCTTGATAATTGAGTAGTCCGAAAGCGCTTGGAATTTCTCTATTCTTCCAGAGTGGTTGTTTTGCATATTCTGAAATCACCTGTTTACTGTGATCTTATTGCATATAAATATAATAAAATATATATATTTTAATATATATATATATATATATAATATATATATATATATATATATAAATATATAAATAATAAAATATATATATTTTATATATATATATATATATATATATATATAATATGATATATAAAAAATTTTTTATTTTTTTAACACACTGGCCGATTCCCACCAAGGCGGGGTGGCCCGAAAAGAAAAACTTTCCCCATCATTCACTCCATCACCTGTTTTGGGCCAGAAGGGTGCTTACACTACAGTTTTTTAAACTGAAAACTTTAACACCCCCTCCTTCAGAGTGCAGGCACTGTACTTCCCATCTCCAGGACTCAAGTCCCGGCCTGCCGTTTCCCTGAATCCCTTCATAAATGTTACTTTGCTCACACTCCAACAGCACGTCAAGTATTAAAAACCATTTGTCTCCATTCACTCCTATCAAACACGCTCACGCATGCCTGCTGGAAGTCCAACCCCTCGCACACAAAACCTCCTTTACCCCCCCCTCCAACCCTTCCTGGGCCGACCCCTACCCCCTTCCTTCCACTACAGACTGATACACTCTTGAAGTCATTCTTTTTTCGCTCCATTCTCCCTACATGTCCGAACCACCTCAACAACCCTTCCTCAGCCCTCGGGACAACAGTTTTGGTATCCCGCACCTCCTCCTAACTTCCAAACTACGAATTCTCTGCATTATATTCACACCACACATTGCCCTCAGACATGACATCTCCACTGCCTCCAGCCTTCTCCTCGCTGCAACATTCATAAACCCACGCTTCACACCCATAAAGAGCTTGGTAAAACTATACTCTCATACATTCCCCCTCTTTCCCTCCAAGGACAAAGTTCTTTGTCTCCACAGACTCCTAAGTGCACCACTCACTCTTTTTCCCTCATCAATTCTATGATTCACCTCATTTTTCATAGACCCATCCGCTGACACGTCCACTCCCAAATATCTGAATACGTTCACCTCCTCCATACTCTCCCCTCCAACTGATATCAATCTTTCATCACCTAATCTTTTTGTTATCCTCATAACCTTACTCTTTTCCGTATTCACCTTTAATTTTCTTCTTTTCACACCCCTACCAAATTCATCCACCAATCTCTGCAACTTCTCTTCAGAATCTCCCAAGAGCACAGTGTTTATCAGCAAAGAGCAGCTGTGACAACTCCCACTTTGTGTGTGATTCTTTATCTTTTAACTCCACGCCTCTTGCCAAGACCCTCGCATTTACTTCTCTTACAACCCCATCTATAAATATATTAAACAACCACGGTGACATCACACATCCTTGTCTAAGGCCTACTTTTAAATGGGAAAAATTTCCCTCTTTCCTACATACTCTAACTTGAGCCTCACTATCCTCGTAAAAACTCTTCACTGCTTTCAGTAACCTACCCCCCTACACCATACACCTCCACATTGCCCCCATCCACCCTGTCATACGCCTTTTCCCAAATCCATAAATGCCACAAAGACCTCTTTAGCCTTTTCTAAATACTGTTCACTTATATTTTTCACTGTAAACACTTGGTCTACAGACCCCCTACCTTTCCTAAAGCCTCCTTGTTCATCTGCTATCCTATTCTCCGTCTTACTCTTAATTCTTTCAATGATAACTCTACCATGCACTTTACCAGTTTTACTCAACAGACTTATCCCCCTATAATTTTTGCACTCTCTTTTATCCCCTTTGCCTTTATACAAAGGAACTATGCATGCTCTCTGCCAATCCCTAGGTACCTTACCCTCTTCCATACATTTATTAAATAATTGCACCAACCACTCCAAAACTATATCTCCATCTGCTTTTAACATTTCTATCTTTATCCCATCAATCCCGGCTGCCTTACCCCCTTTCATTTCACCTACTGCCTCACGAACTTCCCCCACACTCACAACTGGCTCTTCCTCACTCCTACAAGATGTTGTTCCTCCTTGCCCTATACACGAAATCACAGCTTCCCTATCTTCATCAACATTTAACAATTCCTCAAAAAATTTTCCCTCCATCTTCCCAATACCTCTAACTCTCCATTTAATAACTCTCCTCTCCTATTTTTAACTGACAAATCCATTTGTTCTCTAGGCTTTCTTAACTTGTTAATCTCACTCCAAAACTTTTTCGTAGTGAGGTCTATCAAAGACCTCACTACGAAACGCGGCCCCACACCTCTAACTTCTACAGCAGGCGTCTACACTATCCCCTGTGGGTTCTGTCCTAAGAAATATGTAGGCGAGACAGGCAGAGATCTTGCAGTCCGCCTGAGTGAGCATCGAAATGCCTCTAACAGAGACGATGTAAGGTACGCCTGTGTCCTCCACAGAGACTCCACGGGGCATTTGATGAACTGGAATGAGGCACAATTCGTTCTCACCGAACCAGACCTCAGACGCCGACGGTGCCTAGAAGCCTCACTAATCGCCGTCACCGACACTATAGAACGCAAAAACTGGGAAAATACAAAATTTCAAAAACATTGGCATAAATGATACTTAAGCAGCACCAACCCAACAACACAGGAGTCACATGATTTCATCATCTACCCGTCTTCATCATAGGTAGAGGTGTTTTGATAAGGACCTGCCCCGCTTTGGGGCCCGTAGGCCTTCTACAGTGTTCCTCCATTCTTATGTTCTTTTTGACATTCCTCAGGTCACGGCGGCACATCTCACTCTCCGCCTATATATATAATGTTTTCTACCTCTGTATGTTAGAAGTGATCAAGGTCCCAGGACCGAAACGTTTTCTAATAAATATGTTATAGTGTTTGCTTACATATATATAATATATATATAATATATATATATATATATAAAATATTTAATTACAAACACTGATCTCTGGCTGAAGGAGACTCGAACCTACGAACCTTAGGCCAAGGTACGCAGTGCTTTACCAATACACCCACACTGAACAATACCTTGGCGTGTAGCATGCGCTACACGTTTGATCCAAGGCAGCCAGCTTTCAGGGGGAAGGCTTACAGCTTTCATCTCATCCCCTGCATGCATCACCTTACTAGAGATTTGAACAATGCAAGGAATTCGCGAGAGCAGGCGAAATATACACAAACACTGATCTCTGGCTGAAGGAGACTCGATCCTACGAACCTTAGGACAAGGTACGCAGTGCTTTACCAATCCACCCACACTGGACAATACCTTGGCGTGTAGCATGCGCTACACGTTTGATCCAAGGCAGCCAGTTTTAGGGGAAGGCTTTCACTTTTCATTTA